>JAYESA010000008.1:68833619-69247101 GCA_036927795.1 Iris macrosiphon | reverse complement strand
CATAATGATCTAAGTGTTATTATATATATTTGTTTATGTATATTTGTTTTGTTCGTCTAATATGTATTTGCAGAAAAAATAATGTACATATGCAACGGAAAAATGATGATGAGCCAAAGACGACGTTAACCTAGAAGTTTTCTTTGAACTACCTACGACATCTCCGGAGTCTCGCACTCGGGAGTTTTGCTGTCCGGTCATCGGACGGGAGTTGAGGGGGACAACGTCTCTCGTGGGATTCGGGGGGCGAAACTCCCGAAAGGTATTCAGATTCCCAGATCTGTTTATCTTTCGACAACTGCCGTCAAGGAAAAAAATGCGTCTTCAAGTTAGCAGATGTTTCAGAAGTTTGGCATCGTCTAGTTCCCCTTAGTTTATATTTGTATTATGTATTTTATACTTTGTTTATTAGGACAAAATGTACATAGGGGTTCCTGTTGGCACTAGGGAAGCTTAACACAAATTTAAACCTAGCCCACTCTAACATAAAGCCTATCCAAACCAGAATCACTCTTGTGTTACGAGCCTAAACCCAAACCCACTCAAAAGCCAAGTCAATTGAACCTACAACAGTCTGGCTTTTGACCAAACGAACTCGGGTCGAGTTCTGACCGAGACTCGGTGCGAGTTCTGTCCGAACTCGTGACCGAACTTGGTTACTCAAAACCGAATTCCTAGTGAGACTCCTCTTCCGGATGATTAGGTTCTAACGTTTGAATTTTTTGAACGTTAGGCATCTGAACTATGTCCGAACTCGGTTTAGAAAAATCCTATAAATATAATAAAAATTTTATACCATTTTCATCAAGTCATTCACTCAAAGTATTTTACTTTTCTAGTCTATTCCTGAGCTATAAACCTTCCTATTTTCAAGATCAACTCCCAGCTATCTAGTGCAAACGCGGTTCCGATTTATAAGTCTGATCAAGTTGTAAAGCTTGGTTTACAAGTTCGTCTTCCATCCAAGTCTAAAGTCAGCAAGCTCTTCAGATCAAAAGTTTGTGGTTGTAAGAAGTCGCGAGTCCTTTGGATCAAAGCTCGTGTTGTAAGAAGTTGGCGTGCTCTTTGGATCAAAGGCGCGTGTGTAACATATTTCACAAATAGTGGATTAACACCGAACAAGAGTTCTCGGGACTGGACTGGTCCTCTCAGGGGAAAACTAGTATACATCGTTGTGTTTGCGACTGCTGATATCTCTCTCTCTCTCTCTCTCTCTATCTCTCTCTCTCTTTCTACTTACTGTCATTTTATATTTAGATTGTTAACTAACTGTTTTACATTTATATTGAGTAATTTTTATTCCACTGTATATACACGCACTCTATTCACCCCCCCTCCTAGATGTACTTATTCGATCATACAATCTTGACCCTCCCGAGATCTTGCACATGGGGAGAGTGGTGGTCCATTTGGCTGCCATGTGGGTTGTCCTAAAGAGGCTAAATTTTTCAAATATAAACTTTTCAAGGAAACATTTATATTTTTTTTTCACTCTTTTTGGAAAATTTTCATAGAAGCTAAGTCCCGTAGGGATTTAGCGACTCGAACTTGAACTCAGACTTAGACGAAGGGCACAAAGTGGCATTTTGATGGTGCACTTTGTACTTCGCACGTACGACGCATGACGTTTGTGCGCTCATGCGGTTGTTTTATGCGCGGACTTTACGCGGCTATATGCGGATATGCACCAGCTATACACGGTCATGCGGTTATGCGCATATGCACGTATGCACACATATGCTATTGTGCTGTTATGTGTGCATGTTCCCTATGCTGCGGCACATATGTATGCGATGCTGTTGAAGTGTCCCATTTCGGTCCGGACGTTGCACTATGTAATGGGCTTGAGGCTAGTCCGACTAGGGGTGCAACTCGGGCGGGATGGATCAGGCTTGAGCTCAACCCAAGCCCAATCCGATGAGTTATAAGTCTAGTCCGAGCCCAAGCTCGACCCGACCTCGGGTTCAGCATATGTAGCCCAAGCCCAAGCCCGGAGGATCGGGTTGGATCGGGTTTATCAAGCTCTAATATATATATATATATATATTTTTTTTCTACCCGAACCCCCCTCCCATCCCTTAGCCGATGCCGGGAATCGATGTCCGGACCTACTCGGTAAATGTCCCGTAGCTTTACCACTAAGCTACACCCTAGGGGACTATCATGCTCTAATATGATATTTAAAATAATTTTAAACAAGAGTAAAATATTAAATACATAATCAAATAGCAATCAAGTCTCAATCATTACAAAATACAAACTGAAATGAGATTTAGGATAATGAGTTGAAGAGTTTGGGTGGAGAAATTTAGAATTTAAACTTTTTATTTAAGAAGTATGAAGCCACACACACATAAATAAATAAATAATATATATATATATATATATAAAATCCGAAACATGAACCTGAATCTAACTTGATTTTTGATCGGGTTCAAATATTTTAACCCGAGCCCGAATCCAAGTATCTTCAACCCTAACCCAACCCATTAACGGGTTTACCTGATCGGACTCGAGTTTAGCCCGCATGAGTTGCACCACTAAGTCCGACTCAGTCGGAACTTCGTATTGGAGAACGTTTCGGGATCTAATCGATTCAGACGAATGATATGAGAACCTTTCCAACACATGGATTGACTTATGTTGGAATAAGTCCTAGATGCAGTAGATTGTGTCTCGGCGAGTGAATTCTATATAAGAGTCCCTTCACGGGGCATTTTTATTGTAGTTTTTCTTGAACGTTTTTGTTGCTTGGTTTTGATGAATGTGTTTTCACATCGATTTCTGCGTTCATTTTTTGAGAATTTCGAGAGGAATGATAGAAGGTTTCTAATACGATGTTGGTGCCATTGCAGGAACGCATGTAACTGACATTTGATCGTTGCGAAGTGGGTCTCCTTCTCTTGACATATTCTTTACTCGGTGGATAGTTCAGACCCTTCTTTTCTACTCCATCACAACAACGAATTCTTACTGCCTCGAAACGTTCTAATCGATAGTGCCAAGTTGAATGTAACTAGTAAATGTTAGCCACAATGCATGCTGTACTACTAAGAATAGAACATGTGATAACTGTAGCTGTCGGGTGCATCTATGCCCAAGACTTGTAATAAGAGCTTCTTATGCGAAGCGAACAATGTGGTTCGAAGGTACGAAATTGTTGTAAGGGGTGCGGTACCAAAAACATTGGTGATGACATGGTGCCTCGGAATATTTGGTGCCTACAGGTCGCCAAATCAGAACATGCGGATTAAGAAAATGAACTGTTGCACGAGTATATATATATATATAATATTGCTTATTTCTGTTTCGTGCCAACCATATGTTTTATAGTTAAATTGTTCATACATTTGCATGGTCATGGACAACTTGTGCATAAGGTTTGGCTTTCCTCGAAACGATATTCGGGACACTGAAACCGAATCGACCTAGGAAAAAATTATGTAGAGCGTGTTTCGGCACGAGGTATTGTGCGACCTCTAGTTGGGCTTGCAACCAGGTTGGAAGAGCTCATCGTAATGCCACGCAATAGTCCTTCATGGGTGTCGATATCACCAATGACCATATATAGACATATCAGATGCTAACATATTGTCTTCTCTAGGGGCGGTAAGTATTATCTTCGTTTCTATTCAGGGACGGGGGACATCGGTTGGGTAAGATATCACTGATAAGTGATCATGGTTATATGTTTACTACTTTCAGGTGTGTTGACGATAGGAATTGTAATTCACCATGGTTCTATGTTTACTTTGAATGTATGATTCCCTTAATAAACAGTATTGGTTTAGGCGTATGGGTTTGTCCCGCTCACCAATGCATTCCCAAGTGTATTGATCCCAACTCTACAGGTGTCAAGAACCTCGAGGGTGCATGGTATCAGCTAAAGTTTGGAGAGGCGACTTAAAGCTGTTGCTATTTTGAAGCCGATTCATTTTGGAGGCATTTGATTTAAAATCTATACAAGGGTGTAATGTATGGGACAACATATATTATTTCATGGCAGCTTGTTAGTCTTTTTGTTATTTAATGAATGTAGTCGAGGAATGAAAAGCCATTTTCTTTTTATACTCTGTGTTCAACTTTCTGTTGCAATGTGATTTCAATCTGTGTTCAAAAGAATTATCAAAATGCACGTTCTTGCCTAGTACAAGTGTACCTTAGACTTGTATGACATCACGTCCGGTGATGACTTAGCGATTCGGCAGAATCGGAGCGTGACAGCTGTGCTGTTGTACTTGTGCTCGTCATGCGCGTATGCACAGGCTGAGCAGTTTGTATGAATATCCACTGATGCGGGATTTGGACAGTTATGACAGATAAATTCAATTTAAATCAATCTCGATCTTTTGGAATTCGATTTTAATTGATTGTTATCCTTCCCTATTTGGTTGGCGGCTATGATTAGGGTTAAGGTTTCACCCCTTCTCTATAAATAGTCTCTCCTTGCCTCCTTTGAAGGTGATACAAAATTGAGAGATAGAACAGACAGTGTTGTGGCCAGAAATTTGATGCGCAACCGAATTAGATGGACACCGTGATGCTAATAGTCAAGATCTTTCGTGCCAACAACAATAGTGATGGAACTAGGGATCCCCACGATCGCATATTAATGTGCATATCGATCGATAAAATATTAATAGGTTTAAGACGTGATCTAATACTTCAATGGCGAAAAGTAGAGTTCACGAGTTATACCTGAAGTGATGAGAAGTAGATGACGATTTCCAGAAATCTCGATCTGTCAGCGACCTCAAGATCTTCTGCCATATTCCTTTATCAGATTGGACATCGTGTTGGCGACGATCTTCCAACCTTTTTTTTTTCATTGGTTGACCCTCTTTCTCTCCTTACGTAAAAAATAAATTTCGAGAAAGCTGCTCACTTGGATGCATATGACGGCCAGAGAATATATATATATATATATATATATATATATATATATATATATATATATATATATATATGAAGGTATGACAGGGACCATGAGAAGAAATTAGGGTTAGGTCTCCTAACGGATCTGGGTATCCCATGTTCAGCCTGAACACACAATCCAGGCCCGTTAACAATAACTCGGTCCACTAAATAACTATTTTGTTGCTTTACCTTCATAATTCCAAATTATGTTTATGGGCTCCTTCTTATTATATGCCTGCTCGTCTCTCCATGTTAAGATATCGAATGTCCGTCGATCAAATTAAGTTACTGGCAACTATATTGATCGACATCTTTTATCCTTAAATATTATCACTCTACTTTATTTTCGTGTCGGATATAATTCACCTGCAGGGTTTCATGTCAATCCTTATGTGCTTCTTAAGGGGACATCATCAACCCGATGTATCGGAACATAGATTCTTTTTATAATCAACAACCTATCATACACACAATGTCATTACCCAATTCATAGAGGTTATTGACCCATAGTGAACCTTACTATTTTATGAGTCAAAGTATTGCACAATGCATCTACATGCATGTTATTATATCCGGATTAAGAGCACAAGCATCCATAATAACAGAGATGTTTGTTCTCCTATGTAGTCAGTACACAAAGAACAACCTCTAGTGGTCCTATTCGATACACACAAAGTGTACTAGCGTAAACCTATAGTCAAGATAAACTAATACCAGATTACACTACAAACTTACCAATGGTTTGTTCAAATCCATTTAGGTTGTGAACTATTTATATATTCCACAGAGAACTGATAATATGATCTTCTGTATGACACCACACACCATATTATCTACAATATAGAATATCAGACACTTGAATTAATATTATAACAATTAAAATATACAAACATTTGTCCATATGATTCTCATTAAAAATAAGAAAATATAGTTAATACAAAATAATGCTTTTAGTATATTACCCTAACAATCTCCCACTTATACTCAAAGTATTACTTTTTAGTATACTGTTACAAATCTTCCACTTATACTTAAAGCCATGATGCTGCGCATCTGACTCTCATTCCCTCAACATGACTATCAAAAGTCTTAACTGGTAAGCTCTTTGTAAATGGATCAACTATGTTGTTTGCTGATGTTAACTTGATCGCATCAACTTCTCTTCTCTTTACGAATTTTCGTATCAGGTGGTAGTTGCGCTCAATATTTTTACCTATCTTATGTGCTTGTGGTTCCTTCAAGTTTACACCTACACCACCATTATCACAATAAAGTGTAATAGACTTAGGCAAACTAGGTACCACATAAAAGTCCAATAGAAAATTTCTGAACCAAACTGCTTCTTTGGCTGCCTCCGAGGCTGCCACATACTCGGCTTCCATGGTGGAATTAGCAATCCATTTTTTCTTGATGCTCCTCCATACTATGGCTCCACCTCCTAAAGTAAATACATAACTTGAGGTAGATTTTCTGGAATTCCTATCTGACTGAAAATTCGAGTCTGTATATCCCAAGGGCATTAAACTATCTGCATGGTAAATCAACATATAATCTTTAGTCATTTTCAGGTACTTCAAAATATATTTTACCGTAGTCCAGTGATATTGTCCTGGGTTAGACTGATATCTGCTAGCAACGACAAAGAAGATTTCTGGTCTCGTACATAGCATTGCATACATTAAGCTTTCTACTGCCGAAGCATAAGGAATCACTTTCATGTTCTCTATCTCTTTAGGTGTCTTTGGACACTGCTCCTTTGATAGGGCAATTCCATGCCTAAAATGTAAGAAATATTTCTTAGAATTTCGCATGGTAAAACGAGTTAGTATAATATCGATATAGGTAGCTTTGGATAAGCCCATCATCCTTTTCTTGCGATCTCGTAGAACTTTGATACCAAGGATGTGATATACTTCTTCCAAGTCCTTCATATCAAACTGTTTGGATAATCATACCCTTACATTAGATAACACCTTCACACAGTTTCCAATGAGCAAGATGTTATCCACGTAAAGTACTAGGAATACCACCACATTTTCGTCACACTTTATGTATAGACATAATTCATCCGGACATTGATCAAATCCATATGATTTTATCATCTGATCAAAACGGATGTTCCAAGATCTAGAAGCTTGCTTAAGTTCATAAATGGACTTCTTGAGCTTACAAACAAGATGCTTTTGACCATTTTCAATGAATCTGTCTGGTTGCTTCATATAGATATTTTTCTCAAGACTTCCATTAAGGAAAGCTGTCTTGACATCTATTTGTCAAATCTCATAATCGAGATGAGCTGCAATAGATAAAAGAATCCGAATAGACTTAAGTATGGCTATCGACGAAAATGTTTCTCATAATCAATACCTTCTTTTTGAGTAAAGCCTTTCGCAACAAGCCGAGCTTTAAATGTTTCAACCTTACCGTCTGATCATCTTTTTCTCTTGTAGACCCACTTGCATCGAATGACATTTACACCAATGGATGATTTTACAAGCTCCCAAACCTGATTAGAATTCATAGATTCTATTTCAGATATCATTATTTTTTGTCAAGATTCTGCATCTTTATCTTAGAGTGCTTCATTATAGGTGCAGGAATCGGAATCCGGAATTCGGAATCTTGTTCCTCAGGGACGAAGTCTGATGACTCTCCCAAGAACATGAATCTGTCAGATTGTACCACAACCCTCCCACTACGATGAGGCACTATAGATTGTGGTGTAACATTTGTGACACGTTGTGCAGTTACTTATGGTTTCACCTACTGTATTGTTGGTACTAAATTATTTTGTGTCTTATCTCTTAGTTCTTCTAGAACTATATTTATGGGTTTATGGTTCATCACATATTCTTCTCTAAGAATCGGACATTAGTGTTAATAATGACCTTCTGATCCTTAGGACTGTAAAATAAACATCTTTTTGTTTCTCTTGGATACCCTACAAACAAGCGTACTTCTGTATGAGATTCTAACTTATCTGCTTTTTCATTCATCGCATGTGCTGGACTACCCCAAATCCGAACATGTTTCAGACTAGGCTTATGTCCTGTCTATAGCTCTGTGAGAGTAATATGTACCGACTTAGAAGTTCAAAAATATAAGCTGCAGCCTCAAGGCATATTCCCTAAATAAATCTGGTAAATCCGAATAACTCGTCATTGATCTAACCATCTCCATAAGAGTTATATTTTTTTTCTTTCTGCTACACCATTCTGTTGGGGTGTTCCAGGTATAGTCAATTGAGATGTAATTCCAGCCTCTAATAAATAATCCCTAAACTCTCCAAAAGGTATTCGTCACCATGATCTGAACGTAATGACTTGATACATTTTTCATGACGTTTCTCCATTTCTTGCATGGCACCTATGTTCTATACTTTTGCCATGATTACTTATGACTTGTGGTGCTTAGACTTGACCTTAGTGTAGCTCTTTTTTTGTTTTATCACTTGTATTAGTAGGGGGCGACCTTGTATGTTAGTAGATGATTTATACCCTATATATACTTGATCAGTACATGCTAGATAGTGGCTAGTATTTGCGAACTCAGAACTATTGTCTTTGTATTGTTACCTGTTGTGGCTTGTTATAGCGCAAGCTAGTCATGCCTATAACCATGTGGTTGTATTCTTGTTTTATTTTGTTCTCCGCTTGTGTTTGTTAAATCATTGTCTATTCTTGCATATCTCCGAGAGGAGTACATATCTAGGATGAATTCTGAGGAATGCCATACCCAGAACCTAAACAAAATGTTAAGGATTAACAACTAGCTTGAATCATTACTTGTATGTTCACAAGTACAAAGGGTTCGCGAGCCACACTCAGTCCTTGATAGCTACTATTGATGGGATTCAGATTCCCAATACGACCGAGGAGACTCTCAAACATTCCGGTTGGCGTGCTGCTATGGAGGAGGAGATGAAAGTACTTCGGGAGAACCATACTTGGGACTTGGTAGATTTGCCTACTGGTAAGCAGGCAGTAGATTTTAAATGGGTGTTCACGATCAAGGTAAAACTGGATGGCACTGTTGATTGCCTAAAGGCTCGTCTGGTAGCTAAAGGATATTCTTAGACCTATGATAAGGATTATTTTAAGACATTCTTCCCAGTTGCCAGGATGACATCTGTGCGCGTACTCTTGGCCTTAGTTGTTCGCTATGACTGGATTGGTTTAGCTGGATGTCATGAATGCATTTCTCCACGAGAATATTGAGGAAGAAGTATATGTGGTGCAACCTCCCGGGTTCGTTGGAAGGGAGGGTAAAGTGTGTCATCTGCAGAAGGTCCTTTACGGTCTCAAACAATCACCTCATGCGTGGTTTTGTCGATTTGCACATGTTGTTACTCAGTTTGGCATGCGTCAATCAAATAAGGACCATTCAATGTTCTATCGATAGACATTAGTTTTTAGGATACTACTTGGTGTATATGTTGACGACATGGTGACCACGAGAGACGACATCCAGGGTATTACAGGACTAAAGAAGTTTTTGGGAGAAAAATTTCAGACCAAGGATATGGGAGCGTTGAACTACTTCTTGGAAATTGAAGTCGCACGGGATAAGCGGGACATTGTAATATCTCAGAGAAAGTATGTGCTGGACATACTAAATGATGGAGGGCTGATGCAAGCTAAGGGAGCAACCTCGTCCATGGATCCAGCGGCAAAGTTACTCCCAAACGAGGGGGTCCTGATGACCAATCCGGATCAGTATCGTTGAGTGGTTGAAAAAATCAACTACTTGACGGTCATGAATCACCCGGACATTTCCTTCATGGTAAGTGTAGCAAGTAGATTTATGGCTTCTCTATGAGTTCCACTGGCAAGTAGTTCTCAGAATTCTGCGCTATCTAGTCCAGAATCCAGGAAAATGAATTCGGATGGAGAATTATCATGCCTCAAAACCAGAATACTAGAGAGCGGGGACAGACAAAGCCAACTACGCATATCAAAGTACTCCAGTACCCCAAGAATACGGTCACGACTGTAAATAGACTTGGGTGGGGGGTTAATACTACAAGCCATTAGTCAACCTAGGTCAAGCAATTCTAGTGTCTCAAGCACAAGCAAGCATCCAAAATATACAAGATATATGATAATCAGAAGTAAGATGGCAAAGCGTCCCAAACCAAATATACATAGATGATCATGATGCTAGTAATACAAAATGAAGAACTAGCAAGAATGTAAGTCATACATGATCAACTCTAGCTATAGTCTAGAATATGCTAATCATGTCGTGCCATGTAGGCGATGTATTAAGTTCAAAATACGAGCTAAACATGTGCTCGGAACTAAATGCCACAAAAGAATATGTACAATAAGTGGCTGAACAAGATAGAAACTCACTCAATCGGTTTGGTGCTCCAGGTGGTCATCATCCACATGAAGATACGGGAGATCCTCTTGCTCCGCTACCGGATCTGGCCAAGCAAAATCAGTGGGGTCAGATCCCAAATAGCAAGTACCACAAAGGAGACCAAAATCTATGAACTAAAACCAACATTCATCACAAAGCTACAATATACTAGCAACATATAACCACCAGTATAAATAGCCACCATGAAACATAAAAATAAACTGATGACCTGAAAAGTAAAATTGAGCACGTGGACAGGTATAAGTCATGCCAAGTAAACTAGAACAAGTGGAATGCATAGAATCATAGACATGTCAAAACAATAATCCTTCAAGTGACTATAATCAGAGAAAAGTAAACACGTAGGTAACAATAGCCATGAAAAGAAAAAGATAAATCGACAAGCAACAAGGAGATTCGAGAATTCCTCGAAATAGGAACCATAACCCTTAAACCAAACAAGGACCTGGATTATGATTATTTTTTCGAGTCGTACCTAGTCTTTAGTCACTTACCGGTAATGTAACAATACGAGAAAAGAGAAGACACTAGACAAGCAATAGTAACAATCAGTAAAGCACGACCTAGCAATGTCTATGGCTTGGACTATCCAAGTTAAGCCCAGCCATAACTAAGCTAATATAAATAGTGGAATGCCCGGCCTCAAAGCTAACATCCTAGGAAGTGGCATCACACAACGACGGGCCTAGTATGCTCCGCACGATGGCGAGCTAATAGTCGTCTATATAGACATAATTGCCTCACTCGACAGTGAGCTGAAAATGTTCCCCTCACGACGGAGAGCTCCAAGTCTATACGAAGCAATGTGGCTAGACAACTGGACTGCATGCAACATAGAGATTCTTAACATTTTATTTCTGGATTCCGGGTGTGGCGTTCCGCAAAATCCATCATAGACATGATGCTTCCCGCAGGGATATGCAAGACATGACGATATTTTAACAAACTCACGCACATGGTAAGAAAAGAATGCAACCACACGGTTAAAGGCATGGCTATCGTGCACCATAACAAGCTATAACAGATAATATATTTTCAAGTATCACGAGTGCACTACTACGAGTCTCTGTCATGCATGTAAGGGACAATGAACACGAGTGCACTGCTACGAGTCACTATCACACATGTCATATAGAATGACCACGAGTGCACTACTACGAGTCACTATCACGCGTATAGGGTATGACTATCACGCGTATAGGGTATGAATCAATCCCCTAACTATATAAGGGACTGGTCACGTAAATCATGGCAAATGTATTTAGGGTGTAAATTATCCCCTAGCTATACAAGAGACTGGTCACGCTAAGGAAGTATCATAGCCAAGCGATTGGATCATCCGATTAGGGTAATTCTGATCATCCATCGGACCAAAATAGGAAAAATTAGGGTAATTCTGATCATCCGTCGGATCATCGTCGGATCATCCGATTGGTCACAATAGGTAAATGGGCCAAAACTCGGATCATCCTTCGGACTGTCGCGGATCACCATCAGATCATCCGATTGGTAACAACAAGTTTGTCAGCCAAAAATTGGACATCCATCGGACTGCCACAGATTACCGCCGGATCTTCCAAGTGGTCACAGAAACCCGAACTTGGTATAATTTTGAGACTTGTACGGACCGTAAAAACTGTTTTAAATTGGAATATAGATTTTCCAAGGTCAAAATTATATAGGACCAAATTCCCAACAACCTGGGAGCATTTGATTTCACAAATTTTAAAGTTTGGTTGATCATTCCGAGAAATACCGCAAAAATAGATTTTTGGGAAAATTAAAACTTGTCCGTAATCCACAAAACTCAATGTCACTAGGGTAGAAGCTAGGCACGGGTGTCAAGTAGCATATAAAAATATATGCCAAGATAGAAACTCCAATATTTCTCTTGACATCAAGTTCAGACTACTAAGGTTATAACTAGACTGCGCAGGAAATCAAAACCTAGCTCAAATCAATATCTAAAACATGCACATGGATGAAAATTACTAGAGAAACATATTTAACAAAACATTTTCATAAAATTTGAAGTATTCAAAGTCAAGGAAAACGAAAATGGTAATAATTTTTTTTTTTGGTCATGAGTTTGCCAAGATATAATTGCCTCAAGTAAAGCTCCCAACTTTAACATTTCTCTCCACCACCAAGAGGGGTTCAAAAATCACAATCTTAGGCCTCAAGACCAAGCTCCCACAGGAATTGGAGTAAAAATGAAGAAGTGAAGAAAGAAATGAGAGAGGTGAGAGAAAATTTATTCGTATATATAAAATAAATGATTTAATCGTGACCGTCCGATCCGCCACGTTAGCGATCCACGTCATGTGTTAAATCAATCTCGGCCGCTCAATGAAAAACCAAGAAACCAATGGATAATAGAAATTATCAAACACTATGCACAAAAATCTAAATAAATATATCTCAAAAATATCTCAAAAGTAAAACAAATATTTGTCGGACGAATTTTTCGTCGGTATGCCGCGACATGCCGACTGTATTCCGGTTAGGGAGAACAATTTCAGTTTTGAGAAAATTTCAAGATTACACGAGACCCAATAAAGCATAGTAAACAGTAGAAAATACGTATCCATATACTAATACAAATACTGTGAGACGAGTATCACTACTCTCCCCACCTTAGAAAATTTTTGTCCTCGGAATTTCAATAAGGCTCCAAATCAAACAATAAAATCCAGAAAATTATGCTATCAAGAACTAAGCAGGTAACTCATGCAATTGCGAAATCCAGGCAAGTAAATAGAACAAGGACTATAAAAGCAACTAACTATTGCTAACAACTAACACATATAAACATGATAAGATACAGAGGACACAAATAGGTATACCTCCTGAGTCAAACAAATAGGGGTAACGAGCACATATATCATCCTTGTGCTCCCACGTCGACTCATCCGGTGAGTGATGACCCCAAGATACACGAACTAGTAGGATAGTCCGGTTCTTGAGTACATTCTCCCTCTAGTCTAAAATATATACGAACCTCTCCTCATACTATAGGTCGGTACCAACGACCAGCTCAGAATGATCTAGGATATGGCTCGGATCCGAAATATACGAACGCAACTGAGATATGTAAAATACGTCATGTACCTCTTGAAGCGACGGAGGAAGAGCTAATCGATATGAGACATCTCCTATGCGTTCGAGAATATCGAACATACCAATAAACATAGGACTAAGCTTTTTCCGTACTCCGAATCTGATAACTCCACAGGTAGGCAAAATCTTAAGAAATACATGGTCGCCGACAAAGAACTCAAGATGTTGCCGACGTGAATCTGTCCAATGACGCTGACGATCCTGAGCTACTCTGAGATACTTTCTGATCTGCCTGATAATCCTAACTGACTGAGCAATCATCTCGAGTCCAAGCATCTGCCTCTCGCCAATATCTTCCAAAGCCAGCGGTGATCTACATCTCCGACCATACAATGCCTCAAATGGTGCCATCTGAATGCTTGCCTGAAAGCTGTTGTTGTAGGAAAACTTCACTAAGTATAAGTGATCATCCCATGAACCACCGAATTCTAGCGTACATGACCAAAGCATATCCTCCAAGGTCTGAATCGTACACTCCGACTGGCCATGTGTCTGCGGATGATAAGTCGAATTGAACCTCAAACGAGTGCCCATAATCTGCTGAAGGCTCTGTCAGAAATGAGAAGTAAATCTAGAATCCCTGTCTGAGACTATGCTAACTGTCACTCCATGAAGCCGGACAATCTTCCTCATATACATTTCTGCTAGCTGCTCAGTGGACTGACCAACTCGGAAAGGTAGGAAGTGGACAACCTTCGTGAGTTGATCTACTATTACCCAAACGACATCTCTACCAATCGAGGATCTAGGAAGACCGGTCACGAAGTCCATGGTAATATACTCTCATCTCTACTCCGGTATCGGTAAAGGCTGAAGACGTCCAGCTGGTCTCTGATGCTCAGCCTTAACCTGCTGACAAACTAAACACCGAGAGACAACCGTGTTATCTCTCTTTGTCCCTCCAGGATGAACTGAATACTGGGAACTATGAGCCTCTGACATAATTTTGTACCAGATATCTCCACTCGGCACATAAAGTCGACTCTCGAACCTGAGATTTCCATCCTCGTGAATGCTAAACTCTGCTCGGCGTCCGGTCTCACACTCTGCTCTGAGTCGCTGAAGCGTGGCATCACCTGACTGTGCTGTCTTGATCCTTTCGACTATGGTAGACTGCACCTGCAATCCTGCCATCAAGCCCGTATCACCAGGTAATACTACCTCGATGCCCATCTCTCGACGATTCTCCAGGATGTGACGCTACTTCGTTAAGAAATAAGCTCCTACTCTCCCTCTCAGGGCGTTTGAAACGACTTTGGCCTTCCCTGGATGGTACTGAAGATCAATATTGTAATCTGTCAGTAACTCTAGCCACATCCTCTGCCGCATGTTGAGGTCCCTCTGCTTGAACACATACCTCAACCTCTTGTGATCGATGATGATTTCCACCCATTCACCATAAAGATAATGTCTACAGAGCTTGAGTGCAAACACAACCGCGACTAACTCCAAATCATGGGTCGGGTAGTTCCTCTCATGGTCTCGAAGCTGCCGAAACGCATAAGCTATAACCTTACTATACTGCATAAGGACATACCCTAGCTCAATTCCTGATGCATCACAGTAAACCGTGAACCCACCTGGTCCGACGAAAAGTGTCAGAATATGAGCCAAAATTAAACTCCACTTGAGCTTCTCGAAAGAAACTTGACAAGCATCTGACCACTCGAAGTGCACGTCCTTACACGTCAGCCATGTCAAGGGTTCGAAAATCCTAGCAAAGTCTGCCACAAATCACTTGTAGTAGCCTGCTAATCCCATAAAACTACGCACCTCCGAGACTGTATTAGGTACTGGCCAACTCTCGATAGCCTCTACTTTCTTGGGATCCACCTCTATGCCTCCACAGGAAATGATATCCCAAGAATGAGATACGATCTAGACAAAAATCACACTTGCTGAATCTCAAATAAAGTTGATGCTCTCGAAGAGTCTGAAGAACTATGCGAAGATGCCGCTAATGCTCTGCCTCAGTTCGACTGTAGACCAGGATATCATCTATGAACACTATCACAAACTGGTCTAAGTAAGGCATGAAGATGTGATTCATGAGATCCATGAATATAGTTGGCGCATTGGTCGCTCCAAATGGCATAACAAGAAACTTCCAATGGCCATATCTAGATCTAAACAAAGTCTTGGGTATATCCTGCTCTCTGACTCTGATATGATGATACCCAGACCATAAACCGATCTTAGAAAATACAGCTACCCCGCTGAGATGATCGAACAAGTTATCTATCCTGAGCAATGGATACTTGTTCTTAATGGTCACCACATTTAATGTACGATAATCAACACATAAATGTGATGAAACATCCTTCTTTTTAATAAGAAGTAATGTAGCTCCTCAAGGTGATCCACTAGCACGAATGAATCTCTTGGTCCTCAACTCCTCAATCATCTGATACAGAATCTCCAACTCTGATGGTGACATCCTGTAGATTCTCTCTGAAATTAGCTCCGTCCCTGGAATCAAATCGATATAGAACTCTACATCTCGAACTAACGACATGCCTAGAAGCTCATCGGGAAACACATCCCGGAACTCACAGACAACTCTGAGAAACTGTACCACCTTGTCGACTGCCAAACTCAGGATAACTGACAGAGACTCCACCTTGTCTCTCAAAAATGAGCTCCTCCTCGCCAGGGACACAAAAGATAACCTTGCCAGCATGTCAATCTATCGTTGCATGTCACGCACTCAACCAATCCATCCCTAGGACTATATCGTAATCACCCATAGGAAACTCTATCAGTCTAGCGGAAAACTCTCTACCATACACTATGACTCAACACGAGACAAACTCTATCTACTCCCACAAGATCATTACCAGTAAGAATATTTAGCCTTACCGGTAAAGATTCAGACTCTATACCAACTCGTATCACAAATCTTGCAGAGATAAACGAGTGCAATGTGCCAGAATCAAATAATACTATATCTGAATACAAATGTAAGAGAATGGTACCTACAACCACCTCCCCAGCCGTTAATGCCTACTCGTATGACATCCTGAAAGCATGTCCTTGCCCTCTGGGCGCTGGTCCCCTCTACTGCTGGCCTCTCTTCCGAACCTGAGCCTGCGCCTGAGCATAATGCTGTGGCTTCTACTTCTGGAATATCTAGGACTGCGTCGGAAAAGGGCTCGAGCCCTGATGCCGCTGAATTATCGATGGTACCTTGAACTGCGGAGCTGCTGACTGGACTGATTATGATCCAGTTGGAGCCCTCCGGGGATGACTACTCAATATGTGGTCCACTCTACCACACACCCAGCATAAGCGTTACGACTTACGACATTCTGAGAATACGTGGCCTGGCTTCCCACAGTGGAACACCCAACCGAAGAAGACAACTTCTGCTGCCGGGGACGCGTCTGAAAAGACTGTTGAGCAGATGCCACCGGGGTTGTTCTCCTCGGAGACGATCGACAAAGCTTGAATTGGCGAAGCTGGTGTTAAAGATTGGGTAGAAGATCCCCTCAAAATATGAGGCTTTCTTCTGGCCCCCAGTTCTATCGACGATCCTCTGAGAAATGTACTCATTCCTCCTTGCCGCTCTCATCACAACGTCGAAAGTCTGGAACTTATGCTGCTCCACTGCTAGTATGATCTCTAGATGAAGTCCCTTCTGGAACCTCCTCGCTCGATCCAACTCGATCGCCAACAAGGTGGAAGCAAACCGACTAAGCCTACAGAATCCGTCGCATAGCCGTCGACGGTCCTCCCCATCTTCCTGAGGTTATTAAACCTCTGCTGTTCATAACACGACACAACCTCGAAATACCGAGTCTGAAACCTCTCACTGAAGTCCGCCCATGGTATCGGCGCCGTCAGTGAACCTCCTGAGCTATCCACCAGTCGCGGGCCAAATTTAGCAACTACAGCCTAACCACTGCTACTCGCTCCCTAGCCAGCACTCCTGCTGCCTCGAGTATGGCCTCAGTATCCTGGAGCCATGCATCAGATGCAATCACATCCTCAGTACCATAGAAGTACGGGGGATGGAGACGCCTAAAGTTGTTCGTAAAATTATATATCTGAGAACCACCTCGCTCCATGGCCGTCTGAACTGACTGAGAACTTCACTCTATCGTTGATGAGTTGCCATGAACCCTGTCAGAAAGTCCATCAGTGCTCGAAGAACATCTGGCTGCCCTGGTTGAACTGGCTGCACTGGTACTGCCAGTGGATTGGGCTGAACGTGCTGATCTGCCCCTGGATTAATCCTCGACTCTGCCCCTGAATGCTGAGGCTGAGCCCCAGGAATTGGCTGACCATCAGGATGCTGATCTTCCATCGTCTCAATCCGAACGATCTGATCAGAAGGACCAAGAACAATGCCCTTGAAAGTCAAATGACACAAGGATCAAATCAAGGTACAAGATAGAGTAAGAATAAAAGCAGATAACAGGTCAAGATAAGTGATATATGGTAGTACGAAAGGATTTCAAGGAGGAACAATGGATTGAGACATCTAATCATTGATAACCCCTATACGTCTGGAAACCAGACCTGCGTGGGCCACCACTAAAATCCTGTCACGTCCCAGAACCAGAATACTGGAGAGTGGGAGCAAACAAAGCCAACTATGTATACCCGAGTACTCCAGTACCCCGAGAATACGATCACGGCTGTAAATAGACATGAGGGGTTAATACTACAAGCCATCAATCAACCTAGGTCAAGCAATTCTAATGTCTCAATCACAAGCAAGCAACCACAATATACAAGATATATGATCATAAAAAGTAAGATAGCTAAGCGTCCAAAACCAAATATATATAGATGATCATGAAGCTAGTAATACAAAATGAAGAACTAGCAAGAGTGTACGTCATGCATGATCAACTCTAGCTATAGTCTAGAATATATTAATCATGTCATGCCCTGTAGGCGATGTATCAAGTCCGCATAATCCATCCTAGATATGATGCTCCCCGTAGGGATATGCAAGACATGGCGATGTTTTAACAAAAATATGCACAAGGTAAGAAAAGAATACAACCATACGGTTATAGGCATGACTAGCGTGCGCTATATCAAGCCACAACAATAATATATTGGTCAAGTATTACGAGTGCACTACTATAAGTCACTGTCATGCATGTAAGGGACAATAAACACGAATGCATTGCTACGAGTCACTATCACACATGTTATATACAATGACCACGAGTGCAATGCTACTTGTCACTACCACGCATATAGGGTATGGATCAATCCCCTAACTATACAAGTGACTGGTCACATAAATCATGGCAAATGTATCTAGGGTATAAATCATCCCCTATCTATATAAGAGACTGGTCATGCTAAGAAAGTATCACAGCCAAGCGAATAATCAGGAAAAAATAATATAAAAAATCAGGATAATTTGGATCATCCATCGGATCTCCTCGGATCACCGTCGGATTATCCGATTGGTCACAACAGGTAAATGGACCGAAACTCGGATCATCCGTCGGACTGTCGCGGATTACCGTCGGATCATCATATTGGTCACAGTAAGTTTATGGGCCAAAAATTGGACCTTCCGTCGAAATGCTGCGGATTACCGCTGATCTTCCGAGTGGTCACAGAAACCCGGACTTAAAATAATTTCAAGAATTGTACGGGCCGTAAAAACTCTGTTTTAACTCAAAATCTAGATTTTTAAAGGTGAAAATTTTATATGACCAAATTCTCAACAACCTGGAAGCATTTGATTTTACAAATTTTGAGGGTTGGTAGATCGATTCCGAGAAATACCATAAAATAGATTTTCAGGAAAACCAAAACTTGTCCGGAATCTACAAAACTCAAAGTCACTAGGGTAGACGGGTCTCAAGTAGCATATAAAAATATATACCAAGATGGAAACTCCAATATCTCTCTTGACATAGAGTCCAGACTACTAAGGTCATAACTAGACTATGTAGAAAATCAAAACCTAGCTCAAATCAATATCTAAAATATGTACATGGTTGAAAATTACTAGAGAAACATATTTAACAAAATTATTTTCATGAAATTCTAAGTATTCAAAGTCAAGGAAAACGAAAACGACAATAAAATATATTTTTTGGTCATGAGTTTAGCAAGATGTACTTGTCTCAAGTAAAGCTCATGTTTGCCATGAACACAAGTTTATACGAAACCTTGTATTACAAACTGAGAGAAGAAAAAAAGTACGAGAGATACTATACGAGAATCTAAGTACAATAATTCTGAAAAAATATAGTTATGGAGATCTAAACTACGGTCAATTACTTTACTCCTTTGACTACTAGACACCAAGAAGAGATATTTTTGAAACACTTAGACAATTTAAAGAATCTGCCAACAAGAGAGCTTTGATCAAGCTTACACCAAGAGCTCCTGTTCTTCTTCTTCTCTGTCCGTCCCTTGTGTGTGTCTTTCAATGGATATACTGATCCGATATTTATACTGTTCCATGCTAGAAACGGTTATCTGTGTACATGCGTACACATGAGCAATATACACCATGTTTGATGCGGTACACATATATTTTGAAGACGTGCAGCCCACGTTTTGGATAGTGAATATACAAATCACTGATGACTCGACACGTGGCTTCCTATGAGAGGAAGGCTCAGGTCATAGAGACAATTATTTGTACTGTTTACGAGAAATATGGCATGAGAAACATCTTATCTTAACTGTTTATCGTCAGTTATTGGCATAGGTGTATTGTTGGAGAGTAGTAATGTTGGCATACTTGGAAGAGGATAGCCATGCTGGCGTACTCTGAAGAAGATAGCTATATTGGCGTACTTTGAAGAAGATATCCATGTTGGCATACTCAGGTTGAAGAACCAATGTTGGAGTATTCAGTGAGTGTTAGAACTGTCAGTGTATTGTTGCTAAAGCGTCCATTGGAGTATTCAAAAGAGATAGCATCAGCGGCGTACTCTATTTGAAGTAGCACTATTGGTGTACTATAACAAATCAACATTGATGGCTTACTCGAGCTGAGATATCAACTTTGGTCGCTAAATGATAACATGGATCGACGTGCCAAAAAATCCTCTACACTAAATAACCGATCTTCTCATCAGTGGCAACTTCGTTTGACATATGAATGTCAGCCTACTACACCAACGATGACCTATTGGAGTACTCTGGAAATGAGAGCTCATCTGCGTACTTGGACAAAGTTGCATTATCTGCATATTGAAATGGAGTAACAACCCTGGCGACTGAGATGGAGTGACAACCTCGGCGTATTCGGACATGGTATCCACTTTAGTATACCGGGAAGAAACAACAACTTTACTTGGTCGCTAAACAATAACCTGGGTCGGCGTGCCAGGAAATCTTCTGTATTTAATGCCTTGATCTCTTCGGTTGCTGTGCTGATCAGCCAACTGTAAGGTTCATCACATTAGGGAAAAGGACACAGTCATGATACTCTGGTGACAAGAATACCAGTATTTGTACAATATTATTATGGGAATGAATGGTGGCTTAGTACGCAACTGAGGTACAATACGTAGGGTACGCCACTGCTTCTTTTGGTGAAGGAGTACGCCACTCTTCCTTTGAATATACATCCTTCGTAGGCGTATTTTTTAAGCTTCTACAAAATCTCCTTCAAAGTTTTTGAATTTTCACAAAAATAAATTCGAAATACTTTGAACGTAGAAGCATGCAGACTTATTTTGAACTTCGTGCGCGTGTTTAATGTAGCATTCCAATGGGCTGTTAACACCCCTGGATGATGAAGGTGTCCGACATTGGAGGTTAGACTTCTAGTGAATCATCACCCAAGTCTTTTAGGTTTTCGAGACTAATCATGTAAAAGCTGCCTCAAGAAGATGAACCGACATCCACCTTCGTATATATATAGGCCAGTGTTCAGCATGTTTAGCCAACTTGCACCGTTGATCATGGCCCCCAAAAAGAGTTCCTGGATGGAACCATGGCCGGAGACTGTACCTCGTCGACGTGCTCCACCATTCAA
Source organism: Iris macrosiphon (assembly GCA_036927795.1). Lineage (NCBI taxonomy): Eukaryota > Viridiplantae > Streptophyta > Magnoliopsida > Asparagales > Iridaceae > Iris > Iris macrosiphon. Next base: position 69,225,707 of record JAYESA010000008.1, on the reverse strand, counting down.
GGGTTCAGGGGTGAAGGTCATCGTTCCTAGGGAGCAAGCTCATGCTTCCTCCATGGCGACTTCTGTTTCTTTCTTCTCTCATACGAAGAGAGTATAAGAGGAAGATGAACTGGACTTGGCTCAAGCTATCATATCCTCTTATGGTTTGACCTAGGAGGATATTGCTAGGCCGCTAGAGCCAATTCCGAACTATGAATGTCACTACCACATTTTCTAGGAAATAATATTTTGGTAATTTCATATTTAATTAAATATTGTGCATGATAAATAATTATTTATTGTATTATTTAATTATTGTTAGATGTTAGTTATTTATTTTGGACTTGTGTTAGTGGACCTAACTAGTTTAGTTTAGACTCATGGACCAACATGAATTAATTGTTAAAAATTAGCCCAAATAGAAGGCCCATTGTCAAGGAGATGGATTAAATTAATTAAACCATTAGACTAGAAGCTTTCCTCCTTAATTATTCCTTCATAAGAGGCCCCAAGGGGTATATTGGACAATTCATAGTAACTTGAGGGAGGGGAGATAAAGAGGGGGAAATTTTTTCCTCTTTTCATTTCAAAACTAGATCTAGAATTTTCCTCAACCAAATTCCTTCATTCCCACTTCATTTTTCTACCAAATTTCATTACAATTCCTTTCCAAATCACCATTGAAGACTAGTGGAGAAAGGATCTAGAAGGAGGAAGCAAGGATCTACAAATAGGAGCAATAATCTACAAGTTGGAGGCAATTTCATCATATTTGGAGGTTGTATTGGGAATCCATCTCCCAATAGGTACAATTAAGTTTTTTTCTCTTAATTTAGGTTCTAAATATAAGATTTAACCATGGAAAATTAACCCATATGCATAGGCTACCCATAGGATTTGGTTTTGTGTTTATAGGAGGCCTATTAAGAAAGTTATGGTACTTTTTATGTCAATTTTGGAGATTTTTCCTCCGACACTGGACTTTGTACATGTCACATTTTGATACGGACACGTAGATTTGTATTTGACTCTTCGTATTGTTCATAAATAATATATATGACTTGATCGTGTCCTTTGGGGTACGTTTGGATGTGTGGTGGACTCGTGTCACATGCGTATCCTAGATCTAGTGGGATACGACGTGATACTCTCCATGTGTTTGTACAAATTATATGTAGATCTATTTCTTGTGTTCTTGGAGATGTAATTGTATATATATATATATATATATATATATATATAAAATATTGTATATATAATTATGTTTCTTGTGTCTTAGATCTATGTATTTATTATGTATATTGTATGTAGCTATTCTTATATATGTATATATAATTGTATATGGTAGCATGTATAAATATGCATATGTAAATAGATATTTATGGGTTGTTATAATTATAATTACATGATGTGTGTTATATATGGTGAATGGTTATATATATATATATATATATATATATATATATATATATATATATATATATATATATATATATATATATATGTGGACATTAAAAGAAGAAAGACTTTCAGGCATATTCCTTCCTCGCCACATTCAAGCTTAGGAAAGAAAGGCTCCCGTTCGTGTCCCATTGGGAGTTTTAAACGAAGGTCCGAGCTTCTGAGTCCCGAGAGCTACTGACATCAGCTAGTAAACAGACTCCGAAAGAATATATATATATATATATATATATATATATATATATATATATATATATACATATATATTGTTTGTTTGTGGTACTAAACGAAAGAATGAAAAATGTATTCAGGATGGGGTTTATACGAAACCCGCCTTTTTGGTTTACAAACAAACTTGTACAATTTGATCATATACGAGGATATGGGAGTACAATTTATTTAATCTGGATAAATATTGCTATAGGTGTCTGATCTGCAGTCGATCACTTTAGCCCTTAGACCACACGATGTTGAAGAAGTGCCGTAGAAGACAGGAAGCAGCTTCGAATGTTGCAAAAGAGGGTGGATGCACGATGCCAAAGTCGTCGATCCCTACTCTCTGCCTGAGCTCCGGATTCTCTCTCTCTCTCTCTCTCTCTCTCTCTCTCTCTCTCCCTCTTGACCTTGGATCTGATATTGGTTTTTTGACCAATTTTCCGACCTTATAATTTGTCGACCTTGTTCCTCATTGATAAAGGTCTCTATTTATAGAGTTTTAGTTACAGTGACCACTCCGTCGGTGTAGAAACCGAGGAATGAAAAGTACAGCACCCTTTTACACAACGGTTAAAGTAACCAATGCATGCGTATAGATGATCCTTTGAATGAGCGTGTGACGCGGGTCCAACTAAGGGACAAAACGCGTATAATCGCTACGAAGATCACGACGTAGAAGCCACGTAGGTAGGTATCCATTGTGTAGAAGAGGTTGGCATAGAAGCCAAATGTCTGTCACCATGGCATAGAAGCCAAATAGTTATCAAACCGGCATAGAAGCCGAATAGGCGTAGAAGCCGAATAGGCGTAGAAGCCGAGTGGTCATAGAGGCCGAGCAGGCGTAGAAGCCGAATGGGCGTTGAAGCCGAGCAAGCATAGAAGCCGAGTAGGCGTAGAAGCCGAGTGGTCATAGAGACCGAGTGAGCACAGAACCGAGTAGGCGTAGGAGCTGGATGGGCGTAGAAGCCGCTGCGTACCGTGGCAGAGTGGTGATGGGGACATCTTAGCCGGAATTACGGATTTTGAAGATATAATCAAATCTCTTGCATTAAATGCCGAGATTTGCCACCATCCTGTGCATTAAATGTGGAGGCGTGTCTTTGAAGGTCTGCAACCCCTTCTACGCATCAGTCGCAGAGACGTGCCTTGAGAAACTGTCATCGCTCTGTGCATTAGACGTAGAGACGTGCCTCGACCCTGTACGGAGTGCAGCTTTTGATGTGGCAGGCGGTTTGTCTACTGCAGAACGTAAACAGCTCGTGTCTGCCTGTGTAAAACAAGGCAGCGTATCCCTTCGTGCTTGTAAAAGCAGTTTACGCAAAAGGGGATGGCGGTATTTGACAGCCTGGGTCGCAGTGCTGTGCCATCATTATAGCCGTCGTCTGGGTAGTCGAGCCGTATCCCTTTGTCAGAAGTCCAGACGTCAGGTTCATTGCAGGATCTTCATTGCAGGGTCTGACAGGTTCACTTCGGAGAATACGAAGCGTCTCTTGTACACCTCAATGCAGCGTCTGAAAGAGGATGAGTTTTACGCCCTGGAGGCGATGAAGCACCCCGTTTACGCTAAAGTGGCTTGGACGTACTGCCTTACGCGGGTGGCCTTTTGAGCTTTTAATATTTCACGCTGGGTTTAGCGGAAAAAGCTCTGTTGCACGCTTGGTGGCTTTGAAGGCCTCTGCTTACGCTGCTCTGCACCAATATGCTGCGTATAGCCATCAGGTGTATTTTTTATGCTTCTACAAGACCCCCTTCAAAGCTTTCAAATTTCTCGAAATTTGGAACGCTTTGAATGAAGCATGAACCGCTCTTCGTAACTCGAAACGTTCCTGAATGGGGCGTTGAAACGGTCGATGCTGACTTTATGGCAGATTTATTGGGGACCGGTGTGACCTCTTTTGCCTATAAAAAGGCCGGGGGAGTTAACCTGTTCTCCCCACATTTCCATCACCACGCAAAGATGATCGCCGGAGTTCGTCGGGTCGATCTGAGGAAGAAGGAGATCATGTTCTTCCAGCGTGTAAGGAGCCGAAAAAGACGGCGTCTTCGAGCAAATGTCCACTGCAACGATGGATCGTGGAAGGATATCTTAGCCTCCCTTGCTCGGGATAATCAGCAACTTTATATGGCTGTTCTTCCAGGAGAAGGAAAAGGTCGTATTGGACCGCGCTGCTTGCAAGTGGCGCCTTCTTCCGTTACCTCCGGGGGTGAGAGCAGCAACTAGCTCTGACCTCGGGCATTGAGTTGGGTGAAATATCTCAACTCAATCTGTCACGGCGCACGGAGCATGGGATCTGCATAATTTATGCAAGCCCCAACTCTGTATTCTTTCGCTGTTGATCATTGCCATGTCAGTCACTTCGCTGGAACTGAATGACTGCTGGAGAAGATGGATGAAGAATTGTGCCCCTGCGAGAACCTGTCAGAACAGCTTCTGGGCAATCTTCAGACGATGATGAGGAAGCCCTCCTGTCGACGGAGTTTCCCTCAGTTGTAATCATGAAAATGAAGAAAAACCCTTTGTAGACAGGATTTCCCTCATATGTAATCATGACTTTAATCTTTAATAAAAATCGTCTTTCTTCTCTGCATATGATCGTTTTGCCATACGTTGCTGTGAAGTCTGAATATGTGTAGCTTCAACACGTCTGATTCTTTACGCCGACTCTGTATAGAAAGAGTGCTAGGTCCTGTCCTTTATGCATAGCGAATAGTCCATAGTACGCTGTTGAACATTTTGAACATTTAGAAGAACTGTTCTGCTGCTAAGACTAAGGAACCGCGTAGAGTTTTTACTTCTGATGAACAAAATTTTTGTTCAGGCTTCGTCTTCAAGAATGGCTTCTCGAAAAATCCCTTGGAACAGGGTCGAGGAATGGCTGCCGAGCTGAGTTTGCCATTTTGATAGACGAGATATTCAGACTGGAGCTTGGATGAACCTCCATTTGACCTGAGAAGAGTAATTTCTTAATGTTTGAACTCTGTATGTTTCGGGTACTTGGGATATTTTGAGGTCAAGAAAGAGTATCTTCTGTGTGAACTCCTGTAATCGACCGTCTTAAGAACTGTTCGGACATGCAGAAAATCAGAGATCCGTAGTGTAGATGAGTTGAAAATCCTGAGTTCGTAGTCTATTGAGCGTAGAAAGCCACCGAGCGTGAGATCGTAGATTCGTAGCTGCTGAGCGTGAAGTCGTAGGTTTGTAGCCTCTCGAGCATAAAAGCTACTGAGCACAAAGGCATCCGGGCATAAAACCATAGACTGATAGCTTGTGAGCGTAAAACCGTAGATCTGTTGCTGTCGAGCGTAGAAAGCTCCATAGCGTAGAACTGTAGATTTGTAGCCTGTGAAAAAAAAGAAATCTTCCGAGCATAAGGTTGCGGATCTGTTGCCTCCGAGCGTAAACTAAACGCCACCGAGCGTGAGATCATTGATTTGGTATCTGCTGAGCGTAAAGTCGTAGGTTTGTAGCCTCTCGAGCATAAAAGCTACCGAGCACAAAGGCATCCGGGCATAAAACCATAGACATAGCTTGCGAGCGTAAAACCGTAGATCTGTTACTGTCGAGCGTAGAAAGCTCCTTAGCATAGAAACTGCTGACCTGCTTTTGCACGAAAAACTCTTCGAATTTGCTGACTGTCCGTCTTTTGAGAGTAGTGGGCTGACGTAGTACCCAATCATAACCAAATATTTAATTTGTGAGATTTGGTTGGGGTTTCGAGGAGCCCGTCCGAGGATTCGAGGAGTCGACCCGAACTCTATATATATCCCAAGCTTTTGAGAAAAAAACTTTTATCCGACTTCTGCGAAAGAGAGCCTTCGATTGTTTGAGTTTTTCCCTTCGTTCTTTCTCCGAGCACTCCGAGTTTTCAGAAATGGCGCCGAAACAAACCCCCTCCACCAAGGGAAAGAGTACAGGCTCTTCTTCTCGTTCTTCTGCCCCGGCGAGAGAGTCTTCGGTCGGGCAAGGTGAACTTCCTTCTGAGCGAAGCATCCTGCCGACGAGTAGCGCACCCGGCCTTAGAGGTATAGCCTTTGGGATGACAAAGAACGACGAAAAAATCCTTCGCATACGTTGAACGTGACCGCGCTAGGTCGTCTTCTGTGCTGATAGCCTCTTTGAGGAAGATGACGCACGGAGACATTTTCATCTTTTACGTCCATATTTCTAATGTGCCAGCGTAAAAATTCCATGTTTTCGCAGTTTTGAGCGTAAAAGCTCCGACTGCCGAAAACTTGGAGTATACTATAAAATTTTAGTTTTATGCTTTGGATGGGACCTCCGGCGTAATAACTAGAATTTTGGCAGTCTGGCGTAAAGCACAGACTGTATACCGCCAATTACGCTTCAGGATGTGACTTCCGGCGTAAAATGACCAAATTTTGTACAGTCTTGGCGTAAAGCACAGACTGTCGTCTCTTGGTCTTTATGTTGCAAGAGTTGTAATGAAGTATTTTTCTTGCACTTTCGTAGTTAACTTGCATGAGTCTCCACTGGCTGAGGTGATGTGTTCCGCTGCTGGAATGCTGCACTCGAACTATCTGGAGGATCTGTCGCACGTGACTTTTCCTATCTCCGGACTCCAGTATCCTGAAGGAAGGGGGATCTTGATATCGGCTCAGGGCGAGCGGACATTGCTGAACATGATTAACGGAGAGCCCCTGACGTACATAGACGGGGACCAGTACATCAAGTCGGCCTTTCTCTTTGGGGACATGATTGACAAACAGTCCCAGACGAAGCCCAAGAGAGAACCCTGGGTTTTCTCCGCCGAGAGTGTTGTCTTGTATCTGCCCACGATGCCGAGAGATTATTCCATCTCGGCTTTCTTCCATGCCACACATTCCAGGAGGATGTCGTGGACGCTGACTCCCGATCTTCACGGCAAGCCGGGGAAGATCTTTCGTCTGAAAGGAGCTGACCAGGGGTCGTTTGTCAGCCGCCCTTCTGGCGTCGTGACGTTGTTCAGGGGACTGTGCCCGGGCAGCGTCCCGAGTGAAGACAGTTCAGTGATCCAGCCGGTCCAATTGCCGACTTTCTACAACGACTTTATGGTGCGAGGGGGGGTATACCCTAAGGAGAATCCTCGGTGCAATGGGTGGATCACCCCAGCAAACCTCCGATGGACTTGCCTAGTTAACTGGGCTTTGAAATATTTTCGGAGAGAGCTGGAGGTCATAGGACTGTATGCTGCCGTGAGCGCGACGAGTGTTGGGTTGCCTCCCAACCCTAACCTGTTTCTGGCACTGATGGAGCGATACATTTCGCTCACCGGGACCTTCGCCACTCCACTGGGGGTGTTGGGGTTGGCCCTCCACGAAATGGCAGTGATCTCGAGACTACCGATGGGGGACACCCCATATGAAGAGTATGTTCCCACCAACCGGGAGTTGGAGGACTCGGACCCTCGGGTTGTGGAGGTGTATCAGGAGCTGATGTGCCACTACTTCGCGTGCACTGCTTTTTATAATGAGCCTTCTGATTTGGCTCACACCACTAAGTGGATGTCCTACCTCTTCTTTCACCGGGCCAGGGCCGTCAAGTCGAAGAAAGTTTCGGGGGGCAAGAATGAGCCTGTGAACTGTTTGGACGTGCTCAGTGTCCAGGTCGTCGAGGATCTTATGGAGGAGGCTAAAGCTCCAGATCAGATTCTCAATGACGGGGTAGGAAAGTACCCTGAAGGCACCAAGGCCTATAGTTACTTGAGGCGCTGTCTCAGGCCTTTGTCTGAGGAAGCCCGGCTGGCGGGCTTTCTCTCCCTATGGTTGCGTCGAGTAGTGGTGCCCGGCATCGCGTCTGCGGACCGCATCCACCGGAACATCCTGTGGCCCGCTGTTCGTCTGGTGTTCGGGGCAAGACTGGGCTTGCTCCCTGCCATGGTGTGCCGTATACAGGCAGGCTTGAGGGCTATGACTGACGGACTGCTCGTTGATGAAGCTCGGCGTGATAGCTTTCCCCGGGTAGAGTTACCATACCTGTACTTGATGGGATGGTTAATTCTCCACAACCCCCGGGTGATGTCTCCCGGCCCTGGTAGTAGCGCGGGGGGTAGTTTCTTGCTGAACTACAAGGACTCCCTCTGGAACGTGAACACAGTCTTAGACTGTCGGCTAGTGCTGAGCCTCGGTCATTGCTGGAAGCTCCTCTGCGCTGTCCCCTCTGTGCATCGTAATCAGTCGGGGATTAGGCTTGAGGATTTAGGTGGAGAGAAGACCAATCTTTCTCCGGAAGCTTTTAATTGGTTGGTCTGCATCAGACCCTCCCATTTGCTGTATAGAAGCGAAGATCATTGCTTCTTCGAGCCTTACTTGCCCAGTCGGTTCGCCAGGCAGTTTGGGTACGATCAGCTGCACGTGGGCAATGCCGTCACCAGCTTCAGGTCCAGGGGCGGACTCTTTGATGGAGCCAGAGGATGGCGGTATTTTATCATGGGCTGCACGGGAGCAATCTTTATCGTGCCGGTCGTCACACTCTCCACGGAGCTGCGCATCCTCCATTCGTATGCCCAGTTCTACGTGGCGATCAACACCTTCCATCGCGATTTTGACATGCGTGGAAGCTTTAGGGTGCCTTCTCCCATGTCTGGGGGAAGAGTCGAAGTCCCCTCGGTTTCATCTGACGAGGGTGAGGAGTCCGTCACTCCGGATGAGCCTCTAGTGTCGGTGCCGAGGTGTGAAGTGTCTCCGCCTGAGGGGGCTTTGGCGATCTCTGGGAAGCGAAGGGCTCCTGCCCCGAAGCAGACTTTCCCTCGCAAGAGGAAGAAGAAGACGGTTGCTCGTTCTCTCCGGATTCCTGGCATCGAGGCTCCTAGAGAGGAACCTGCTGTCTCTCCTGTTGGGGATGTCTCTTTGATTGGAGGTTCCCCGCCTTTCAGAGAGGGACCCTCAGTTTCAGCTGGCGGTGCCGGAGAACTCCTGCTTGAGGCTGCCGTTGTTGCCACTGCCTCCGGTAGTGGAATGAAATCGCCTGCGTGGCCGAGGCAAATGGGAAAATCTTTTCCTAGACCAGCAACGGATGAAACTCCTGCCGCGTCCGTGAGCATGACTAGCGAGATTCCAGCTGACGAACCTCGACTGCGTCTTGGTGAAGGCTTGGTAGAGCTTCTGGCGATGTCGGTTGGCCCACCTCCTTCTCCAGGTATGACAGTCCGTATTGCGTCATTAAGGCGTGATATAGCTACATCGGCTGCAGACGCGACATATATACCGTTGGCTACGGGTAAAGGTCATCTTTATGTCTCCTCTTAGAAAGATTACTATCATATTGATATCAACTTTCTTGTTTTCTTCTCAGGGGATGGCGTCCACGGGAAGTATAGCGCTGAAGCGCCTTCTGGCTCTGCTCGGGCTCCTGACGATGATACGGAGGCGTTCGACTTCGAGGAGGAAATACCTTCGGGGGCCAGCTCGCCCGGAGTAGTTTCGTCACCTCCAAAGGAGGACGAACCCGTTATCGTGACCTCGCCTCTTGCGAGTATGCCGATGACTTCGACCGTCGTTGTCGCACCTTCTTCGGTCGCACTACCCGTCGAGGCGGCGGCTGTGGCCACCTCGTCTACAATCATTCCTGGAGGGGAACTTGCTAATATCGCGGCCACTCCTGGCGTTCAACCAGATCTGGTTGCGCTGACCGAGCTGTATACCAGCCTCTTTTACACCAGTTTGAAAACGCTGATATCAATGGTGTTGGCGAAGAATCTGGATTTTGAGCGTCTGAAGAAGGCTTCCCAGTTTTCGATTGGGGCGGTCAGGGAGTTCGGCGATTCTGGGGTAGCTGACGCCCTGGAGGCGATGGTTAATGGGTTGGAGCAACCCATTAAAGAATACTTGCAGCTGACTCGGGACAGTTTTGAAGCTGAGGTCCAGGCCAGATACGATCTCATGACTGCGCGGCTTACCAAACAGCTGGAGAGCCTAGATAACTCCATCAAAGCACATAAGCTGGAGATGGATAAAAGAAAAGCTGTCGTGGAGGAGGCTCTTGCTCTTCAGACGAAGTGCCAATCCGAGCATGAAGGGAACGTAGCGAGGGCCCGCAAGTTGAAGGAAAAACTCGCTCAGGCAGAGGAGTGGGCTTCTCAGTCGTTGGCAGGTCTAGATGTAGCGACTGGTAGACTGAGCACAGCACGACGGGACCTGGAGCGTGCTGAAGCTGCCCGAGCTGGCTCTCTTCGGGCAAGGGCCGAATTGTCCTTTACGAACAATCCCGAGGCACGGCTGGAACAGGCCCGTGCTGATGCCTTGGTTTCTAGGGATGAGAGGGTAGCTGCACTGGCGAAGCTGATTCGCGATATGACCGCTCCTCCACAATGATGTACCCTTTCTTCTTTTTGCTTCCCCAATGTAATTTTGCTCTTTTCGGGAATAAATAAAGCGAATCTTTTCTGACTTTGTGGACCCATCATTTCGGAATGTAAATGACAGGTTTGGGCGAGAGTGATATCAGAGGTAGTATGGACGTGATAGACTCTCGATAAACTTTTAGCAGGACATATCTATTCAGAGGTCATACGGACATGATAGAATATGACCTAACTAGTTTTATTTTGGAAGTAGTTTTGTCAGAATTGAGATTCTCGCTATATTCCACTTGAGTAGAGGAGGTTTAAGCATAGTACCTCTTCAGGAATTTACCGTTGATAGGAGCCATGAACAGGTCTCTATTAGGCTGGGCTAACCTGTAAGCGCCGTTCGAGAACGTTGTCTCGATCACATAAGGGCCTTCCCACTTGGGCTAAAATTTTCCTTTACTCCTGTGAGTAAGAATCATCGGCCTTCTTACGGCTAAAACTAGCTCGCCGACTTTGAACACTCTTTCCTTTACTTTATGATTGAAAGCTCCGGAAATGCGTGCTTGGTAGAGCGCGATGCGCTGTTGAGCTTGGAGGCGTTTCTCGTCTAATCCCTCTAGCTCTTGAAGCCTTAACAGGTCATTCTTTTCTTGATTCAGCTCATTAGTCACGGCTATCCTGAGTGACGGGATCTGGACTTCAATGGGAAGAACTGCTTCGCTCCCGTAGACCAGTAAAAATGGGGTACAACCTGTTGGTGTTCGTACCGTTGTGCGGTACGTCCAGAGACATTCGCCCAGCTTCTCATCCCAATCTCTTTTGTTTGAAGAGACGAACTTCTTCAAGAGCTTGATAATGGTTTTTTTGAAAGCTTCCGCCAAACCATTAGCAGCTGGATAATATGCCGTAGAGGCAATACTATGTATCCGATTTTTATCGCAAAATCGATGAAATGCTTGGCTGATGAACTGAGGTCCATTGTCATAGATTATCCTTCGGAGAATCCCAAAGCGATAAATGACGTGATGCTTGACGAAGCTGATTGCATTAGATGCCTTTACCTCAGCAAGAGGGATCGCCTCTGCCCATTTGGAGAAGTAATCCGTGATGGCCAGTATGAACCGGTGACCTCTGGAAGAAGAAGGGTGAATAGGACTAATGATATCCATACCCCATGCTTCGAAAGGCCAGGATGCAACCGTAGGATGTAGATATTCAGACGGTTGATGTATGAAGTCTGCATGAACCTGACAGGCTCTGCATTGTCTTGCATAGTTGATCGCGTCTGTGATCATAGTGGGCCAGTAATAGCCCATTCTACTGATACGATCCTGTAGCTTAGGACCGGGCTGATGCGCTCCGCATACAACGTCGTGAGCTTCCCGGATAATCTGCTGTGCTTCGGCGTCAGAGAGACATCTTAATAGCAGTCCGGTGTTCGGCTCCGACCATCATCCTGCTGAGGTAGTAGATAGCCTGTTCATGACCCATATCATTCTTCTGTGCGAGAAGAGCTCCTAGCGAATGATCCATTGCTCGAACGTACAGCAAGAATGGTCTTCCCATGACGGGAGGCACCAGAACTGGCGGACTTGATATCTCCGAACGCTTGTTGACAGGTTTCGTCCCATACAAAGGATACACCTTTCTTCATAAGATGCGAAAAGGGCTGACATCTTTCCGAGAGTTTGGATTTGAACCTCCGGATATAAGCCAGACGACCTTGAAATCCCCGGAGTTCCCTCAGATTACAGGGCGGTCGCATTTCTACGATGGCCTGGACTTTGTCAGGGTCCACTTGGATGCTTTTGGCGGTGATGACAAATCCCAGGAATTTGCCACTAGATACACCCAGAAAGGACTTCGTAGGGTTCATCTTGAGTTGATGTTGGCGCATTAACTCGAATACCGTCCTCAAGTCTTGAATGTGATCATCTTTGAGGCGGCTCTTGATGGCTATGTCGTCCACGTAACATTCTACTGTTTTGCGTAAATGCTCATGGAATATGTTACTCATAGCCCGTTGGTATGTAGCCCCGGCGTTCTTCAATCCGAAGGGCATGACCGTATAGCAATATACTCCCAACGGTGTCCGGAAGGCAGTGTGCTTCTCGTCTTCGGGATGCATCTTGATCTGATTGTATCCTGAAATCCGTCCATGAAAGACATGCGTTCAAAACCGCAGGTGTTGTCGATCATGATGTCCGTGATGGGAAGAGGGAACTCATCCTTGGGGCAGGCTGCATTCAGATCTCGGTAATCGATGCAGATACGTATTTTCCCATTTTTCTTCATGACTGGGACAACGTTGGCGACCCAGTCGGGATGTTCTTCCCGGATGAAACCGCAGGCTATCAACTTCTTGACTTCAGCTTTGATGGCTTCCATCATATCCGGGCGGAACCGGCGTTGGTGCTGCTTCATAGGCTTCGAGTCGGTCAATATATTGAGTTTATGAGTAGCCACCTTCGGGTCAAGGTCCGACATGTCCTCATAATTCCATGCAAAGACGTCGATATATTCTTTTATCAGCTGGATAACTTCTTCCCTTTCGACTGGGGAAAGATTGTTACTGATGAATATCGGCTTTGGCGAAAGTTCACCCCCAACATCAACCTGGATAACTTCGTCTTTGGTGGGAGGTTCCTTCTGCTCGAAGCGGAATTCCCACTGTGTATCCATTTGTTGAGCCATGGATCTATGTGAATCCGATCGACCTCCATGGAACCGCCGTACCCGGTGTAATAGAGGGGCCTGTCATGCCTGTTATGTTTTAACAACATGTCGTCTTGAGTGAAAGTGATATTGGGGACCACTTCCATTATACTGTGGCATTGAGGACATGCCACTGGTTCTTCGTCGGAGAACTTGAGCTGGGTCAAGCATACCTCCGCCTGTATCAGTGCTTCACTCAGGGCTAGATGAGTGTCTTGGGAGAGCCTGAGTAGCTCGAAGATGGACAGTCTGGCTGGTGTATTAGCCAGTTGGGCCAGTATGTCGAAGTTGTATGGCTTCTCTAAACCTTTGTTTGGAATATTTTTCACAGGTTTATCAAAGCGCACTTCTCTTTGTTTCCCCTTGTCCGTAGGAGTTGGTTTTGAAGGACCGGCATCTGGTACGACGGGGTCTGGTCCTGAAGGCTTGGCAGCTGAAGCACCCACCGGTGCATCTTCCTGACTTGCTCCGTAGTCGTTGAGGTAGGCTTTCCCTGAACGGGTTGCAGCAAATACCTCGTCTTCGTCTGATGGCGAAGAAGTTGCGACCATATGGCATGGTTTGTATTTGGAGCTCTTTCTAGACGTAGCTTTAGTAACTTTAGTCTCCTCCTCGAGCTCTGACACCAAATCCGGATGAACCCACATAATCTTGCCTTGCCGGGTGGTTAGGGGTACCAGGTCATGATTTTGACCCCTAGCTGGAGGTAGGTTGATGATGTTCATCGTGGTCCGGGAAATGGGTGTGACACCATCCGAGACCTTTTGGGAAGGCAGATTGCCAAACCGCAGAGAGATCATGCTGGCCGTGACCGTCTTCTCGGTGTTGTGCAAAGTGATGGCCTTAGCATCGATTAACCCCTGGATCTTTCTTTTCAGTATGTAACACGCCTTTGTTGGGTGGTGTACGTATCTGTGGAAGATGCAGTATTTGGGGTCGTCAGTACTGCCGACTTCTTGGGGCCGCCTTAGCTCCGGAAGGGTGATCTTGCCACTCTTGACGAGACACTCGAATATACTTGGGATATCGTCGTCATCAAAAGAGTAGACTTCGACGGGCCTGGAAGTCCTGGTTCTCGTCTGCGTGGTCGCCGCAGTCTTTTGTCTGGACGTATTGACCGTCAGAGCTTCTTTTCCCTTGGAGCTGCGAGGATGGTCGCTGCTGGGAGATGACCTCTTGCCTCTATCAGAGGCAGAGATCATAATGCCATTGTCGCGCGCCTTGCGACTGTTGTCTTCGGCGGCCACTGTCGAGATGATGAACGAGGGCCAATCATGGAACTGATATGGTCCTGTAAACACCGAGACTACGGGAAAGAGGTTCTTCCTGCAAATGTCTACTAACGCAGAGTCTGGAACTCCTGGAGGCATCTGTAAGGTGGCCTGACGAAAACGTTCGATGAAGGTGCGAACGTCCTCCTTTTTCCTCTACTTGACTTCGATGAGAGAGGACATAGACATGTCCATTCCACCCTCGTAGAATCGCGTGAAGAATAAAGCTTTGAAGTCCTCGAAGAAAGTAATGCAGTTGTCCGCCAAGCTACGGTACCACTGATAGGCTACTCCTGAGAGGCAGCCTTTGAACACCCGAGTGAGGAGGGCGTCGTTCCCTTGTAGCAACACCGTCATCATACTGAAATAGTTCATGTACTGACTTGGTGATGTTTTTCCCTCGAACAGAGCCATAGTTTGAGGTTTGTACCTCGGAGGGAAAGTGACTTCTTCCCAGATAGCTGGGTAAGGCTGGTTAATTCCCAGTTTCTTGAGCTGATCTTTGTGCTTCAAGGCGTCGAACTGGGCTTTCAACTCCCGTACTGCCTGCATCGGATTTTCAGTTGGAAGCGGGACTACGGGTGAGGAAGCGGAGGAACTGCTGACTCTTGATCTAGAGCAGACTCTTGGCTCGGGTTGGATGGTGGTAAGTCCACCCCCACACGTATCTGAGTTGGCGGGACCGACGCTTGAGCCATGGCAGCTGCGTGCTGAGTTAGCATCATCTGGTGCATGTTCTCCATCATGGATTGCATTTGTTTCAGAGATGTCTCCAGCACAGTGATGCGTTGTTCCGCGTTTCCTGACGGTGAAGCTTCCTCGCGTTCATCTTCAACGGCGTAAACTTTCATTTCCCTGGGCGTCATCGAAGGATTAGTATAGGTCGCTGCAGAAGTCGACTCTATACTCTCAGCATCTGATCTGGGAGATTGGCGACCCCCAGCGTCGGAATCAGACGAGTACGAAGCTGGTTGCTGTGACCTTGCACGGGTGTTTTGGAACACCCCAGCTTCAGTGTTCCTGAGGAGGTCTTCGAATCTCCTTCGGCTCGGAGGCCTAGAGGGATGATGTCTTGAGCTCGACCCTCCTCTAGGTATGTGTGAAGCCATGTTCACGGAGGCATGCGCGGGCTCTTCTTCCTGGAAAGACTGAGAGTAGCTCAATCGGTCGAAAATCGACCGTTTTGCTTTAGAACAGCAGCAGTCAATCACAATTTTATGACTATTACAACATTGCTCGCTAGGGGGCGTAATATACATGTTGGAAGGTCCCCTCTCCTTACGCTTCTGGATTAGATATTCGCGCAAGTTAGGAGGAGTAGAGGAAGAAGACGACGGCTTGTTCCTTCTGTTCCCATCAGTGGGCATGCGGAGATTGGGCACCATGGTTTTCCCTGTGCCACCTGTGTACAACAGATTGGCCATCTGGGTGGCGGATAATCCCCGGGGAGGGTGTCTTTCCGCAACCTGAGCTTGCTTTGCGCCGTGGGACTTCGCCTGGCGTAATTCGGCGATTTGCTCAGACTGACGTAAAGCTGAAGAGGTCCTCAGTCGGCCGTCGGCTTACCGCGTAATCTGGAGGGTAGGCAGATTGCTTCTTCGCTGGCGTAACGGCCGAGAAGTTGAGTACTCTGCCGCTTGTTTCCCCTTGCGGAAATCACAGCGCTCATCTGGTTCCCCGTAGAGGTCAGATGTTGTCTTACGCATGGAGAGTGATTTGTACTTCCGATTTGGCGCTGAGGCATCATCAGAAGTTTGGTCTGTACCGCGCGTAGCGGGAGACTGGTTTCTACGCGTATAGCGCAGTGGATACTTCTGGGTTAGCGCTGAGGCTTTGCCCGAAGTTTCGTCTGTATCGGGCGTAGCGGGAGACTGGTTCCTACGCGTAGAGCGCAGTGGATACTTCTGGGTTAGCGTTGAGACTTTGCCCAAAGTTTTGTCTGTACCGCGCGTAGCGGGAGACTGGTTCCTACGCGTAGAGCGTAGTGGATACTTCTGGGTTAGCGCTGAGGCTTTGCCCGAAGTTTCGTCTGTACCGCGCGTAGCGGGAGACTGAATTTTACGTGCAGGGAACGGAGGGAGCAGTGCTACAACCTCATTTGTCGGAGAGGTCGGAGAGATCGGAGAGTCCACAGGAATGGTAGAGGATGTCTTGGGCATCCAGACCTTGCGCAGCTTCCTGTTGTCTTAGACGGAGAGAGGGTGAGAGCTACCCCCGGTTCGAAGCATGTCTTCGTAGGCAGACTGGTCGAATTGGACGACCAGTGTCTTCTTCATGGTTCCTACAGATACTGCATCGTGTTGAGCAATTACTTCCTCATCAGAAGAGAAAGATGTCCCCAGCAGAGTCGCCATCTTGTTTGTGGTATTAAACGAAAGAATGAAAAATGTATTCAGGATGGGGTTTATACGAAACCCGCCTTCTTTGGTTTACAAACAAACTTGTACAATTTGATCCTATACGAGGATATGGGAGTACAATTTATTTAATCTGGGTAAATATTGCTATAGGTGTCTGATCTGCAGTCGATCACTTTAGCCCTTGGACCACACGATGTTGAAGAAGTGCCGTAGAAGACAGGAAGCAGCTTCGAAGGTTGCAAAATAGGGTGGATGCACGATGCCAAAGTCGTCGATCCCTACTCTCTGCCTGAGCTCCGGATTCTCTCTCTCTCTCTCTCTCTCTCTCCCCCTCTTGATCTTGGATCTGATATTGGTTTCTTGACCAATTTTTCGACCTTCCAATTTGTCGACCTTGTTCCTCATTGATAGAGGTCTCTATTTATAGAGTTTTAGTGACAGTGACCACTCCGTCGGTGTAGAAACCGAGGAATGGAAAGTACAACACCCTTTTACACAACGGTTAAAGTAACCAATGCCTGCGTATAGATGATCCTTTGAATGAGCGTGTGACGCGGGTTCAACTAAGGGACAAAAAGCGTATAATCGCTACGAAGATCACGGCGTAGAAGCCACGTAGGTAGGTATCCATTGTGTAGAAGAGGTTGGCATAGAAGCCAAATGTCTGTCACCATGGCATAGAAGCCAAATAGTTATCAAACCGGCATAGAAGCTGAATAGGCGTAGAAGCCGAATAGGCGTAGAAGCCGAGTGGTCATAGAGGCCAAGCAGGCGTAGAAGAAGAATGGGCGTTGAAGCCGAGCAGACGTAGAAGCCGAGTAGGCGTAGAAGCCGAGTGGTCATAGAGACCGAGTGAGCACAGGACCGAGTAGGCGTAGGAGCTGGATGGACGTAGAAGCCACTGCGTACCGTGCAAGAGTGCTGATGGGGACGTCTTAGCCGGAATTACGGCTTTTGAAGATATAATCAAATCTCTTGCATTAAATGCCGAGATTTGCCACCATCCTGTGCATTAAATGTGGAGGCGTGTCTTTGAAGGTCTGCAACCCCTTCTGCGCATCAGTCGCAGAGACGTGCCTTGAGAAACTGTCACAGCTCTGTGCATTAGACGTAGAGACGTGCCTCGACCCCGTACGGAGTGCAGCTTTTGATGTGGGAGGCGGTTTGTCTACTGCAGAACGTAAACAGCTCGTGTCTGCCTGTGTAAAACAAGGCAGCGTATCCCTTCGTGCTTGTAAAAGCAGTTTACACAAAAGGGGATGGCGGTATTTGACAGCCTGGGTCGCAGTGCTGTGCCATCATTATAGCCGTCGTCTGGGTAGTCGAGCCGTATCCCTTTGTCAGAAGTCCAGACGTCAGGTTCATTGCAGGATCTTCATTGCAGGGTCTGACAGGTTCACTTCGGAGAATATGAAGCGTCTCTTGTACACCTCAATGCTGCGTCTGAAAGAGGATGAGTTTTACGCCGTGGAGGCGATGAAGCACCCCGTTTACGCTGAAGTGGCTTGGACGTAATGCCTTACGCGGGTGGCCTTTTGAGCTTTTAATATTTCACGCTGGGTTTAGCGAAAAAAGCTCTGTTGTACGCTTGGTGGCTTTGAAGGCCTCTGCTTACGCTGCTCTGCACCAATATGCTGCGTATAGCCATCCGGCGTATTTTTCATGCTTCTACATATATATATATATATATATATATATATATATATATATATATATATATGTGTGTGTGTGTGTGTGTGTATGTTACCATGTGTATTATATACATAATACTACGTGAGGGTGTATGTATAATTTTTAGTAGTATATATATATATATATATATATATATATATATATATATATATATATATATATATATATATATATCAGCAACAACAGCCAAAAGCGTCGCAACAGCAGCAACAAATGCCAACAACAGCAGCAGCCGCAAGAGCAATAGCGACATCGAGCGTCGTTGAAAGGCAGCAGCAGCGTCCGCAGGGAAGCATTGACAACAAACAATAGCAGTATCAGCAGCGTATCAGGAGTTTTAGTGACAGTTTTAGCGACAATTGCAGAAAATTATCACTAAAACAACAGTGTATCAATATCAACAACAGCCTTCAGCTACAGCTGGCAGAGTCTCTAGCGACAGTTTGGCAGTTTTATATATATATATATATATATATATATATATATATATATATATATATATATATATATATATATATATGGTATTTGAAATATATATAAATATATTTATATGTGCTAAAAGTATTTAATATATACTATATGTATAATAATTATTGTAGTATATGTATATATCTACGGGTAGATAGTATAACTAGTATTTGGGTATTACCTTGAGAAACTAAGGTAAGTACCAAGGTAATTGGGGATACCCAATGTATTGAGTTTGGGGTATTAAGATTATGGTTTTATGTTGTGATACCAAGTTGGTTCAAAACTACAATACCTATTTAATGTTTGTAATTAGGATTCTATATTATTAATAATTGTTTGACTTATATATTGATGTTTTACCTATGGATTTACGTATCCGGAGATACGGTATCCTAATATTTATGATATGGTTTTGTGACCTAGACTTTAGTATTTGAACCAATATTTTTGGTGTTAGACTCGTGCAACCTAGAAATAAGTAGTTGACCATAGTTTGACTATAGTTGACCATAGTTGACTTAGAGTTGACCTAGTTTGACTTTTGACTTAGAATTGACTTGTTGACCTAGAAGTTGATTAGTTTGATTTATTTTCTTTCTGGAACCTTGTATTGATGTTGTATTCCATATCTAGGTCTTCGGGACACCGTATCAGACATCGGTGAGACTATTTATTGGACTTCAGGCGAGTACATTCTCTGATAGTTTCTCATTTATGATATCCTCTATGTTCATTGTATCTAGTATAAATATCCATGGTTTCTTGACACGATGGTTACACGGATTGGTATATCCGAATCTCGTCATGAGATGTTATTCCTTGGTATTTGGTGTACCTTGTGCAAGCCTTGTTTCATTGATTATTTTGTACTTGTACAGACACTGATTCTCGGAAAGACTAGCTATATTCTTGGGAAATTCCGTGCCATAGCGTACCATGGTTGGATCTATTATACCAGTCGGGGGTGGGGAGTATGTAGTGTAGATATGTGATCATACCCATCTTGTATCTTTTATAGTATTAATCATTCACCGCACATATGATTAGCCAGGCCATAAATCTTGTATCTTGTATCATGTTTCCAAGCCGATCACATGTTAAAGCTAGTACTCACACACTTAGTCATTAGTATTCTTGTTCATTGGCATATTGCTCATTATTGTATTTATTCCAGTATTCCTTATTGTATATATCTCTTTATATCTATTGTGCATCTTGTATATTCACATCTATTTACTGTTACATAGTCTTTATCATTGATTAGAACTACTGTTCGAGATGTACTCTGCTCCTTTTCTGACTGGATATATTTTTCCCAGATGACACTGAGGACTAGTACCCTACACATTATGGACCTTAGGATGTTGTTGGTTTAGAGTCTTGAGACCCTGGATCAGGAGGGACTTATCCCAACTGAGACAAATGACCCGAGTTTAGTAGCTTCTTAGTATTTTTTGTACTGAATTTGTCTCCAGCTTATTTGTTAGTATTCTTTCAGACTCATTGATGTATTAATTTAGACTCATGAGTTGTATGTGACTTTCCTATTCTTTTATCTGATTCGTGCTCATTTCCATCTTAGATCTGTGATTGAGTATATTATCATTGTTGGTGGTTCATTATATTGTTAGATAGATTACCTAGACAACGTTCTACCGCCAATTCTGCGGCGTAGGCTGGACGTTGTTACCAACTTGTACCCTTACACCGGGTGCGGGTCGTGACATGTTTTTAGTGGTGGCCCATGCAGGTCAAGCTTCGCAAGTTATGCGATATCGTGGTAGTGCGACGATTTAGTTGTACTACTGCGAGCCTGCGATAGGATATAGGTTGAGATACTCAATCGCATATAGGAAAATTTCTTTTGATTCAACTATTCTTCTTTGATATTGATACTTGATCTCTTAAACTGTCCTTTCCTTGAGTGTCTTACATCTTGTGCCATATTGATTCTTTCTTTCACTTTGTCTCAGGATGTCGCCTAAGACTAGATCACAGCAGGGGAGAGCAGTTTCTGAGAGGTCCGCGATATTCCGAGGGCCTACACCAGTCACTTCTCTGGTGATTGGAGTATCAACTGCTTTCGGAGGTCCACCACCTACTCAGAGGACTGTGTCAGCTGTATCTGAGGGGCTTCCACCTCCACCTCCTATGCCAGCAGAGGCGACACAGATGTTTATACTATTTCGTGAGATGCTTGAGGCACAGAGAGCTCAGTCAGAGGTACATCAGAGGCAGACCGATATTCTACGGTAGGGCATCGAGAGCGCTCATCAGTTTGCTCGTGCCGTAGTCGAGAGAGGAGTTTCGGTCCAGCAGCAAGTTGCTCCTCAGGTTGCTCAGCTTCGGTTAGGCAACATTCAGGACTTCAAGAAGCTGGAGCCTAGGGTCTTCAAGGGGACGGAGGGCATCGTCTATGCTGATGATTGGCTCGAGGACATTGAGCGTCTTATGAGGGTGTCCCGTCTTTCTGAAGATCTGAAGGTTGAGGCGGTAGGACTTCAACTGTTCGACGTCGCTCGTACTTGATTCTGGAATGAGCCTATTCTAGTTGACGCAGGACAGTCTTGGGAGGTATTCAAGGACCTTTTCAAGAAGAAGTTCTTCGCCCGGGCATACATGCTAGACTTGGGGAGGCAGTTCGAGAGTCTTATTCAGGGGAGCATGTCTGTGGAGGAGTACGCTGCGGAGTTCGGCAGTTTGAGCCGATTTACAGAGTATTTGGTGAGAGAGTCGGAGGTTCGGGCTATTCGTTTCCGTGATGGTCTAAACTGGTAAGTAAAGATCCCCATTTTGTCTTTTTTTGAGACATACTCGTAGATACTTGCGGAGGCACGCAAGGTTAAGCGGGAGTTGGGTTTGAAGCCCAAGAGAGACCGTAATTCTTTCCTGAGGGCAAACAGTAGTGCAGTATCTGCAAAACATCCTCATTTCCAGTCCAGGCCTTTCCAGCAGCAGCAACAACACCAGACTCCAGCTAGGGCACCATTTCACCAGGCACCACAGCAGCAGAGACAGTTACAACAATCTTCCTGCCATTTCTGTAAGAAATTCGGCCACATCTGGGAAGTTTGCAGGAGGAGGCTAGGAGTTTGTTTGTAATATGGTACTGAAGGGCATCAGCTGAGAGAGTGTCCTCATCGTGCAGTTCAGGGAGCATCTTCAGCTCCGAGGGCATAAGCGAGACCACCTGCAGTACAGCCGAGGGGACCGCTTCCGACACAGCAGTAACGTTATGTCCAGCATCAGCAGTAGGGAGGTGCACGTCAGGGACGAGCGTTTGCTATGACCGTCGAGGAGGACGAACCCACCGGAGATCGCAGGTTCTATTCTTCTTGATTCCATTCCAGCTTTAGCTTTGTTTGATAATGGTGCTTCCCATAGTTTTGTATCTGTTTCTTTTGCTTTGAAGCATGGTTTGGTAGCTGAGTCTTTGCTTAGGACTTGCAAGATCATGACCGGGGGAGTTATTATCCTGGTTAATAATATTTGCAAGGATCGGGAAGTTACTCTAGGAGGCCGGGAGTTGAGTGCGTGTCTACTTGTAATGCCACTTCCGAGCTACGACATTGTACTTGGGATGGATTGGTTGAGTAGGCGCCGTGCTAGCATAGATTGTAGAGGAGGTAGAGTTTTGTTTGGGCCGCCAGGAGAGCCAGAGTTCAAATTTGCTAGAGGAGCTGCAGAGCAGGGAGAATGCATTATTTGTGGAGCTATGGTGGAAGACAAGGAGTTGCCGCATCCGTTGATATCAAAGTTCTTGGATGTGTTTCCTGAGGAATTGCCAGGATTGTCGCCAGATCGAGATGTTGAATTCTCTATAGACTTGGTGCCAGGTGCAGAACTAATTTTGCAACATGTCTACAGAGTAAACAACATCGAGCTGGTTGAGCTGAAGAAGCAGATGGACGAATTGCAGGATAAGGGGTTTATCAGATTGAGTTCTTCACTGTGGGGAGACCCGGTATTGTTTGTACCAAAGAAGGATGGATAGGTGCGCATGTGCATTGATTACAGGGCTTTGAATAATCTCACTATCAAGAATAAGTACCCTTTGTCACGGATTGATGATCTGTTCGATCAGTTGAGTGGAGCCAAGGTGTTTTCTAAGATAGATTTGAGATCAGGCTACCATCAGGTGAAGGTGAAGCCGGTGGACATATCGAAGACTGCTTTTAGAACTCGGTATGGTCAGTACGAGTTTATGGTGATACCGTTTGGTTTGACTAATGTACCAACGGTATTTATGAACTTGATGAACAAGGTGTTCCATCAGTACCTTGACAAGTTCGTGGTGGTGTTCATCGACGATATACTCATATACTAAAGACACCGGAGGAGCATGAGGAGCATCTGAGGATTGTGTTGGATGTGTTGAGGAAGGAGAAGCTGTATGAGAAGTTGTCCAAGTGTTCATTTTTCTTGGACAAGGTGGAGTTCTTGGGGCATGTTGTGACTGGTGATGGTATTTCAGTGGATCCGAAGAAGATCGCAGCAGTGGAATCTTCGAAGACCCTGAGTTCAGTAGCAGAGATCAGGAGTTTCTTGAGATTGGCAGGCTACTACAGGAAGTTTGTGTAAAATTTTTTGAGGATTGTCGAGCCAATGACCAGACTCACAAGGAAGGATATAGATTTTGTTTGGACGGAGGATTGCCAGATTGCTTTTGAGGAGTTAAAGAGGAGATTGACGTCTGCTCCTATTTTGACGTTGCCATCAGGGTCTGGAGATTTCACTATTTATAGTGATGCATCGGAGAAAGGTTTGGGTTGTGTTCTTCAGCAGAATAGAAAAGTGATTGCCTATGCATCCAGACAATTGCGTCCTCATAAAAAGAACTATCCTACCCATGATTTGGAGTTGGCAGCAGTCATCTTCGCCCTGAAGTTGTGGAAACATTATTTGTACGGAGAGCGTATGGAGATCTTCACAGACCACAAGAGCTTGAAGTACGTTTTCACACAAAATGAGTTGAACATGAGGCAGCGTCGATTGTTGGAACTGATGAAAGATTTTGATATATCGTTGCAGTATCATCCTGGGAAAGCTAATGTAGTTGTTGATACTTTGAGTAGGTATCCGGTAGCTATGTTCTTGACGCATGATCGATATTTGTTGGAGGACTTGAAGAGCTTGGGCATCGAGGTGATAGTTCCTGGTTGTGCTATGCAGATGTGGGGATTGTAGATACATTCAGATTTGATGGACAGGATTAAGGTAGCACAGTATGAGGATGCATCTCTGAGGAGTATCAGAGCTCAGGTTAGAGTAGGATTGGAGGATGATTTCACTATTGCTGAGGATGGATCTTTGAGACATGGAGTTAGATTGTGTGTGCCTAGTGGGGAGCTGCGTGAGGAGGTATTGCAGGAAGCGCACCGCTCTCAGTATTTCATGCATCCAGGTGCTAACAGGATGTATCGAGATATGCGAGAGAGTGTCTGGTGGTATGGCATAAAGAGGGAAGTGGCA
Organism: Iris macrosiphon; assembly: GCA_036927795.1. Taxonomy (NCBI): domain Eukaryota; kingdom Viridiplantae; phylum Streptophyta; class Magnoliopsida; order Asparagales; family Iridaceae; genus Iris; species Iris macrosiphon. The sequence goes on along the minus strand of JAYESA010000008.1, from coordinate 69,201,782 downwards.
CAGTTTGTATCCAGATGTTTAGTGTGCCAGCAGGTGAAGGCCGAGAGGCAGAGGCCAGGAGGTTTACTTCAGCCATTACCCATTCCAGAGTGGAAGTGGGAGCACATTACTATGGATTTTGTGTCCGAACTTCCACGATCTCCAGGAGGAAAAGACGCGATTTGGGTCATCGTTGATAGGTTGACCAAGTCGGCCCACTTTTTGCCTTTCAAAGTAGGATTGTCTACGAAGAAGCTGGGAGAGATATATGTGAGACAGATCGTTAGGAACATGGAGTTCCCGTCAGCACAGTCTCAGATCGGGATAGTCGTTTCACTTCTCATTTCTGGAGGAGTTTGCAGGAGAGTTTGGGCACTCAGCTCAAGTTCAGTACTGCATATCATCCCCAGACAGATGGGCAGTCAGAGAGGACTATTCAGACTCTCGAGAATATGTTACGCACTTGTGTACTAGATTTCGGGGGTTCTTGGGAAGACCATCTCCATTTGGTAGAGTTTGCTTACAACAACAGTTACCAGGCTTGTATAGAGATGTCACCTTTTGAAGCTCTGTGCGGTCAGAGGTGTCGTACTCCCTTGTCATGGGACGTTGTTGGAGAGAGAGTTTTGCTTGGGCCAGAGATGGTTGTAGATGCAGCAGAGAAGGTTCAGTTGATCAGAGACATACTTCGTGTGGGGCAGGACAGACAGCGGCATTGGGCCGATAGCCACTGGAGACCTTTGGAGTTCGATGTATAGTTTAGATTTTATTTTGTGCTTGTTATTGGTTGTTTGTTATAGATTAAGTTCTTAAGGTGGTATTTTGTTCAGGTGGGTGGTTTGGTGTTTCTGAGGATTTCTCCGACATGAGGCACGATTCGCTTCGGTGGAGGCGGGAAGCTTTACATCAATTGCTTGCAACATCAGATGTCTGTGTCCTGCATGCTATTGCGATTGCACCTGTAATGAGGGTACGAGTATGTGGGTACGTCCAGCCTACGTCACAACAACAGCGGTAGAACGCTATTTAGGTCAATAATACTATATAAACATCTAACACAATATATATATATATATATATATATATATATATATATATATATATATATATATATATATATATATATATATATTGTACCTATCAAGATATCTCAACTCCAAATGGAGGACAATATAACAATATGATAATTAATACTCAATCACAATATAAAACTAGGGGAAGAGTATGGCACGATATGAAATAAAATAAATAGAAATCACAAGTCACAAATACAACTCATAATCAAGTCTAATAGACTAGCACAATAGTCTCAAATATAATATATGCCAAAATGTCTAAACTAGGATATATCCAATATAATAAAGAAACTAGCTAAGTCTCCTAAACAGCTGGCGCTAGCTCAACATGCTCTACGGGTGCTATCTCAACCGTCTCGCCATAATATGGCCCGTAATAGGTGGGACACATGTCCTCTAACCAATTATCTAAAAAATATAATTAGTCAGGATTAAAGCGAAGTAAAAAACTCTGAAAGCAGTTCCAAATACATGGTGGAGAATATATGACAAGTAATAGTAAAGAATACACTATGTAAAAGTAACTAGAAAATGGAAATATAACTGAGATAAGCAAGTAATATATACATGAAGATAGATACAGGCAATATGGAATGAACTACAAGTAGGAGAAACACGAATACTAACTAAGTCCCTTAGAGTACAAGTTCGTTATGTGATCGGTTTAGGTTGAACACGAATACACTAAGGTAACTCAATTATACGTGATGTGTATAATCGACATGAACACGAATAAACTATAGGCTTTGATCACATAACCAACTCCTACTCCCCCACCCCAATTAATACTCATGGATCCGATCATGACACGTTATGTACACGAATAATATAAATACACGATGTCACGACCCGCACCTGATATAGGGGTACGAGTACGCGGGTACGTCCAGCCTACGCTATAGCATCGGCGGTAGAATGCTGTCTAGGTCACGATACTATCTAGTCAATCTCACACGAATATCCAACTCCATAAGGAGACACCGATATATCAATATAATATGAAATACTCAACCACAAAACTAAAGCACGATAAAATATCGAACGAAAATAATTGAAATACAACCACAAGTCTAAACAACAAAATAATCTAACTTCAAACAATAACATCAAGGTCTCAATATATGCCGGAGACAAATCCGGTACCAAAATCTGTAAAAAGAACTAACTAATATAACTAGTGATTCCGGCTAGACCTTTCGGAAATCACACCTGAGCTACAAGGTCCAAGGTTGCAGCTACTCTCCCCGTGGTCCGTAATATGTCGGACACCAGTCCTCTAAGTCGTAGTCTAAAAAATATATCCAGTCAGGATTAGAGCGAAGTACAACCCGATAATAATTCTAATTAATTGACAAGGACTATAAAACAATAAGTTGATGATGCTATATACTGAGAGAAAATAATAAACAGATGCAATGGCAAATATAAAGAGAACATGCAATGTAGACAATAGGGTATAGTCAGTGCATCTATGAAATGAAAGAGAAAGGAACTACAATATCAGATTCAAGGCAATATGATATATGGAATTGAATATGGAGAACTGCAACTATTCTAAGTGTTTGAAATACTAGTTTCGATATGTGATCGACTTGGGAACTTATACGATAGCTATATGGTCTGGCTAATCATACGTAAGGTATATGATTAACACTAACATTGTTTTACAATTTACAATAGGAATATGATCACATCTCTTACTAGCAATTTCTTCCGTCCCAACTAGTACAGTTGATCCAACCATGACACATTACGATACACAATCATTGTCTAATAATAATACCATGTACAATGTCTAATATCAATGTCGTGCACGATGTCAATACGATAACCATTGTAACGTCTCATGACTGAAGATCCAAGCTATATACTAGTCTGTGTACCAAAGTGTCAAGAATCAGATGTAACATTTCTAAGTACTTGAAATATAAAAATTATCAATTAATGAAAACTATCAGAGAATGTACTCGCCTGTCGTCCAGAGGAATGAGTGTCAAACTGTGTCCCAACTAGTGTCACACAGACCTAAATATGGAATATTACATCAATACAAGGTGTTGGAATAAAATTAAGTTAAACTAGTTTAATTATAGGTCATGAAGTCATTTCTAAGTCAACCCAACTATTTCTAGGTTGCTAGTGTCTAACTCTAGGATACTAAGTCAATGCACTATGAAACTAAGCTATACTAACTAATCTAAGATACTAAGAACCACACAAAATGCTGTATCCTAAGATACGCAAGTTTAATATGTGAAAATAGTAATTTATATAGATATACAAGTCAAACATATAGTAGCTTAACTAAACAATGCATTTAGGATACCATGGCCTTGCACCAATGCGTATCACACTACCACACACCTATCCCGATACTCAAATCCAATGCCTTGAGTATCGAGCCAATACCTTGATATTTATCTTGGTATCTTAAGGTAATCAAAACCTCATTAAATAGCTATTACATAAAAAAAACCCCAATACTCTATATGCTAGTACATACTAATTATAATACAATACCTCAACTATATATACATATTGTTAACTATATATATAAACTAGTATATCACTATCTAGTAACTATTCACTACACTAACTAACTAACTAACTAACTACATATATATATATATATATATATATATATATATATTAGTATACATATCTAACTATCTATCAACATAATCAATCACTTATATATATATATTATATATATAGCTAATTATATACTAAACATACTAACTATGTACAAACCATTAATTAACTAACTATCCATATACCTAGATGATACTGAACTGGACTGATACATCTAACCCAAAAACCAACCTACTGATACTGAAACCTTACCTGAACCAATATATGTGCTGATGGCTTCCCTCTTTGCTGTGTGCCTGCTGCAGCTCGAGGTGAAGCTGCTACTGCTATTGTTGAGTACTCTCATACTCCACTGGTATTAACTGCTATCAACTAACTCATCTAGTAATAATAACTGAAAACATACCTTAACTCATTTAATGTACACACTCTTGCTTATGAGTAACTCAATTACCTATAATACTTACCCTTATTCCAATATTTAGAAAGGGATACCTTGATGTCACGCCCCAGTCCCAAAATACGTAGGACTAGGAACATGTAAGCATGCCAGCCGCACGTATACGCATACAAGTCATTGGGTTCACCGACACGGTCTAAAACCAACCAACTAAACTGAACCAATATGCTAACCTAGATCTTATTCACACAAACACGCATACACAATATGAAAGGAGAGGGACATGTTCGAACCTCGGGGTTAGTGTGCACGGGCACGAAGATTGGGGGGTAACTGTTGCAAGTTGTCTTCGGTGAGGGTGATGGGTCCATGATGACGACAATGATGGTGATGGTTGGTGATGTTGATGGTGATTAAGGTGATGATTATGATTAAGGATGATAATGATGATGAGGATGATAATGGTGATGATGATGTTGAGATGATGATGATGAGATGAAGGTGAAGACTGCCGGAGTCCGAGCTCAGGCGAGGAGGAGGAGGAGTTGAGCAGGGAGGAGACGGTGGTGGTGTGGAAGAAGGCTGCTGGTGGATGGCAGGGACTCAGGTGAAGGTCACCGGAGGGAGGTTAAGCAGCTCAGGGTTGTCTCAGGCGGGATGAGAGGTGGTCGAGTCGAGGTTGCTGTGGTGCGGGTGAAGGAGGTGGACGTCGAGGAGAGTCGGGTGTCGACGGTTCCGGTGGATGGGTGGTGAGCGGTGTTAATGGTGATGGTGGTTTCAGTCGGGCCTGGGGAGATGACCGGGACGGGAGGAGATAGATTCAGTCGGTTCAGGCGGAGGCGGTGGCGTTAATGGCGGAGGTCGAGGGAAGGAGAGGGTGGCTGTTGGTGGCGTTAATGGCAGTGGTGCTGGTGGTGTGGTGGTGCAGGTTGAAGGTGAACGTGGGGGGAGTCGTCGAGGAAGGGGTCTGGTCGTGGAGATGGGTGTCGGTGGCGTTGCTGGCGGTGAAGTCCAGGCGGAGGAGGAGGATGTAGAGGACAGGTCGAGACGAACAGGGGTGTTCTCAGGCGAGAGAGATCGGGGAAGATGACCGGAGAAGAAGATGAAGTGGGTGGTGGTGCGGACTATTGCAGAGGCGGAGGACAGCGGGTCAAGGGGAGGTCAGGGCGAGTCGAGGGTGGAGGAGTTCGTGGAGGAGAAGGGAACTGCGGTCTCCGGCGGGTGCTCCGGGCTCCTGCGCAGGGAAGAGGAGGAGGGGGACGATGAACAATAGGGGAGGTTGAGATGTCGGCTAGGTAATGATGTTTGGGTTTATTGTGAATGAAAAGGTAAGGGAAATTATTATTTATACATGTAGAAAAGTTGGGTTGGGTGTTGACTTAGGGTGTTGGGCCTTGGTCAACATCCTTGGGATTGGCCTTGGCTTGATATGGGGATGTTTGGAGGGCTAGGATTTGCATTGTTTAAAATGCATGGCTAGGATTGATGTGGGGGTGATGTTGTGTGTTGCACATTCCAAAAATCATGGAGAAAATTTACATGAAGGAAAAATAGATTTCTTCATGTGTTGTGTCCAATGGTGTGGACACCTTAATGCATTTTTGCATAAAAGCGCCCAACAATTGGAAAATTACACAAAGATGAAAATTGGATTAAATTAATTAAAATTATTATAATCGGTGTTGTAAAATTAATTAGAAGTACATGGGGCTAAAATTTGGTGAGACACAAGTATCATGAACGTAGATGACTCAGAATAGAATATTATCATAATTTGGGTTGCACAAAACGAGTCAAGATTGTGTCTCCAATTTTGATTGGAACGCACAAGGATACAAGTCGAATTTATTTAGAATTAAATATAAAGACGTCTGTGACGAATATTGTGCGACTAAAATGTAGCACAAGAGAGCATAATTATAAGTTACACAAATGTCAGAATAGATGACTGGCACGTCTTGGACAAGGGTGTAAAATTTGTAGGAAGGCAATGACTAGTGTAGTGCTCCAATTATCGAAGCAATGGTAAGGTGCATAAGTGATATAAATATTATAAAATTAAATAAAATACCGTGTTCTATTTTCAATTGGATACAAACTAGCCCTAGTTTCGCTATCTAAGCCAAGTAGGCCTAATTTTGGTCGAGGGGGTTTACACTTGATGCCATGCTATCTCACTGAACCTACTCTTAATCCCACTGACACCTACTCATCAGTGTTTATACACTGAGTTCTCCCCTCCTCCAACTTGCTGTGAAACTCCCCTTGCCTGCAATCATTGTACATCAGTGATCTTCTCCTGCCATTCAATACAGATGTTTTCCCCCAAGACCCACTGCACTCAGACAACATGCTGTTATTCCTCACTGAGCATGCCTTATGTTTACCCACATCTAAACTGAATGTCCAGGCTTAGTATCAGTATCAGTTACCATTGACACTTGAGTATCAGTAACAAGTTTTCTCCTCATACTCTCATGTATTTCAATCATTCGCTTCACTCATACATGGTTGGGCATGCTAAAATATTGCTGTAGAAGAACCTGACTTTACCCCCTTCTTCTATTTTTCCTACACTTGCCTGCACTAAACTTGCCACTAATATTACTGTTGTTGAAGTTATAGCAACAAACTCTAATAATTACCTACCTGTACACATACCCAGGTATGTAATGATGACTGGACCCCCTCTTCTTTGATACATGGCTACTGATGTGGCCATTACCTGCTGATCTTAGCCTCCTGCAGAAACTATGTTGTAGCTGCTGCTACCTGCAACAAGTAACACTGCTGCTGCAGCATCTATTGCAGCTGTTGTGCTGCTGTTTCAGCACACCACTCTAATACTTGATACACTCCACTATGACACACACACACTTATAGTACCCGAGCCTATCCCCCAACTGCACTACACTACACACATACACAACACACTCTACACACCCCCACAGACTTGAGAACTATCCCCCAAAGCCTGCAGTGAATGTGTTGCCTACTGCTACTGCAGTAGCTCCTCTGCCTCCCCCCTTGCTGTGCACCACTAATGTGCATTCTCCATATTGATGCTGCAATTGCTTGCATATGCAACACATAATGTAATATCCAGTCCCATTCACTGCTGCTATGCATGCCTTGCCCGACCTTTAACCAACCTACTGCTACATCTAACCTTCCTTCCACACTTCCTATCAGCACAACACTATATCTACTGCTACTCTAGTGGTGTTCAAGGCTCACAGACTCAAGTAGCCTGCAGTGCACCAAGTACCGGAAATTTGCACTGCTGTGGCCTGCACCTAGTTGTTCTGTGGCCTGCACAAGTTGAGCATCATGATGTATCTGCCATCTGATAGGGAATCCATCCTCCATTGGTTGCTACTTCTGTACCCTCGCTTAATCCCTTCACTCCACCTTGAACTCAGATACAAGAACACCACCCTCTACTATCCCTCATACTACTCTCACACCTATTGCTCTAATTCCTCTAGTCACTTGAACATCCCTTAGCTCTAGTACACATGAACCCTCACCCAGGTCTGTACCAACCCAAATGGGTGTTGGTGCAATGGGGTTGGGTGATGATGCTGTATCGGACCTGCAATAACACTACAACATACCACAGTTATCACCCTTCAAGTTAATGTTTGAGCTTAAGAGCTCCCTATACTGCTGTAGAGACACAATTACATACCATCTCCTAATCTGAGACCTGATACACTTGTGCAAGTTATAAAGAACACTCCAATGTCCAGATATACAAACAACTCTCATAACACTTAGTATCACACTATGACACTCCATGAACCACACTCACACCTAGATCCAATTGATACTCCCATGATACCAATAACATCAACACTCACATATACACACAAAATCACTTAGATGAATATATATAGGTATACACTAAATAATTCATATAATCATAGATACACACTCTAATGTAAACATATATCTAGATTCACATGTGCATATCTACACCATACTAACAATAGATCAAACACTTTGTAGGCAACATACCAAGTATTTTGACACCTATGATACACCTTCCAAATATCGATTTTATGTGATACCACTACTCAAAATATTTCATACCTATCCTAATATACCAAATATAATATAAACTAACAAGAAATGACTCATTAGGCATTTCATCAAACACTTGGTGTGCCACCTCGGAGTTTTTTCCAAATTAGCACAAAACTCAATGTAACTTTCACAATATATCTCCAAAGAACCTAGTTCTTCTTCCTATGGGTAGTCCTTAGCCATGGATAGGTTTCTAGGAATTTATTTTACTATTAAAAACTGAAATGATAAGAGGGACAAGAGTTTTACCTATGGGGAGATGGATTCCCAATGTAACTTCTTCTTCTTCTCCAAGGCTCCTCTAGCAATGCCAAGCTCCTTAGCCTCCTTGGAATGAAAATAAGAGGGATAAAATTTGGAATGAGGAAGTTAGGGTTTGCTCTATAATTTTGGGAATGAAATAATGAGAAAAAGGAATAAAGGTAATTCAGGAACAAGAGGCTTATATAGACTCCCTCTAGGGTTAGGGTTAGGTTGAGGAATATTTGAATTGACACAAGTGCCCCTCTCATTCCTTTATGAATATGATCTAATCTAAACTATAGAGGAATATTCTATTCATGGGTCTAAATAGGTTTAATAGAATTAATCTAGTCATGACTAACTATTTGATTGAGTCAATGGGTCAAGTCAAGTCTAGTGTGGTCCACTAATGTCAAGTCTAAAATAAATAGACTAATCAACTAACAAATAATAATAATAATAATAATAATAATAATAATAATAATAATAATAATAATAATAATAATAATAATAATAATAATAATATATAATATGCACATTATAAATAAATAGAATATATATAATATTTATAATAATAAAAAAATGACAAAAATATCCCTATTCTGAAATGTGGTAGTGACAAGTCTACCCCCCTTAGAAAAAATTTGTCTTCAAAATTTAAAATACCATCTCTCCCTCTAGCCAGTCATAACCTATTCATTAATCTTCACTACGGTCAAACCCCCAACAATCAATGTCTAAGAAAGTCCTACCTACAATCATACATCATGCAATCTAGAGAAATAAAACAAACATGCACGGTTATGGTCTCTTTTTGTCATGGTATTTCAGTCTCTGTCAGGGTGTACTACTAATTATATTCTAGCAAAAAATCACTGATACAAGCTACAGTACCAAGGAATCAATCAATCAAATAGATGGAAATGAACAAAAGGAAAGAACAGAACAGAATCTTCTAACCCATCACCTGTAGTATCGGTCTCCTCGACCGTCATCGCAAATGCCCCGCCCTGCTGGGGTGGTTCCCTCCGCGAGTGCTGAGCAATCTGCGGTTCCACATGAGGCCTAACTGGACCTCTATGATTTGGAGCTGCATGCTGGCTGGGAAGATAAGGAGCTAGAAGATAATCCCTCTCGATGTCCCACGGCGCCACAGTGCAAACAAAGTCCTAGCCTCACTCTACAACTCTCCCAAATGTGACATGGCTTCTTACAGAAATGACAAGCCTACTGGGTCTGTCTCAGAGGCTGCTGCTGATCCTGCTGAACACGAACCGGTGCCTGGTGCTGCTGGTGGTGATGCTGAAACGTCCTCGGCTATTGCTGAATATGGGGACGCTTGGCCGGTCCCGCACTGCCACTCGCATCTCCAGATACATCGTGACTCCTCTTGGGCCTGAGATCCAGATCCTCCTCTGTAATCTGGACATCTATCAAGATATCCTCAAAGGTAGCGGCACGACGACCAGAAGTGTGCGACCTAATCTCCCTCGTCAGCCCCTTTTTGAACTTTCAGGCTCTATCTCCTGGGTCCATGATCATAGATGATGCAAAATGGCTCAATCGATATAATTCTATAGCGTACTCGTCGACCGACATGTTTTCTTGGACCAAGTCATAAAACTGACTCTCCAAAGTTTCCAGGGCCACGTTGGGAAATAATTTCTCCTTGAAAAGCTCCTTGAAAGTCTTCCAAGTAAGTCCTTGAGCAGTAAGTCTCGGCTCTATACGATACCACGTAAGTGCGATATCGAACATCTGACTGCCGGCCGCCTCGATCTGCAAGCTCTCTGGAATCTGGGCCAATCGCAGTTTCTCTAGATATCCTCTAACCAGTCATCAACGTAAAGTATCCCCTCGATACCCTTGAACTCTCGAGGTGTCATCCTCTTGAAATCAACTATAGTTGCTGCTGCTAGCCAGGATGCTGCTAGGCAACTCTCTCAACTACTTGTAGGGCCATCTGGTGAGCATTCTCCACGCTCTCTCTCATCAGCTCTGTCTGTGCTTGGTGCTCCTCTGCCTGTACCCTCTGAGCCTCAGCTTGAAAATGTTGGGCCTCCGCTGTCACCCTCTGGGCATCTACCATGCCCTGGATCAAAGTAAAAACCTGTGCCCCGTCAGCAGGCACACCTCCAGGAAAAGGAATCTGTGGCTGGAGAGGAAGGTCCTCTGCAAAAGCTGGAACAGCCCTCTGGAAAGGTGGGAGAGGAGGACCCCTGAAAGCTGCTGAAACTCTTATGCAGACAGAAGGTGAAGGAACAGTCCCTGCCACTCCCTGTGTTGGAGGTCGAGAAGTTGCTGACCTCTCCGACACGACAGCAGCTCCTGATTGCTGCGATCTAGTCTTTGGCGGCATCCTGAAGATGGATCGAAACAAGAAGAAGTCATTAAAGCACAAGAATACGATATCAGCAAGGAAGGACAAAAATATTCAAAGAAGCAATATTCAAAAAGAATAAGGATAACAAGATCAATAGATTGAAAATATTCCTAGTTGTGATTGAGTATTCGCTCTTATCCTAGTATACTATATCCTAGATCCTATCACAGGCTTGTAGTAGTATAACTAAGTCGTTGTACTACTATAATATCGTACTACTTGCGAAGCTCGACCTGTATGGGTCACCACTAAAATGTGTCACGACCCTCACCCGATATAGGGGTATGAGTACGTGGGTACGTCCAGCCTACGCCGCAGCATCGACGATAGAACGCTATTTAGGTCACGATACTATCTAGTCAATCTCACACGAATATTCAACTCCATAAGGAGACACCGATATATCAATATAATATAAAATACTCAACCGTAGAACTAAAGCACGATAAGATATCGAAAAAAAATAATCGAAATACAACCACAAGTCTAAACAACAAAATAATCTAACTTCAAACAATAACATCAAAGTCTCAATATATGCCGGAGATAAATCTGGTACCAAAATCTGTAAAAAGAACTAACTAATATAACTAGTGATTCTGGCTAGACCTTTCGGAAATCACACCTGAGCTACAAGGTCCAAGGTTGCAGCTACTCTCCCCGTGGTCCGTAATATGTCGGACACCAGTCTTCTAAGTCATAGTCTGAAAAATATATCCAGTCAGGATTGGAGCAAAGTATAACCCGATAATAGTTCCAATTAATTGACAAGGACTATAAAACAATAAATAGATGATGCTATATACTGAGAGAAAATAATAAACAGATGCAATGGCAAATAGTAAAGAGAACAGGCAATATAGACAATAGGGTATAGTCAGTGCATCTATAAAATGAAAGAGAAATGAACTACAATATTAGATTCAAGGCAATATGATCTATGGAACTGAATATGGAGAACTGCAACTATTCTAAGTGTTTAAAATACTAGTTTCAATATATGATCAACTTGGGAACTTGTACGATAGCTATATGGCCTGGCTAATCATACGTGAGGTGTATGATTAACACTAACAATATTTTACAATTTACAATAGGAATATGATCACATCTCTTACTAGCAATTTCTCTCGTCCCAACTAGTACAGTGGATCCAACCATGACACGTTACGATACACGATCATTGTCCAATAATAATACCATATACAATGTCTAATATCAATGTCGTGTACGATGTCAATACAATAACCATTATAACATCTCATGACTGAAGATCCAAGCTATATACTAGTCCGTGTACCAAAGTGTCAAGAATCAGATGTAACATTTCTAAGTACTTGAAATATATAAATTATCAATTAATAAAAACTATCAGAGAATGTACTCGTCTACCGTCCAAAATAATGAATGTCAAACTGTGTCCCAACTGATGTCACGTAGAGCTAAATATGGAATATTACATCAATACAAGGTGTTGGAATAAAATTAAGTTAAACTAGTTCAATTCTAGGTCATGATGCCATTTCTAAGTCAAGCCAACTATTTCTAGGTTGCTAGTGTCTAACTCTAGGATACTAAGTCAATGCACTATGAAACTAAGCTATACTAACTAATCTAAGATACTAAGAACCACACAAAATGTCGTATCCTAAGATACACAAGTTTAATATGTGAAAATAGTAATTTATATAGATATACAAGTCAAACATATAGTAGCTTAACTAAACAATGAATTTAGGATACATTGGTCTTGCACCAATGCGTATCACACTACCACACACCTATCCCGATACTCAAACCCAATGCCTTGAGTATCGACCAAATTCCTTGACATTTACCTTGGTATCTCAAGGTAATCAAAACCTCATCAAATAGCTATTACATATAAAAACCCCCAATACTCTATATGCTAGTACATACTAATTACAATACAACACCTCAACTACATATACATATAGTAAACTATATATATATATATAAACCAGTATATCACTATCTACTAACTATATATATATATAAACCAGTATATCACTATCTACTAACTATTCACTACACTAACTAACTACATAACATATATATATATATATATATATATATATATATATATATATATATATATATTAGTATACATATCTAACTATCTATCAACATAGTAAATAACTTTATATATATATATATATATATATATATATATATATATATATATATACTAAACATACTAACTATCTACAAACCATTAATTAACTAACTACCCATATACCTAGATGATACTGAACTGGACTGATACATCTAACCCAAAAACCTACCTACTGACACTGAAACCTTACCTGAACCAATACATGTGCTAATGGTTTCCCTTTTTGCTGTGTGCCTGCTGCAGCTCGAGGTGAAGCTGCTACTGCTACTACTACTGCTGAGCACTCTCATACTCCATTGGTATTAACTGCTATCAACTAACTTATCTAGTAATAATAACTGAAAACATACCTTAACTCACTTAATGTATACACTCTTGCTTATGAGTAACTCAATTACCTATAATACTTACCCTTATTCCAATATGTAGAAAGGGATACCTTGATGCCATGCTATCTCTCTGAACCTACTCTTAATCCCACTGCCACCTACTCATCAGTGTTCAGACACTGAGCTCTCCCCTCCTCCAACTTGCTGTGAAACTCCCTTTGCCTGCAATCACTGCACATCAGTAATCTTCTCCTACCGTTCAGTGCAGATATTTTTCGACCTCCCAGTATAACTCTTCGATCCTTGTAAATATCACTGATCAGGATAATGCTACCCCAGTCATGATCTTGCAAGTCCTAGTCAAAGGTTCAACCTCTAAACGATGCTTAAGAACAAAACATACAGATACAAAACTATGAGAGGCACCGAAATAAAATAAGCATAAGCTGGAATAGAATCAAGAAGAACTGAACTTGATTTCACATCTCCCACTGGATCGGTCTTCTCGACCCTCGTGGCAAATGCACAAGGAATACCCGATGCATACGATAAAGTGCATGTGTAAGGAGTACCAGTAGTACACGATAAGGGATAACATCTCTTGACAAGATCCATATAGTACCAGTCCATGTAACAATGTGTCAGAATCAAGTATAGAGTTTTAGAACATGTGATATATACACTATCATGAAAAGAAAACTAACAGAGAGATGTACTCGCTTGTGGTCCTGAACAAAATGTATGCCTCAGTGTCCGAGCTGGTGTCACACAAACCTATATAGGAAATATCATGTCATTTGGATGTAACAAATGATAAATATGCTAAAATATGTTTCTAGGCTATTTTTAGGTCGTACTAGTCAAAATAGGTCAAACTAGGCCAATATCTTGATTTTAGGTCCATACCTAACTTCTAGGTTGATTACCAGTTTAAACTAGTTCATTCTAAGTGATACTAGGTCATACCTAGGTTTCTAGGTTAATACCTAGGAGGATTAGCTATACTAGCTAATATTATCAAGTATCATATATAACTTAGGTATACTAGTTATCTCTATTTATAATTTACAAATTACTATTATTACCTAGTATCCAGGATTACTTTAGTTATATAATACCTTAGTGCTATATTAACTTACCACTACCCCTATTAACTTGGTATGACAGTATACCTAGTAATATTAGGTATCAACCCCAATCTTAACTTATACCCAAATACCTTAGGATACTCTCCCAACCCTTAGCTTATATAATTAACATATAACCACAAGCCTAGGTATCCTCAATACCTTATCACTCCTCTTAACCTATACTCAAGATACTACTCCCTTCTAATACCTTACTCAAAACATATTCCATTCCCATATTTATACTTAATCCCATTTGACACTCTCACATAGATAGACACCTGCCTGCCCCATACAGCCCTACTACTTACCTTACAGATACTAATTACATAATGGCCTAACCACCATTCACATACACAACCACTAACCTATGTTCTCACCTTACTGCAGCATTCATCATTGTTGATGTTGCTACAACCAGTTGCTGTGTACAACAACAATGCTGTGCTAATGTGCAGATGGCACATCAGTTGCTGCTGCACCCCCATCTAACTTGCACGGGAATAAACCCACCGCTTCCAGGTCTAGACTGAACCAGAGAACTACCAATGCCTACACAGAGCTAAGTTGTACTCATTACAGTTCACAACACCAACATCTCCAACCCGACACCTTGCTACTGCATCACCCGGTCATCTTAACACCGCAACACCTCAATACAAACACATCACCTCATAGTGCACAATGCACTAACTTCGTGTTGTTGTCTAACTGATATCAAGTGCCCTCCCCTTCACCCTCAGGAACAACCCCACTACTTAACACCCTTGTACATTGTTATCACCCCCAACTGCAGGGAACCCTGCATCGGATCTTGGTACACAATGCAGTATGTAACACTATATCTGTAACGCCCGCAACCGCACGGTGCGTTACGCTGAGTCGAATTTAATGAAACAAATGCTGGTTACATTTGATTTGTTGGATTTTGGAAAGAAGTATTGATTGAGTTGTTTCATGTGCAGATGGCTAGCGGGTTCGATGGAAATCAGGTGTTCGTTCAGAACATTTCTGAATAGCTGGATGGAAGCGATAATGCCGTCTTCCTTAGTCCAATCAGTCGGATGATTTAGAGAGCACGGCCTGCTCGCACGGTCATACCAGTTGAGTAGATCGCGCTTGCATCGAACCATGGGTTCAAGGGATTGGCCGTATCGGCAGGACAGGATGCCTAACGGGATCAAACATTGTGAGTGGGCTCTTTTCCTTCTCCTCTACTCCTTCATGCCTAATAATATGGAAAATACGTAAAAGGCTTGAACACTTGGGCTGAAACATTGAGAATCACTACACTGAGGCGTGCATAGAGTGTACGTCGTTTGCTTGGTAGGATTGTGGCTTGAAATGATTTACGCGTTGGATAGTTGGAGCTAGAGTTGGATTATTACATCTGTGGTAGTCGGTTGGATACTTGGGATTATACTTGGATGGTTGGAATGATACATTGAGGCAATGGGAATATCGGGAATTCGGGCGAGCGAACGTGCATCCGTGCGTGAGTATCACTTGGTCGCTTTGTCTTACAAAACGAACAGTTGTGGTTCGAAAACGAACAACTGCATCGGCGAGGGTATTCTGCCGCTTGATGGGACATCGTGCCACGAATGGGGCATTGTGCCACTGAAACGACATTGTGCCATGGGAATTGCTTTGAGCATGGGTGTTGCACCAATTTGGAATCTGTGTTGAGAAGAGACATCGTGCCTATGAAACACTTGATATTTTGGTGCCTTGGGCTATATGTTAAGGTCGAGATTTGGATGTTTTGGTTGGATATGTTGGAAGAATGGTTATGGATATTTGGTTGGATATCGGTTGAACGAGTCTAGGATCGCTTGGTGGGGCGAAAATGTTTCGATCCTGTCGTCATACCTACTGTGTCTGCATTGTCACGGACAACCTGTGTGGCACAGGGTTTGGTTTCCTGGAACGGAATGAGGCACCGGGACACCGAGACCGTTCCGCCATGGAGGAAACAATGGGCATCGTACGATTGGGCGCAGTGCTGGTAGTCCGATACCACCAGGCGGGAGTAGCTGTCCAACCTTGGATCGGGTAGGATTGTCCTATTGATCTTGGTCCGATCAATGTTCTTTATGGCTTTTGGCCAGTGACTTCATATAGAATAAATGTTGGCTTGCTTTACTTTGGTTGGTTTGTTGCATCGTGTAGGCGCGGCCACCTTGCCTCGGCAAGAGTGTGCACTCGAGATTAGAATATATAAACTTTGGTTGAGGTTGGATATTGAGGCGAGACTGATGTTTCGGTATGTTATCGTGCAAGCGATGGCATTGAGTAAGACGAGTTGCATGTTAGTTTCCTTCGGGTTGGATATATATAAATGCTTGTCGTTTGGTTTGAGATTGAATGCTTGCATGCGTAAACTGCTTTACAGCTTTCCTTAACATGTCATGCATATGCCATGAAACGAATCTAGGATTCAACTAGAAAGATCACCATATAACTGTTTGCATTCACTATTTTACTTAGTGTCGGCTTAGACGAGTGGCTTACCCCGCTCACCAGTTCGGTTGTGTACTGACACACGTTTGTGGACAATATTTCAGGTACACAGGCGTAGTGGCGTTGCTTGGATATACGGGACAAGATGTATGAACTGTAAGTACCTTTGTGGGCTAGAGAAAGAGCAAGAGCATTTCATCGTCTCTGTGGCAACGCCTTTGTGGCATTGCCTTCGTGGTATTTCATTTGGACCCTATCTGAGCTTCGCTGCGTATTACTCTGATGTGTGCTTGGTACACAAATTGGCTTCCGCTGTATTCTTGGTTGTTTCGATGATAACTTTGGTGTTTAACAACATCGCCTTGTACGAGTGCAACTCCATGCTCGTACGGCATCACGTCCCGATGAGAACGATTGTCCTGCGGGAGAGCTGCAACATGGTGATTCTTGTTCAGCAGGGACTATCGAGCTTGCGGGAGATTGGGGCGTGACAGATTGGTATCAGAGCGCCCGGTTCATTTCTTCGGACTTGGTCCTTCGCTTCATCACAAACTCTAAATCGCTTCCGCGTGTCGTTTAGCTCTTGACTCTACTCGGTGCCGCATCGGATGTTTCATGCAATAAGTCTATTTATTACTGGTTTTGGCTGCATTTTATTCTTGGTTGTGTTGCCTTGGTTGGTTTTCGTAGGATCGCTTAGCCTCGTTAGGCGTTGTTGCATTCGTGTAGCAAGTTGGTTGGCGTTGTTGCATTCGTACAGCAAGTTGGTTGGCGTTGTTGCATTTATGCAACAAGTTGTGGGCTTTCGTTGGGTTGGCTTGGCTTATCGTCGGGGAGTTCTGATTGCCTTAATGGATCAGTTGGTTGGCTAACGAGATTTGGTTATGCGGCATGTTTTGAGTAGAAACATTCGATGAGAATGGATCCTTGCACGAGTTGCTCGTCTAGCGATTGTGTTGGATAGAAGTTGGAATTTCGGCTGTGGCGCATCGGTTGGACGTATTTGAGTTTAGCTTGGGAATATACGGATAAGTTGGTACGAGTTGCTCATACAACAAAAGTGTGAAACCGTTGGGTATTGGGTTGGAATACTTGGAAAAGATCGTTGCACGAGTTGCTCGTGTAGCGAAAGTAGCAATCGGTTTGAGAATAGCTGAAAGTATTGAGAATGGGATATGGCACGAGTTGCATAGCAAGATTGATGGAAACAGTTGGGGAATTCAAGCATTGCCTGAGTTTTGTGTCAAACTCGAATTAGAAAAGGCATGATCACGCATAAGGGATGGTTCGAACGGATCTTGGATTCGTGCAGGAAATCGTAATGCGAGTAGCGACTCGATTCGGAGTGGTATATGGGATACCACATTATGAGCAAGACATTAAAATATTTTGGTTGGACATCAATGGAAATTGCCTGAACGGATTGGTAAAAATGGAAGTATCGTTGGGCTTAAGTGATGGACGGAATCGGAACGAACATTTGGGTTACGCTTGAGCAAAGTGATGGAATTATCGGAAGGATAGCGAGCACGAACTATGATTTTGGGCAACACATTGGAGCTGTTGGTTGAGTAATGAAACACGATTTGGTTTGGAGGGACAATGCGATGGATTCACACAAACTCGAAAGATTTTGGATATTGCTGCTCGAGAAGTTGACTCTGGTTTAGCGAAAATAAAATTTTGGGCAAGATGGTGCAACAAGCGTAGACGGACTCTCCGGAAGACGTGGACGGATTGTGGCAATAACGGAAGGCAAAAGATTATGGCGGATTGACCTTTGAAGATAGCTAAACGTGGGAGCAACGTTGGAACAAATTACTGTGCTGCTCGAGCAAGTTGGACGTGCAATGTGGAACACGGTAAATGGATAAAAATTTGAGCAAGACTTGAGTTTCGAAAATCATTGCAATTTGTGGTGCGAGAATCGAACTTGCAATTCGAAAATTTAATGGATTCAGGGCTGAACGACGGATTGATGGAAGATGATTTCAACGAGCGCGGTTCTCAGATTTGGAAAGTTCGCTCGGATGGAATAGTTGGAATTTTTGATTCGAATTTGCAGATGAGATATAGCATGGTTTATAGTAACTGTCCATCGTGATGATTACAATTATCGAGCGTAGCTTCGGGACAGCTGACCCTAAGCGACCTTGTCCGCTGTATCAGATATAAATATGGTAAACCCATAGAACGACCCTTGAGGTGGCGTATTTGGGAATGCGTCGAGGGCAGCTGTGAGCGATGAGATTTGGCTTATTGACTGAGTGTTGGATTTGAGAGACTCTTGGGATAGTCTTCAGCTGAAGATGCAGCCGGAAGATCGAAGCGATGGTGGAAGTAGCCTAGTCAACTAATGAGATTCAGAGTCGCAAATTTTTATCGATGGCATCGCCTCTGACTCATCGTGCCCTGAAAGGGAATAACATTCATATGAATTGATGACTGTGAAACTAGCTCGTGAAGTTAAAGCAACGGCTCGTTAAGATCAAATCCTTGCGAATACTGGAAGGGACAGATGTGCCTCAAATTTACAAGATGTCTCGGAACTTAGTCTGGGAAGCGTGCTCGTTCGGAAGGCAAAGGTGATATCCTAATGCTTCGAGGCAGTGGAAGCAGTGCGAAGGACTATTCCATGCACAACCTAGAAATTGTGGCCAGTGTGTCCACGTTGAAATCGTGGCGACACTATCCTTTGGCGTGGCAGCGAGATCTTCGTGGATCACACGAACCTCGATATAGATGATCACCCAGTGAGATTTGAGATGGCAAGGAAAAGGTGAAGGACTGAGCTGATCTAAGCAAAAGTTGATATTTGGGTAAGTCGTCGAGCTGGGGTAGTATCAGTTGTGATAATCGTTCGGTGCATGAGATATATTTGGAGATGTTGCTAGTACTGATTTTCAGAAATAGTTGGATGGATTGAGTTGGAACGCGAACTCATTGAGTCGGTGGAAAATCATTATATTTGAGAATAGTGCTTGAGCGAACATATTGTAATGGAAATCGTGATTTGGTTCAATTGGGAGTAAAGCAAATGGATGCCACGAACATAAAGATACCCTTGTAACTTGTTCAAATTTGCTATCGCAAAGTTCGGTTGAAATGCATGTATTTTAGGGACGCCTTAAATATATGTACGATCCAAAACTAAGCGATACGAAGAATTCGTATTGAGCTGCAAGGAGGATGTGGGAATTCGTGAAAATTGTACGAGCGTTTAGCAGAACGAGATGCGGAGTCAGAATCGTGAATATGTGTGTTGCATAGAGCAGATCCATGGAATTGGATTGTGGCATGTGATAGGAATGAGTACCAGCACAGTTCGTGGATGAACCTGATTCTAAGTGGTATATTATATAATGCCCGCAACCGCACGGTGCGTTACGCTGAGTCAGATTTAATGAAACAAATGCTGGTTACATTTGATTTATTGGATTTTGGGAAAAAGTATTGATTGAGTTATTTCATGTGCAAATGGCTAGCGGGTTCGATAGAAATCAGGTGTTCGTTCAGAACATTTCTGAATAGCTGGATAGAAGCGATAATGCCGTCTTCCTTAGTCCGATCGGTCGGATGATTTAGAGAGCACGGCCTGTTCGCACGGTCATACCAGTTGAGTAGATCGCGCTTGCATCGGACCACGGGTTCAAGGAATTGGCCGTATCGGCAGGACAGGATGCCTAACGGGATCAAACATTGTGAGTGGGCTCTTTCCCTTCTCCTCTACTCCTTCATGCCTAATAATATAGAAAACACGTAAAAGGCTTGAACACTTGGGCTGAAACATTGAGAATCACTACACTGAGGCGTGCATAGAGTGTACGTCGTTTGCTTGGTAGGATTGTGGCTTGAAATAATTTACGCGTTGGATAGTTGGAGCTAGAGTTGGATTATTACATCTGTGGCAGTCGGTTGGATACTTGGGATTATACTTGGATGGTTGGAATGATACATTGAGGCAATGGGAATATCGGGAATTCGGGCGAGCGAACGTGCATCCGTGCGCGAGTATCACTTGGTCGCTTTGTCTTGCAAAGCGAGCAGTTGTGGTTCGAAACCGAACAACTGCATCGGTGAGGGCGTTGTGCCGCTTGATGGGGCATCGTGCCACGAATGGGGCATTATGCCACTGAAATGGCATTGTGCCATGGGAATTGCTTTGAGCATGGGTGTTGCACCAATTTGGACTCTGTGTTGAGAAGAGACATCGTGCCTATGAAACACTTGATATTTTGGTGCCTTGGACTATATGTTGAGGTCGAGATTTGGATATTTTGGTTGGATATGTTGGAAGAATGGTTATGGATATTTGGTTGGATATCGGTTGAACGAGTCTAGGATCGCTTGGTGGGGCGAGAATGTTTCGATCCTCTCGTCATACCTACTGTGTCTGCATTATCACGGACAACCTGTGTGGCACAGGGTTTGGTTTCCTGGAACGGGATGAGGCACCGGGGCACCGGGACCGTTCCACCATGGAGGAAACAATGGGTATCGCACGATTGGGCGCAGTGCTGGTAGTCCGATACCACCAGGCGGGAGTAGCTGCCAAACCCTGGATCGAGTAGGATTTCCCTATTGATCTTGGTCCGATCAATGTCCTTTATGGCTTTTGGCCAGTGACTTCATATAGAATAAATGTTGGCTTGCTTTACTTTGGTTGGTTTGTTGCATCGTGTAGGCGCGGCCACCTTGCCTCGGCAAGAGTGTGCACTCGAGATTAGAATATATAAACTTTGGTTGAGGATGGATATTGAGGCGAGACTGATGTTTCGGTATGTTATCGTGCAAGCGATGGCATTGAGTAAGACGAGTTGCATGTTAGTTTCCTTCGGGTTGGATATATATAAATGCTTGTCGTTTGGTTTGAGATTGAATGCTTGCATGCGTAAACTGCTTTACAGTTTTTCTTAACATGTCATGCATATGCCATAAAACGAATCTAGGATTCAACTAGAAAGATCACCATATAACTGTTTGCATTCACTATTTTACTTAGTGTCTGCTTAGACGAGTGGGTTACCCCGCTCACCAGTACGGTTGTGTACTGACCCACGTTTGTGGACAATATTTCAGGTACACAGGCGTAGTGGCGCTGCTTGGATATACAGGACAAGATGTATGAACTGTAAGTACCTTTGTGGGCTAGAGAAAGAGCAAGAGCATTTCATCGTCTCTGTGGCAACGCCTTTGTGGAATTGCCTTCGGGGCATTTCATTTGGACCCTATCGTGAGCTTCGCTGCGTATTACTCTGATGTGTGCTTGGTACACAAATTGGCTTCCACTGTATTCTTGGTTGTTTCGATGATAACTTTGGTGTTTAACAACATCGCCTTGTACGAGCGCAACTCCAGGCTCGTACGACATCACGTCCCGATGAGAACGATTGTCCTGCGGGAGAGCTGCAACGTGGTGATTCTCGTTCAGCAGGGACTATCGAGCTTGCGGGAGATTGGGGCATGACAACATCAGCCCCCCTTCACTTCCCTCAACTCATCTAAACACTATCACTCATTTCAGATACTGATGTTGATGCCTGTACTCCTAAGTCATAGTGCTAAACCTACTAATATTAAACTGTGCCGTACATAGTTGCTACCAATTCCCCCTCACCTTATCAATCCACATATATTCATGGCTAATGCAAATACACAAACACTTTGGATTCTCCAACTAGCATGCCCCAACTAGTATTATGATACTCACATCTAGCTTCTAATATAATAACTATAACACAACATATTGATTGGATTATAATAGAAGAACATTAATAATATCTAATATGATGCAATCAAGAAGAATTAGTAGGAATTGAGCACAAACCCCTAAATTAAGTCCCCGTATCATAGTGTATAACAAAGTACCGTAATACGGCCTACTCGTATCCAATTGTGGACATGTATCTAGTCTCACACACTCAATCTAAGTCTAATTTGGTGCACAATTCTCAAAATTTCCTCAAATTGGGTACAAATTTCAATGTAGAAGTCTCGATATTGGTCAATTAAACTTAGTTCTTCCTCTTGTGGGTAGCCCTAAGCCATGGAAAGGTTCTGTCATGCCCCGCTCCCAGAATACTGGATAAATACGGAGACTGGCATGGCCAATCGTACCTTACAGAATACCGAAGTAAGCCGCAATGTGTTTAGGTTGTCTAGAAGACAAATGAGTGAACTCTAGCATGCTATGACGTCAGTCCTAAGGCCGACAAATCATATTATCTCAATAAAACAACACACGTACAAGAGTATATCATACATGAAAGTAAAAAAATGTCTCAAATTACATGTCACATATCATCAAGAAGCTAGTGAATACAAAATAATGTACTAGCAGAGTTTAATAATACATGATCAAAATATACCAACCATGGTCTAATATATACATCATGTTGACCGTATTCTCAAAAATATAAGGAGCTAACTCTGCTCCTTGCTAAACACCACAAAAAAGAAGTAATCAAGACTAGGGGTAAAAGAAGGAAAACCATTCGCGAGCTTCGGCCGCAGTCCTACGAGTGTGAGCCATCTTGCTGGAAGTGCGGTGGATCCTAATTCTCTTCGGGGTAACCTAGCCATGCAAAGCCAGTGGGGTCAGAACCCTAAGCAAGAAGTACCACAAAGGAGCTCGAGGTGATAGACCAAACACATAACAACATAAGCAGAAAGAGACATATAAAAAATAAATGCAGATCAAGACTTGTACGGTACCAACATACTTGTCTCAAGAATAATACTAGAAGAACTGATAATAAGTACAAAAATGAAAGTAAGACGACGAGTGCAAGAGAGCATAGGAACTACTCTGAATCAGGACCACAACCCTTGAACCAAACAAGGACCGGAGTTTACAAACCTTCACCCGAGCAGAACTTAGCACCCTAACCACGCTCCGGAAGAAAATAAAACTAGAAGAGCAAGCTATACGAGTAACAAACATCCAATTCACGGCCAAACATGCCTACCACTTGCTATAATTAACTAACTAGAGTTATCACAAGCCCTAATTACTAGAAATACATTGCTAAGAATATTGCTGCCACCGACACTGTAGTCAACCCGGATGGCCAATGATTTGCTTGTCTAGTAAATTAAATGCACAACCAACCATACAACAATACAATAAACGTCAATTAAACTTATAAGCATAAACGTAAACTTGTGAATCAAAAACTGGTCTTGTAAACATAAACTTGTCTTGTAATCATAAATTTTCTTGTAAACATAAACTTGTCTTATAATGTGTCACAACACGCATAAACTTGGTCAGTCATGGAGCCTTTGCCTAGCAGGGTTGTCCATACCGCATGGTGCCCTTGGGGATCAGGGTAGCCGGTAGCACAATATTCTTTCCTCCAAAAATTCTCTATGTAAACCTTATCTTGTTTAATCGTTACTAAATTATTTCAAGTTCTCGAGTCGTGGACAATTGAGAACTCCCTAAAATGACGAATTGTAAGTACGAGCTTTTCATGAGTTATAGTATTCGCGACACACGATACATTGGACAATGCTCACACTTGATTTTTTGATGCCAAATGCAATAGATTTTTATTCACAAAATTTTTCACGATGTCGTGAGGATTGTGAACTTGTACATAAACTAGTCTTGTGAACTCATATGCAAAACTTGTCGGGTATCATAAACTTGTATTGACATAAGGAAGCATTCAACAATAATCACCAAAAGGAATTACTAAAAGAGAACAAAGCAACAAGGAACACAAAATGCATACAAGAATTCATGTCCACTGGCAGCATGGACTTACTTTTGGACTTCAACAAATTTTTATTCATTCAACGAGTATGGACTAATAGGCAGTCATGCGTCCAACAAGATGGATGCATGATGTCAGCATGCGACAAGAGTTCAGGCAGCATAACCCTCTCGGGCCGCATGGCACTCTCGGCCGCATGGCTCGCTGGCCGCATGAAGACTTCGCCTTCTCCAACAGCAAGTTCAGCCATGGTCGAAACTCCAAAAACCAAAAATTTGTTTCTTCATAAAAATTTTATTTTTACTCCAATTCAAGTGAAACAAAAGCCAAAATATTCGAAATAAAATTCTCTAACATAAAAAACCACTAATTTTTGAAAATACTAAGTTTTAATAGATCAAAACGAAAAAAAACTTATATAACACATAAAAATTCTAAACTTGAAACTCAGATCTACAAAAATCTATATATCAAAATCTAAAACTCCAAGAACTAAACATGATCAAAAACTCAAGGAGAACATTTTCCATTAAATATATTTTTTAACAACAACATATATAAAAATTCAAAAATCTAAGATTTCACCATTGAGCAAGATGTACTTGCCTTGGGTGGCTCCTAGCCTATACCTCGCACGGTTCAGTCACAACAACTTTCTCTAGGGTTAGGGTTTTAGAGGGAGCTTAAGGGAGTGGAGAAAGGAGGGAAATAAAATGAAGAAGAAGAAAGAGATGAGAGAGAAAAGCCATATATATTCTAAGAGAGGAGAAGAGAGGGTTTAGTCATGGGTTTACCCAACATGAACCAAACCAAGGGTCCATTCTACATCCGGATTCTAAACGGGGTCTATGGCAATGCCAATGGATATTCTACTGATCTCGGATAGTCTCTCTCTCTCTCATCAACAAAAATAAAATAATATTAAATGACAGGAACCAACATAAGAAACACAACAGTAATACATTATCAAAAAATTAAATTCTAAAAATTCAAGAAATATTAAATCTGAAATTGGGTGTGACATCTCTACCCTCCTTAAAAATATTTCGTTCTCGGAATTTCACCATGGCTTGTCGAGCTAGAACACACGAGAAAGCTCAAGAAAATAAATCACAGTTCAATTATTATACCAAGCAAGTAACTAAAATAGAAAAGATAGCTGCAGAAGTAACTAATGAATAAATGCACAAAAGTAGCACATAAAAAATTGGAGGCATATGGATACATATATTTTCGAGTCAGTCGAATAGGAACTCATCCTCGCTTGCCTATGCTGACTCACACAAATGGACAAGAGCCAAGCCTAGAGGTAAGTGACTATATCGAGGACATGACTCTAACCCAGGATATACCTTCGTAGTCGGGACACATAATAGACACCACGTACCACGAGTCACAAAGGCAAAAGAGTGGGAAGATAAACTCGCCTTTTTGCTCATCGAAGTGATCGAAACGACTATTGTATCTCGAACGTGTCGGGACACGAGGTCATTCGACAAGAATTCAAGAATTAGACAAGCTAAAGAGAGCTCAAAAATTTTACCCATAATCGTAGTGCATTCGGCTAACAACTGCTCTAGGTCACCAAATATTTTGTCAAACCATCGTCCAGGGGTTGTGGCTTTGACTTGCTGCTGGTTCTGTCTTGCTGGTTGGGCTTGCTGAACTTGGGCATACTGCGCTGGACGTTGCTGTTGGAACTGTTGGATCTGCGTCGGGAGAGGACATTGGGCTGGTGGTCGAATTGCTAATGCTGGTCCTCGCTGCCCTTCAGTCGCTACCCGAGGCTGAAATGGTAACTATCGGACTGAAGAAGCTTTTGGGTACAGGGTTAGGCATGAATCAATTATGTGGTCGAATGCCCCACATCTGAGATACTGGCCATTGGCCCTCCTGTATTATTCTTTGGTGTGCCCTGGCTTGCCGTAGTGGCTGCATCCTGCTGATACAGACTGCCTGGTAGATTGTACTAAGGTTATTGTAGAGGTTGGAGGTGCTAGCGGACGATGTGTTCTTACTACTGGTGCTGGAGGTGATGACTGAATACTGGCGCTTCTCAGGGATGAGTGGGACCTCTTCTGGCCTCCAGTCCTTGCTACTAATCTTTGGCCGACAAGTTCTTGTGACCTAGCTGTTTTGAGTACTGCATCGTAGGTGGTATAATTATGATCCACCGTAAATTGCTGAAGCTCTAGATGTAACCCTTGCTCAAATATCTTGGCTCGATCTTCCTCGGAAGCTACCATATGAGGAGAAAATATGCTGAGTCCGTAAAACTCGGTCGCATACTGATCGACCGATCTTGATTTCTGGCGGAGGTTGATGAACTGCTGTTGGAGCTGGAACTTGGCGGTGGTGTGGAAATAATTTTCCTGGAAGCGCTCCTTGAACGTCTGTCAATCAATGGGCTTTGGAAGCACCACTTCTTGTGCTGCCCACCAATCTCGGGAAAAATCTGATAATTGTAGCTTTACGACTGCTACCTTCTCATCGTCTAGGGTCTTGGTTGCGTCCAGGATGGCCTCAAAGTCCTGGAGCCAAGAATCTACTGAAATTGCATCTTCCGTGCCGAGGAGCTTGGCTAGGCGCATGCGACTAACATTGGTCGCCGCGTTGTGAGTATAATGCCCACTACTCTCAAGTACTACTCTAACTCCCTAGCAAAGAGTAGTGTTGGTCTGTTCTTGTCCTTGCTGAAACTGCTGGTAGATTTGGACTACTTGTTGCTGAAGCTGGAGTTGTTGTTTCTGTTGTTGTTGTTGTACCTTCATCATAGTTTGAAGCATCTCTAGCATAGCCTACAAGCCTGCCTGCCTGCCCTGGTTGTACTGGTAGAACTTGTGGTATTATCTGGGCTGGCTGGGCTGGTATGAATGATGGAGCGGGCTGAGCTGGCTGATGAAAAGCTACTGATGCTTGCCCTTGGTTCAATGTTAGAATCTAGACTTGGCCCACTAGATCTGCTGGAGTTATCGGTGCAACGGAACCCTCGGAAAGAGGAGCAGGTGGGGTGTCCTTGAAGGATAAGGACACAAGGATATCAACAAGGGACGAGAATAGAACAATCATGTCAAGCAAGTTTGAAGTTCAAGGAGAACGAGAAGTGCATGTTGCAAGTGGAGTTCAAACGAAGATAAGTAGAGGATTGAGATTCTAACAAGATGAGAACTCCCACAAGTCTGAAAAGCAGACCTGCATGGGCCACCAATAAAATCTTGTCACGTCCCGCTCCCAGAATACAAGATAAATACGAGGACTGACATGGCCAACCGCACCTTGCATAATATCGAAGTAAGACGCAATGTGGTAAGGTTGTCTAGAAGACAAATGGGTAAATTCTAGCATGCTATGACATCAGTCCTAAGGCCGACAAATTCTATTATCTCAATCCAATAACACAAGTACAAGAGTATATCATACATGAAAGTAAAAATGCATCAAAAATTACATGTCACATATGATCCTGAAGCTAGTGAATATAAAATGCTGCACTAGCAGAGTTTAATAATACATGATCAAAATATACCAGACATGGTCTAATATATACATCATGTTGACCGCAGTCTCAAAAATATAAGGAGCTAACTCTGCTCCTTACTAAACACCACAAAAAAGACGTAATCATGATAAGGGGTGAAAGAAGGAAGCCCACTCGCGAGCTTCGGCCGCAGTCCTACGAGTGCGAGCCATCTTGCTGGAAGCGCGGTGGATCCTGGTTCTCTTCGGCATAACCTGGCCATGCAAATCCAGTGAGGTCAGAACCCCAAGCAACAAGTACCACAAAGGAGCTCGAGGTGATAGACCAAACACATCATAACTTAAGTAGAAAGAGACATATAAGAAATAAATGCAGATCGAGACTTGTACGGTACCAACGTACTTGTCTCACGAATAATACTGGAAGAACTGATAATAAGTACAGATATTAAAGTAAGGCGACGAGCGGCAAGAGAGCATAGGAACTACTTTGAATCGGGACCACAACCTTTAAACCAAATAAGGATCAGGATTGCAGACCTTCACCCGAGCATAACTTAGCACAATAACCACGTGTCGGAAGAAAATGAAACTAGAAGAGCAAGCTATACGAGTAACAAACATCCAATTCACGACCAAACATGCCTACGACTTGCTATAAATAACTAACTAGAGTTATCACAAGCCCTAATTACTAGAAATGCATTGCTAAGAATATTGTTGCCACCGGCACTGCAGTCAACCCGGATGACCAAGGGTATGCTTGTCTAATAAATTAAATGCATATTCAACCATACAACAACACAATAAACAGCAATTGAACTTATAAGCATAAACGTAAACTTGTGAATCAAAAACTGGTCTTGTAAACATAAACTTGTCATGTAATCATAAACTTTTCTTGTAAACATAAACTTGTCTTATAATGTGCCACAGCACGCGTAAACTTGGTCAGTCATGGAGCCCTTGCCTAGCAGGGTTGTCCATGCCACATGGGGCCCTTGGGGATCGGGGTAACCGATAGCGTAATATTCTTTCCTCAAAAAATGCTCTAGGTAAATCTTATCTTGTTTAATCATTACTAAATATTTCAAGTTCTCGAGTCGTGGACACTTGAGAACTCCCTAAAATGACGAATCGCGAGTACGAGCTTTTCATAGTTATCGTATTCACGACATGCAATACTTTGGACAATGCTCGCACTTGATTGCCTGATTCCAAATGCAATAGATTTTTATACACAAATATTTCCACGGTGTCGTGAGGATTATGAACTTGTACATAAACTGGTCTTGTGAACTCATATGCAAAACTTGTCGGGTATCATAAACTTGTTTCGACATAGGGAAGCATGCAACAATAATCACCAAAATAAATTACTAAAAGAGAACAAAGCAACAGGGAACACAAAATGCACACAAGAATTTCTGGCCGCATAGACTTTCTGGCCGCATGCACCTATTGGCCGCATGGACTCTCTGGCCGCATGCACCAACTGGTCTCATGGACTCTCTGGCCGCAAGCACCCAATGGACGCATGGACTTTCTGGCCGCATGCATCCACTAGCCGCATGGACTTACTTTTGGACTTTAGCGAATTTTTATTCGTTCAACGAGTATGGACTAATAGGCAGTCATGCGTCCAACAAGATGGACGCATGCTGTCAGCATGAGGCAAGAGTTCAGGCCGCATAACCCTCTCGGTCCGCATGGCACTCTCGGCCGCATGGCTCGCTGGCCGCATGAAGACTTCGTATTCTCCAACAGCAAGTTTAGCCATGGCGAAACTCCAAAAACCAAAAATTTGTTTCTTCATAAAAACTTTATTTTTACTCCAAATCAAGTGAAATAAAAGCCAAATACTCGAAATAAAATGCTCTAACATAAGAAACCACTAATTTTCAAAAATACTATGTTTTAATAGATCAAAACCAAGAAAAACTCATAGAACACATAAAAATTCTAAACTTGAAACTCAGATCTACAAAAATCTAGACATCAAAATCCAAAACTCCAAGAACTAAACATGATTAACAACTCAAGGGAAACATTTTCTATCAAATATTTTTTTTAAACAACAACATATATATAAATCCAAAAATCTAAGATTTTACCATTAACAAAGATGTACCTGTCTTGGGTGGCTCTTAGCCTCTATCTCACACGGTCCAGTCGCAGCAACTTTCTCTAGGATTAGGGTTTTAAGGGGAGCTTGAGGGAGAGGAGCAATGAAGGAAATAAAATAAAGAAGAAGAAATAGAGGAGAGAGAAAATCCATATATATATATACTAAGAGATGATAAGATAGGGTTTAGTCATGGGTTCACCTAAAATAAACCAAACCAAAGGTCCATTCTACATTCAGATCCTAAATCGGGTCTATGGCAATGCCAATGGATATTCTATTGGTCTCGGGTAATCTCTCTCTCAACAACAAAAATAAAACAATAATAAATTACAGGAACTAACATATAAAATACAGCAGAAATACATTATAAAAAAAAATTAAATTCTAGAAATTCAAAAAATACTAAATCTGGAATCGGGTGTGACAGGTTCATAATGGTCAAATGCATGAATTAGAATCTAAATTAAAGAAAAAAAATCAGAATTATACCTATTTGGAGATGGATTCTTAATGAATTGCTTAAATAGACACAATTAGGACACAAGCTCCTAACCAACTCATTCTTCTCAAAGTGTTTCTTACAATCCAAGCTCCAATGCTCCTTAGATGATAAAAATAGAAGGGAATGTGAGTGATTTGAGGTGAATTGGTGGAGGAATGAATAAAATTATGGAAGAACACAATGGGGATCTAAAATTGAGTGAATGAATGAAGAGGAGAAAGAAAATTCTCCTACTTATGTGGCTGGCCCCATTCTCCCCTCTTCCAAGCAATATATAATGTCTACATTACTTCCCACTAATTGGTCATGAGGTATTTAATTAGGAGGGCTATGTTAGAATCTTCAATTCTAATAAAAACTAATTATAATCTTCTATTTAACTAAGGGAATGGTTTAATTGTGTCAATTGGGTCAAGTCAAAATATTGGGATCAATGTGTCAGGACTAGTCCTATTGGGTCTACTAGAATCAAGTCCAAATAAATAGCTTATTCCATAATCCAATAAATAAATAACACAATATATAATATATAACACTATATATAAATAATGCAAAAAGTCAAAATTATCCCTATCTAGAAATATGGTAGTGACAGATGATGAATAAAATATGGTTCAATGGTAATATGGGCGTGAATCATATCTTTCAACTTAGCTGGAAAAGAATCATGTGAGATTATTTCTAATCCAACTAGAGATTAAGAGTAGGATGCTCTCAAAGCAACTGGACTTTAAAAATGGAATAATTTATTGGGGAGGATGTCATTTGGCTGATCTCAACGAGAATATTTTGTCGAATCGGTGGATTGTTCCACTGGGAACTTTGAGGACCCATTACCTAAGTTGTATTCTAGATATTTGAATACATGTAATAGTTTGCAGTGAAAAAGAGTTTTGTTGACTCTTTAGGGGATCGTCTCAAAAGTCGTTCCACCATGCATGCTACTGAAGATTCATCTTCAAATCTCTGTTAGGCTTAGCGAGCCTATAAGCACCATTAGATAATATTGTCTCTACCACATAAGGACCTTCACATTTAGCCTGGAATTTATCTTTACTTTTGTGGGTTGTGACCATTGGTCTACTCACCGCAAGGACGAGTTAACCGACATGGAATATTCTCTCCTTAACTTTTCGATTAAAAGCTCTAGAAATGCATGCTTGATATAACTCGATATGTTGTTGAGCACGTAAGCACTTTTCATCCAATGCTTCTAACTCTTGAAGTCGCATTCGATCATTATTCTCTACCGTTAGCTCATTAGCAATTGCTATTCCGAGAGAAGGGATCTGGATCTCGAGAGGGAGGACTACTTCACATCCGTAGACTAGAGAAAATGGCATGCAACCAGTTGAAATTTGGACTTTTGTGCGGTAAGCCCATAAGCATTCTCCGAGCTTCTCGTTCCAATCGTGTTTGTTGGATGAGACAAACTTTTTGAGGAGCTTAATTATGGTTTTGTTGAAGGCTTCAGCTAAGCCATTTGCTGTAGGATTGTATGCAATGGATGCCACACTCTGAATTCAATTCTTGTCAGAGAAACGATAGAATGCGTGACTGACAAATTGTGGTCCATTGTCATGTATTATCCTTCGAGAAATACCAAAGCGATAAATGACATCGTGCTTGACGAAACTGATTATGTTAGACGTTTTAACTTCAATCAACGGTACAACTTCTAACCATTTGGAGAAGTAATCGAGTATTTCTAAGATAATCGATAACCTCTGGATGAAGATGGACTGATGGGACCAATAATATTCATCCCCCATGCTTCAAAAGGCAAAGATGCGGCCGTCGGGTGTAATAACTCTCTGACGGTTGGTGGATAACATCAACATGGATTTGACATGCTTTGCAATTACGAGGATAATCTACAGCGTCGGCTACCATGGTAGGACAGTAGTACCCCTTTTGAGCCTATCTTGTAGTTTCGGGCCTGGTTGATGCACTCCACAAACGCCATCATAAGCCTTACGGAGTACCCGTCTTGCTTCAAGATATGAAAGACATCATAATAGGAGTCCATCATATGAGCCATGATACAATGTCCTTGATGCTGCATCATAATAGAACCAGAGCGAGCGTCTCTTAATCGAAGTATCCTCTTTCGGGTCGTCTGGGAGGATCCCATATGCCTCATAATTAAAAAAAGAAAATCCTCCAATCTTCATAATCATGAGTGGATTTTACTTTGAAGATGCTTTCGATATATAAGTTATTTTTAGAATAGAACAGTTCTCACCCGCTTACTCCAATCGAATGTTGTTTCTTTAAAGAAATGGCTAAGGAGGCTGCTAACCAGGCAAGGGCATCTGCTTCCATGTTCTGTAGCTGAGGCACATGTTCAATAAAGAACCCCTTGAAAGTAGAGGCCTGTTTGATTGCAGCTTGATGATACAGAATAAGGTCTTCATGACGAACCTCGTATTCTTCTCTGATTTTGTTTAACTATCAGTTTGGAGTCTCCATAAGCCTCAATATACTCTATATCTAGTTGCTTGGCTAACTGGAGGCCAATGAGTAGAGCATTGTATTCTGTTATATTATTAGAGCAAGGTTCTCTGAAATAATATGCACGACGTATCAACAATTTGTCGGGAGATACGAAGACTTTACTGACTCCAGCTACGATATTGCCTTTGAGGCCAATTCTCGACATCCCGTCAAAGAACATTTGCCAACTATCATCTTCCATCGTCATATTAGACTCCAATACTTCATATGGGATGTCGTCGTATAGCCTTTATGTTTCTGGTACTGGGTGAGATGCTAAGAAATTGGCCAAGGCTTGACCTTTTACTACCTTCTGCAGGACATGCACCATATCGTAAGGTGATAACAACATTGCCCATGTAGCTAGGCGAGAATTAAGTATATCCGGCTTGATCATCAATACCCAGAGGGGATTCACCCTAAATATGACATGGATGGTTTGACCTATCACATAATGACGTATTTTTTGAATAGCAAACATTAGAGCAAGGCATTCTTTTTCCACAGGATTATATCTGTGCTCAGCACCGATCATCATAAGACTGAGGTAGTAGATCACATGTTCGTGACCTTCGGTATTCTTTTGTGTGAGAAGAGCTCCTAGGAAATGATCCATTGCTCGAACATACAACAAGAAAGGTTTTCCTACGATTGGAGCCACCAGAACTGCAGGGTTGGTGAGATATCATTTAATGTCATCGAATGCCTGTTGACATGCTTTATTCTAGACAAATGATACTCTTTTCTTCATTAACTAGATAAAAGGTCGGCATCATCCTGAGATTTGATATAAACTTTCTGATGTATGCCAAACGACCTTGAAGTCCATGAAGTTCTTTAAGGTTACGCGGAGGTCACATTTCAAGAATGGCTTTGGCCTTATCAAGGTCAATATGAATACCCATGAAAGTTATAACGAATCCGAGGAACTTGTCACTGGAGACTCCCAGAAAGGATATGGTTGGATCATCTTCAGTTGATGTTGACGCATTAACTTGAACACCGTTTGTAGGTCTTGAAGGTGGTCATCCTTGAGACGACACTTGACGACATTGTCATCCACGTAGCATTCCACTGTCTTCCGTAGATAGTCATGAAAGATTGTACTCATGGCTCGTTGATACGTTGCTCCCGCATTCTTCAAACCAAATGACATGACTGTATAGCAATACACTCCTAGTATAGTATGGAAAGAAGTATGATTTTTATCGTCGGGACACATCTTAATTTGATTATATCCCGAGAATCCATCCATGAACAACATACGCTCGAAGCCGCATGTATTGTCGATCATGACATCAGTGATAGGGAGAGAAAACTCATCTTTTGGGCAGGCCGAGTTTAGATCCCTATAATCTATGCAGACAAGGACTTTCTCGTTCTTCTTCATGATTGAGACTACATTAGCTACCCAATCGGGATGTTGTTCTTCTCGAATGAAGCCACATGTTATCATCTTCTTGACTTTGGCTTCAATTGCGTCCATCATATATAGACAGAATCATCATTGTTGTTGTTTGACTGGCTTAACATTATGAAGGATATTGAGCTTGTGTGTAGCTATTCGATGATCCAGACCGGGTATATCCTCATAACTACAGGCAAAGACGTTAATGTATTCTCTTATTAGCTGAACTATGGCTTGTTTATCCTCCCCTGAAAGGCTTTTGCTGATGAAGATTGGTTTTGGGGAGGACTCTTCTCCTACATCAATTTGAATAATTTTATCTTCTATAGGTGGTTCACGTTGCTCGAACTGAAGCTCCCATTGTGAATCTATTTGTTGTGCCCTCGGATCATTTTCTTTAGAGGGTTCTAAAGTTGAATAATCTTCATCATCTTGGTTGGATAACATTATATTAACAGAAATAGCGTGCTTGAATACTTCATCGATGCTTCCATCTGAATCCCAGAATGATGAGTCAGATGAATGAGAACATGCCTAAGGGGGATGAAGCAATAAGAACCAATGACGCTCCCATAAACCGACAAAACCTCTAAAATTTTACAACCAAGGGAACGGGTCCTAAGTTATGTCACACCCCAATTTTTGCTAAATCGATAATTGTCCCCCGGGCGTGATGTCGTGCACACGTAAGTCGCGCGTGCACAAGGGCTAGGCATAATGATATACTTTAGAACACATGCAACAGAGTACGCAAATAAGATATCACACATTGAGATATAGAAAAAATTTCTTTATTGATAATGAAGATCTAGTTACAGACTCTTGACCCAAAAGTAATAAAGATGCCGCATGGGCTTACAACTTGGACGCAAAATGAGATAGCCGTTCCATACATTACATCATTTACTAAAACTTTAAATATATAATAGACACCTGTAGGAGAAGCTATCGCCTTCCCTCGGAGCTGCATAAACGGGGTGTACGAGCTCCGGATGTTTTATACAAGTTCCAAAAGGCACGAAACGGAGTGCGTCGAGTATAGGACTGGTTGGGGAAAGAAATCTTCAGCTCCTCGCCGTGTCGCCTGGGCTTGGGGAACCTGCTACAACGAGCGTCAGTACTTTGAAAAGTACCGGTGAGGGCGAACTAACACAACTAACCAAATTGACATAATATTCAGGTGAGGCAAACATATTATTAATGTGGACTTTCTATCTTGTCTTAGTTCGAGTTACAACATGCAATGCATATATATATATATATATATATATATATATATATATATATATATATATATATATATATATATATATATATGACTTAATAACTGTGCCACCGTTCGGTGACTTTTTACCTGCGGCGTTACGCCCTCCTGCACAAGACTTACCATGTTCTTCCCTGTCAAGAAGACATTATTAGCTTGGACAAATAATGCAGTAATATGTTGGGTCATGGCACATATTGCCACTGTGGATAATAGCTACAGTAAGACGGTGATCCTTGCAGTGCGAGTAGCAAGCCCCGCTACAAGGCCCTGCATTATCCGTGCAAGACTTGCTAGCATAGCTATCCGAGTTCCGCCCGGAACGAATCGGCCCCAGTGTCCCGAGAACTATTCGCAGGAACCAAACCTTGTGCACAGGTTATCTGACCAAACGACGTATCAATACTAAGTTAATAAGTGAAGCATTTCAAGCCATCAGAATGTACATATCTACTTTAGCACAGTGCAAATGGCATAGTCTACATGCTCAAGTGATCATATTTCAAGTATTTGCACTATACATTTGTACAGTTATAAATGATAAGTTCTAGCTATAACTGAAACATGAATACATATAAATGCATAACGGACAAGCACATATACAATGTAATCGTATGAAAATTTGTATAAAAAGCGTCAATATTCCAAGTTACTTCTTGTTATCATGACTCATTTATTATTATTACTCCTATGGTATTGTTGATCGTAACGTACAAACGAGTTAGATTGTTAAGAATGAAGACTTGGAAGAAGGGAGCTAATCGAAGTAATACCACTCACTAGTTGGTGAATCGGGAGAGAGGGAAGGAAGATCTTCAAGACTCCGCTTGTGCGTCTCCTACACGATCACCTGTACGCACCAACAGATGATCAATATCTTCTACTTCGATCCTCAAGGGTTTGATACAAAGAATGAAGACAATAAAATCCATTAAAACCGTTCAATAAAATGCAAGTCACAAAACCAACAAGAAAGCAACCAAGCAGCATCAAAAATGGACAAAGAAATCAGCACAACGGAAAAGGCCCCTCTCGACTCTGCCGTCGAGTCCTTCCTTGAGGCACAATCCATTGAATGTGGGATCTGAT
Source organism: Iris macrosiphon (assembly GCA_036927795.1). Taxonomy (NCBI): domain Eukaryota; kingdom Viridiplantae; phylum Streptophyta; class Magnoliopsida; order Asparagales; family Iridaceae; genus Iris; species Iris macrosiphon. The sequence goes on along the minus strand of JAYESA010000008.1, from coordinate 69,164,879 downwards.
TCTGAAGAGACCAATCCATAAATAAGAAATGATCTTGATTCAATCTATCCTGATCGAACGATACAAAGTATTTTTTAGCCGCGCTCCCCGAAAAGGGAGAACGGGGCACTATATCTTAACCAACTAACATTCGTCCTCGAAACTTAGGAATAGAACCTACCCCTAAGAAATAATGAGAAAAACTTTTCCTTCATATCCGATTCGAGTTCCCTGGTCAATTCCTCGACCGAGTGATTCCGCCAAAAAATACGCACAAGCGAGACTGCCTAATTTTGCAACTGCTTCTCTTTTTGATCTAAGATCTGAACGGGCTCCTCAACATACGACAAGTCTGCCTGCAGATCTAGCTGACCAAGATCTATCACATGGTTCGGGTCATGCACATACTTTCTAAGTTGTGACACATGGAAGATAACATGCACGTCTGACAGGCTAGGTGGTAGCGCAATTTGATAGGCAACTGAAGTGACTTGTTTGAGGACTTCGAACGGACCAACGAATCTCGGACTTAACTTTCCCTTTACTCTGAATCTCGTAGCTCCTCGCATGGGCAAGACCTTCAAAAACACATGGTCACATTCATGGAACTCGAGTGATCGACGACGAATGTCGGCGTAGCTCTTCTGCCGGCTTTGTGCTACCTTTAATCTCTCTTGGATCAACCGAACCTTCTGGACTGTTTGTTCAACCAGTTCTGGCCCAAGGATTTGACGCTCCCCAACTTCATCCCAACAGATCGGTGACCTACACTTCCGTCCATACAGAGCCTCGTATATAGCCATTTGGATGCTGGACTAATAATTATTGTTGTATGCAAATTCAACCAACGGTAGGTAGACGTTCCAACTTGACTTTGAATCAATTGCACAGAGACGCAACATATCTTCAAGTACCTAATTCACCCGTTATGTTTGGCCATCGGTTTGAGGATGGTAGGTTGAACTGAACTTTAACTTGGTCTCCATCGCTGACTGAAGGCTCTCCCAGAAACGTGATAGAAATTATCCATCCGATCTGATACTATGGAAACTGGCACTTCGTGCAGCCGAACTATCTCATCAAGGTAGGTCTGGGCGAGGCGGTCGATGCTCCAAATAATTTTGATGGACATGAAGTACGCTGACTTGGTTAATCGGTCGACGATGACCCAGATTACGTCGTTCCCCCATTTTGCCTTTGGCAAGCCAACAATGAAGTCCATGCTTATGTGCCTATTTCTATTCTGGATAGCAAGATTCTGCATCTCTCCGCCTGGTCTCTGATGTTCAGCTTTTACCCTCTGACAGGTTATGCATTGCGATACGAAAAGCACCACATCTTTCTTCATGCCGTGCCACTAGAAAATAGTACGAAGATCTTTATACATTTTTGTGCTCTCGGGATGGACTGTATAGGCTGTATAGTTAGCTTCCACAAGGATCTTCTTTCTGAGATCGGTGTCGTTGGGGACGCATAGCCTTTCCTTAACTCGCAACACTCCATTCTCTTCTACTGCAAAGTCCTTTGTCATCCCGCTAGAATCTGCTCGTACATTTTCCTTAGGAATGGGTCGTCCCTCTGAGTAGATGTGACCCTCTCTAACAGGTTGGGTACGAATCGCATCTGAGCAACTCGCGCGCCGCGATATCAAATTTGGAGTTTAACTCTCATTTCCTCTAAGTCCCTTTGTAACCTGCGATCAACAGACAGGGATCCCAAACACTCGGCTCAACGCATCCGCTACAATATTTTTCTTGCCAGGTGTATAGTCGATCGTCAGGTCATAGTCCTTAATTAATTCTAGCCAACGCCGTTGTCGTAGGTTAAGGTCCATTTGGGTGAATAAGTACTTCAAGCTTTTATGATCTGTGTAAATTCGACAAGCCACTCCATAGAGGTAGTGTCGCCACAATTTTAGCGCGAACATAATTGCTGCTAGTTTCAGGTCATGCGTAGGATAATTTTTCTCATACTTTTTTAGTTGTCTGAATGCGAAGGCTATCACCCTATCTTGCTGCATGAGTACACACCCCAAGCCTTGTCCTGACGCGTCGCTGAATATTTGGAATCCCGAGGTCTCGTCTGGTAGCACAAGTAGTGGGGCAGAGGTGATGCGTTTCTCTAACTCCTTAAACGAGGCTTCGCAGTCGGCGGACAACTCAAACACGACTCCCTTTTGTGTGAGGCGAGTCAGAGACGATGCTAATTTAGAAAAGTCCTTTACGAAACGCCTGTAGTAGCCCGCTAGCCCGAGGAAGCTTTGAATCTCACTAACGGATGCACGCCGTTTCCACTCGACGATGTCTTCAACTTTCTTTGGATCGACTAAAATATATCCCACAAAAATGATGTGCCCGAGGAAAGATACATTGCTCAGCCAGAATTCACACTTACTCAGTTTCGCATATAGCTTGTTGTCCCGAAGAGTCTGTAGCCCGGTCCGTAAGTGCTCTGCATGTTCCTCCCTATTCTTCGAGTACACCAAGATATCATCAATAAACTGTCACTACCCAATTCTAAAAATAGGATTTTCTTTTTATTTTAATTTGATAAATTATGTATTGATCATAAATATTTGTATTAATATTTAATTAGTTGGATGTTTTTATTTTTATTAGTTAATTTTGGATTTTGGCTAGTCTGGACCCATGTCAGACCCTAGTGGACCCTTGTCAGACCCAACCAACACCCTTGTCAGACTTATTTATTGGTTTAGAGTAGTTATTTATACTCTAATTAGTTAGTTGGAGTGATTAGGGTTTAGTTAGAATGCATTTGGAACCCCAAATCCAAACTCTAATTAGCATGACTTGTAGGAGGGGTATTTTAGACTTTGTACATATATCTAACCCTAACCCTACCCTCCATGACATGGCTGGTCCCCCTCTTCCCCCTTCATTCCATTCATTCACTTCTCCTTTTCCACTCTCTTTCTTCATTTCTTCTTCCTTTACTCCTCCAACCAATTTCAAGTAAGTTTCCTTCCCCATTTCTCTTTCCACCTCCAATCTTCTTCCATATCTAATCCTAACCTTTCATTTTCCTTTAACCTAGTTGTGTAGGAGTTACTTTGGGAGTAGAGCTTAGATTTGAGAGCTTGGAAGCTAGTTTGGAGCTTTTAGGGCTTTTTGAGAACTTTGGCCTTGGGATTCCAACTCCCAAGAGGTAAATCCTAATTTTTTCCTTTGAGATTACTCTAATATAGTGTAATTAGTTGTTTAGAACATTCCTAAATCTTAGGGCTAACCATGGGAGGAAGTTAGAACTTGTTTGGATAGATTTGGAGACTTTGACCTAGGGTTTTGTGTCAATTTCGGGTAAAATCCGAGATTGGCCCATTTTGAGTGTTGCCCTAGGTTACAGACCTAGGTAGACATGCTTGAGTGTTTTGAGGTAGGTTCGTGTCCCCGTTCGGACACGTAAGTTCGTATCGCAAAGTTTTGGACATTTTGGGCGATTTGGGGGTTTTCCTTCTCCGTGGGTTCCACATGCATGTGGAATTTTGCCACGGACCTAGAATCTGAGAGTTAGTATTTTTGTGACGTTCTAGACATTGATTAGAACTCGTATATAAATTTTGGGTCAATTTCGATTAGGTTTGTTGTTCGTTTCGTGAGGTATCGCGAGCCGCACTCCAAGTATTTGTCGAAATGACCAAATTGTCATTTCGGCTTGGTTTCTAGGTTTCGGGCTTGTGCGGGGGTTGGTTTAGCCTTGGAGAGTGTATATTAGGATTTTCAAGTTTATATATATATATATATATATATATATATATATATATATGTATATGGGTGAGTATGTGTGCATTGGTGTATTTGGGGGTGAGTGTGTTTGAGTGTGTATAGGTGTGGTTGTGTGTGTTTGTGTTAAGTGTGTGCCTATATACATATATATATATATATATATATATATATATATATATATATATATATAGTGTGTGTGTACGTTTATATATATATGTATGCGTATAGTGTGTGTGAGTGTGAGGAGTGAGTGAGTGAGATTGGAAGAAGGAAGAAGGGAAGAGAGGAAGGTGAGTGTGTGAGTGAGATTGAGACGAAAGTAGCAGCAGCAGCAGCAAGTAGCAGCAGCAGGTAGCAGTAGCAACAACAGCAGATTATATATATATATATATATATATATATATATATATATATATATATATATATATATATATATATATGTTAGATAGTGAGATAAGAGAGAATGGTGACGTAAGGTATTGGATTTCAATACCTTGAGGTATTGAAGGTAAGTTGAGGTATCGGAGATGAGGTATTGCCTGTATACTAGATTATATATATATATATATATATATATATATATATATATATATATATATATATATATATATATATATTGATGTTTACATATAGTAGTATATATAAGTATATATATAGATAGTTAGCTAGTTATTTAGAGTTAGAGAGGGGTAAGGCTAGAGGTATCTCAATACCTTGAGAAACTCAAGGTATTGGGTATCGGGGCAAGGTATTGAATTTTTGCCCATGTATAGGATAAGTGATACTTTTATATATATATAAATACATGTTAGGAGATATATTAGAGGGTATAGGCGGGGTGTATAGCGTAGGTTGATATATCGGATACCGAGGGTATCCCGGTATCTCAAAGAGGCGAGTTTAAGGGTTTACTAGCTTAATGAGCTAGTTTTGACCTAAAAATTTAGGGGCACCCTAGTTTGACCTAGAGTTGACCGTAATTGCCCCGGTTGACCACCAAAGTCAACCTTTGACCTAGTTTCGACCTAGAGTTGACTTTTTGCACCCAAGTTGACTTTTGACCCAGATTTCACCGGTTTGACCCGTTTGACCTAGAACAACCCTAGAAGCTTATTTTTAGTTATTTTATATCTGTTTAACTCTTTAGAACCCCGTTTAATCTTACTTTTCGTAATAGATCTTTGCGACGCCAGTCCGATCTCGATCCTCACCAGTTGCTCAGGAAGTCAGGCGAGTACCTACCTCTGCTTGTTTCCATTTTATGATAGCGTATATATCACCTGTTCTAGAACTGTTAATACTTGATTCTGACACATTGTTTCACGAGCTGGTACTAGTTGGATCCCGTCATGAGATGTTATCCCCCTTACCGTGTTCAGCGGGTACTCTATCACGTGTATTTCATTATTTGCTTCGAGTATTGATTCTCATGTGCTTCATGTGCTTCGTGTGCTCTCGTTTTCATGTGCACGAGTTATTAATCATGTACGTAGCGTGTCGTGGTTGGGTCCAAGAGTATTAGTGGGGGAGGAAAGTAGAAGTTGGTTATGTGATCAAATCCAAACAGTATTCATGTGTATGTCGGTTATACAACTCACGTATAACGGAGTTATCATAGAATAAATCATGTGTAACCCAAGCCGATCATATAACGAATTTGTGCTCAAGGCACTTAGCTAGTATTCCTATTTTCTCACATGCAGTTACTTCTCTACTACTTGTATTATTTCCCAGTTTTACATTACAGTTACTTTATCAGTTCTACCATATATTTACTTTTCTGTGCATCTTGTATTCTTTTCTATTGCTAGTCATATACTCCTTACCATATATTTGGAGTTGCTTTTAGAGTTATGTACTTCGCTCCAATCCTGACTGGATATATTTTTTCAGAGGATTCTGAGAACTTTTTCCCGACTTACTACGGGCCAGGTGTCGACGATTGTTGCGACCCTGAGATAGAGGAGGAGCCCGTCCCAGCTGAGGAGACGCAGCTAGCGCCCTAGTATAGCTAGGTGGGTTTCACTGGATTTGTTTCCAGTTGGTTTTGGATGACTGTATTATTTTATTTTGCTACTGCTGTGAGATATTGTAGACTCTTAGACTTGGGCTGTTTATTTTGGATATTGTACTTGCTCTCTTTGGTTCTTTGTTTCTTTTGTTGATATCTTATCGTGCTTTTATTCTTCTTCTAGTTATTGTGATTGAGTTTATGTATATATTGTAATGTTGTCCTCCTTTTGGAGAGGTTATCTTAACAGGTTATTGTGAGATATAGATAGTTGTGACCTAGACAACGTTCTACTGCCGATTCTGCGGCGTAGGCTGGACGTACCCACGACTCATGTTCGATTTTCCGGATGCGGATTGTGACACGTTTTTGGTGGTGGCCCATGCAGGTCTACTTTCTAAGTCTACCTGCGATAGGATATAGGATATAGGCTGAGAGAGAGAGAGAGAGAGTGCTCAATCACAACTAGGACCCTTCCTGATCTTTTGTTATCTTTAATTTTTTCTGAAATTGTTTTCTTTTGAAATATTACTGTCCTTCCCTGATGATATCGTATCTTGCACCATATTGATTTCTTTTGATCTGTGTTCAGGATGCCTCTGAAGACACGGTCTCACCGCACCGTTCCAGCAGCTGCCACCGAGAGGTCTGCTACCGCTCGTCCTGCTCGACTTTAGGCAGCTGCTACCGCTCCACTCACCACTCCTGCGGTTGAGGGATCATCTGCTTCTCTCGGAGATTCTCCTCCACTGTCGATCTGAGAGCTACCCCTGTTGTTCTGGTGGTACCTCCTCCACCACCTCCTATACTGGTAGACGCTTCCTAGTTGTTCGCGTTCTTTAGGGAGATTCTGGACGCACAACACCGACAAGTAGATGTGATGAGGTTGGGCATTGAGAATGTCCACTAGGTGGCCATGATGACAGTAGACAGAGTGGCTCAGATCCAGCCACAGGCAGAGCAGGCACATCATCCTAGGCCAGGCAACATCATTGACTTCCAGAGGATTCGACCCAAGGAGTTCCGGGGTACAGAGGGGATCCTGTACGCGGATGACTGGATCGAGCATATCGAGGGGATCTTTAGGCTGGCACTGATCCCAGACAGCATGCAGATAGAGGCAGCGGGCAGCCAGATGTTCGATCTTGCCCTTACTTTGGTACCGTACTAACACGAGGATAGCAGTACCGGGATTTACTTGAGAGGTTTTTAAGAAGCTTTTCAAGGAGAAGTTGTTTTCGGATGTGGCTCTCAGTGCCTTGGAGAGCCAGTTTGAGGCACTCGTCCAGGGGAGCATGCTGGTGGACGAGTATGCAGCAGAGTTCTACTGTCTGGGCAGATTTATAGAGGGCTTGAGTGAGGAAGCAAAGGCGCGAAAGTTCCGCAAGGGTTTGGTCATGGAGGTCAAGTCCTTGACTAGGAGTGACTGCGAGGCGACCTTCAAGCAGATTATGAGTGATGCTAAGAGGGCTGAGGACGACTTGGAGCTGAAGTCCAAGAGGGCAAAAGTTTGTGGTTGTAAGAAGTCGCGAGTCCTTCGGATCAAAGCTCGTGTTGTAAGAAGTTGGCATGCTCTTTGGATCAATGGCGCGTATGTAACATATTTCATAAATAGTGGATTAACACCGAACAAGGGTTCTCGGGACTGGACTGGTCCTCTCAGGAAAAAACCAGTATACATCGTTGTGTTTGCGACTGCTGATATCTCTCTCTCTCTCTCTCTCTCTCTCTCTCTCTCTCTCTTTCTTTCTACTTACTGTCATTTTATATTTAGATTGTTAACTAACTGTTTTAATTTATATTGAGTGATTTTTATTCCACTGTATATACATGCACTCTATTCACCCCCCTCCTAGATGTACTTATTCGATCCTACAATCTTGACCCTCCCGAGATCTTGCACATGGGGAGAGTGGTGGTCCATTTGGCTGCCATGTGGGTTGTCCTAAAGAGGCTAAATTTTCCAAATATAAACTTTTCAAGGAAACATTTATATTTTTTTTACTCTTTTTGGAGCTAAGTCCCGTAGGGATTTAGCGACTCGGACTTGAAATCAGACTTAGACAAAGGGCACAAAGTAGAATTTTGATGGTGCACTTTGTACTTCGCACGTAAAATGCATGACGTTTGTGCGCTCATGCGGTTGTTTTATGAGCGGACTTTACGCGGCTATGTGCGGATATGCACCAACTATACACGGTCATGTGGTTATGCGCATATGCACGTATGCACACATATGCTGTTGTGCTGTTATGTGTGCATGTTCCTTATTCTGCGGTGTATATGCACGTGTGCGATGCTGTTGAAGTATCCCATTTCGGTCCGGATGTCGCACTATGTAATGGGCTTGAGGCTAGTCCGACTAGAGGTGCAACTCGGGTGGGATGGATCAGGCTTGAGCTCAACCCAAGCCCAACCCGATGAGTTATAAGTCTAGTCCGAGCCCAAGCCCGATCCGACCTCGGGTTCAGCATATGTAGCCCAAGCCCAAGCCCGGAGGATCGGGTTGGATCGGGTTTATCAAGTTCTAATATATATATATATATATATATATATATATATATATATATATATATATATATATATACCCGAAACTCCCTCCCACCCCTTAGCCGATGCCGGGAATCGATGTCCGGACCTACTCGGTAAATGTCCCGTAGCTTTACTACTAAGTTACACCCTAGGGGACTATCAGGCTCTAATATGATATTTAAAATAATTTTAAACAAGAGTAATATTAAATACATAATCAAATAGCAATCAAGTCTCAATCATTACAAAATACAAACTGAAATAAGATTTAGGATAATGAGTTGAAGAGTTTGGGTGGAGAAATTTAGAATTTAAATTTTTTATTTAAGAAGTATGAAGCCACTCACACATAAATAAATAAATAAATAAATAAATAAATAAATAAATATATATATATATATATATATATATATATATATATATATATATTACCCGAAACATGAACCTGAACCCAACTTGATTTTTGATCGGGTTTAAATATTTTAACCCGAGCCCGAATCCAAGTATCTTCAACCCTAACCCAGCCCATTAACGGGTTTACCCGATCGGGCTCGAGTTTAGCCCGCATGAGTTGCACCACTAAGTCCGACTCGGTCAGAACTTCGTATTGGAGAACGTTTCGGGATCTAATCGATTCAGACGAATGATATGAGAACCTTTCCAACACATGGATTGACTTATGTTGGAATAAGTCCTAGATGCTGTAGATTTTGTCTCGGCGAGTGAACTCTATATAAGAGTCCCTTCACTGGGCATTTTTATTGTAGTTTTTCTTGAACGTTTTCGTTGCTTGGTTTTGATGAATGTGTTTTCACATCGATTTCTGCATTCATTTTTTGAGAATTTTGAGACAAATGATAGAAGGTTTCTAATACGATGTTGGTGCCATTGCAGGAACGCATGTAACTGACATTTGATCGTTGCGAAGTGGGTCTCCTTCTCTTGACATATTCTTTTACTCGATGGATAGTTCAGACCCTTCTTTTCTACTTCATCTCAACAACGAATTCTTACTGCCTTGAAACGTTCTAATCGAAAGTGCCAAGTTGAATGTAACTAGTAAATGTTAGCCACAATGCATACTGTACTACTAAGAATAGAACATGTGATAGCTGTAGCTGTCAGGTGCATCTATGCCCAAGACTTGTAATAAGAGATTCTTATGCGAAGCGAACAATGTGGTTCGAAGGTACGAAATTATTGTAAGGGGTGCGGTACAAAAAACATTGGTAATGACATGGTGCCTCGGAATATTTGGTGCCTACAGGTCGCCAAATCAAAACATACGGATTAAGAAAATGAACTGTTGCACGAGTATATATATATATATATATATATATATATATATATAATATTGTTTATTTCTGTTTCGTGCCAACCATATATTTTATAGTTAAATTGTTCATGCATTTACATGGTCATGGACAACTTGAGCACAATGTTTGGCTTTCCTCGAAATGATATTCGGGACACTGAAACCGAATCGACCTAGGAAAAAATTATGTAGAACGTGTTTCGGCACGAGGTATTATGCGACCTCTAGTTAGGCTTGCAACCAGGTTGGAAGGGCTCATCGTAATGCCATGCAATAGTCCTTCATGGTGTCGATATCACCAATGACCACATATAGACATATCACATGCTAACATATTGTCTTCTCTAGGGGCGGTAGGTATTATCTCCGTTTCTATTCAGGGACGGGGACATCGGTTGGGTAAGATATCACTGATAAGTGATATGGTTATATGTTTACTACTTTCAGGTATGTTGACGATAGGAATTGTAATTCACCATGGTTCTATGTTTACTTTGAATGTATGATTCCCTTAATAAGCAGTATTGGTTTAGACGTATGGGTTTGTCCCACTCACAAATGCATTTCCAAGTGTATTGATCCTAACTCTACAGGTGTCAAGAACCTCGAGGGTGCATGGTACTAGCTAAAGTTTGGAGAGGCGACTTAAAGCTCTTGCTATTTTGAAGCCGGTTCATTTTGGAGGCATTTGATTTAAATCTATACAAGGGTGTAATGTATGGGACAACATATATTATTTCATGGCAGCTTGTTAGTCTTTTTGTTATTTTAATGAATGTAGTCGAGAATGAAAAGCCATTTTCTTTTTATACTCTGTGTTCAACTTTCTGTTGCAATGTGATTTCAATCTGTGTTCAAAAGAATTATCAAAATGCATGCTCTTGCCTAGTACAAGTGTACCTTAGACTTGTATGACATCACGTCCGATGGTGACTTAACGATTCGGCAGAATCGGAGCGTGACAGCTGTGCTGTTGTACTTATGCTCGTATGCACAAGCTGAGCAATTTGTATGAATATCCACTGATGCGGGATTTGGACAGTTATGGCAGATAAATTCAATTTAAATCAATCTCGACCTTTTGGAATTTGATTTTAATTGATTGTTATCCTTCCCTATTTGGTTGGCGGCTATAATTAGGGTTAAGGTTTCACCCTTCTCTATAAATAGTCTCTCCGTGCCTCCTTTGAAGGTGATACAAAATTGAGAGATAGAACAGACAGTGTTGTAGCCAGAAATTTGATGCGCAGCAGAAGCAGATGGACACCATGATGCAAATAGTCAAATCTTTCGTGCCAACAACAATGTGATGGAACTAGGGATCCCCACGACCACATATTAATGTGCATATCTATCGATAAAATATTAATAGGTTTAAGACGTGATCTAATACTTCAATGGCGGAAATTAGAGTTCACGAGTTATACCTGAAGTGATGAGAAGTAGATGATGATTTCCAGAAATCTCAATCTGTCAGCGACCTCAAGATCTTCTGCCATATTCCTTTATCGGTTTGGACATCGTGTGGGCGATGATCTTCCAACCTTTTTTTCTCATTGGTTGACCCTCTTTCTCTCCTTACATGAAAAATAAATTTCGAGAAAGCTGCTCACTTGGATGCATATGACGGTCAGAGAATATATATATATATATATATATATATATATAAGGTGTGATTGGAACCATAAGAAGAAATTAGGGTTAGGTCTCCTAACGGATCTGGGTATCCCATGTTCAGCCTGAACACACAATCTAGGCCCGTTAACAATAACTCGGTCCACTAAATAGCTATTTTGTTGCTTTACCTTCATAATTCCAATTATGTTTATGGGCTCCTTCTTATTTTATGCCTGCTCGTCTCCCTATGTTAAGATATCGAATGTCCGTCGATCAAATTAAGTTACTGGCAACTATATTGATCGACATCTTTTATCCTTAAATATTATCACTCTATTTTATTTTCGTGTCGGATATAATTCACCTGCAGGGTTTCATGTCAATCCTTATGTGCTTCTTAAGGGGACATCATCAATCCGATATATCGGAACATGGATTCTTTTTATAATCAACAACCTATCATACACACAATGTCATTACCCAATTCATAAAGGTTATTGACCCATAGTGAATCTTACTCTTTTATAAGTCAAAGTATTGCACAATGCATCTACATGTATGTTATTATATCCGGATTAAGATTACAAGCATCCATAATAAAAGAGGTATTTATTCTCTTATGTAGTCAGTACAAAGAGAACAACCTCAAGTGGTCCTATTCAATACACACAAAGTGTACTAGTGTAAACCTATAGTCAAGATATACTAATACCAGATTACACTACAAACTTACCAATGGTTTGTTCAAATCCATTTAGGTTGTGAACTATTTATATATTCCATAGGGAACTGATAATATGATCTTCTGTGTGATATCACACACCATATTATCTACAACATAGAATATCAGACACTTACATTAATATTATAACAATTAAAATATACAAACATTTGTCCATATGATTCTCATTAAAAATAAGGAAATATAGTTAATACAAAATGATGCTTTTAGTATATAACCCTTGTAATACCCCGTTCCGCTCAAGCGGACGGCCGACTCAATCGGCAATAGTGCAACTGTCCCGACCGGCTTTGCCTCGATCAAGAAGCAAAGTATATCCAGACTTGTCCCTACAGGAATCCGGCTTGGACTTTCAGAGGTTCGCTCAGACGTATCGCTCTACCGAGGCGAATCATCGCTAAGGTGGGTGGCTACGGTGAACTTGTCTTTGCTTAGCCAGCGCACATAAAATCTAGAATATTCATGCTAGTCGCTAGGTGATAACCTCCTGCATGCTAATAAATCCAACGCACCTAGCTAAGGGAATAATCCCAACTGTATTGCTTGCTAGAACATGGAAATAAAATACTGCTTATATTCAGACCCTCGCATGCTAAGTCCCTTAACGATTTCAACTCTCGGCTTACCTTCGGGTCCGAGCAACGTGCCTGCTTACGTCCCTTAGAAACGCATGCTTGTCTGCTTATGAATGTCTAACGTTATTATATTGTGCAATGTTTAAGCAATCCTGAACGCATGAATGGAACGTAGATGCAATATAAATGAATCATGCTACTGCTTATCTTGTACTCACGTAGCCTCCGGGCGATAATCACGTAGCCTACGGGCGCACGTAGCCTACGGGCGATATTCACGTAGCCTACGGGCGATAGTCACGTAGCCTACGGGCACACGTAGCCTACGGGTGATAATCACGTAGCCTTCGGGCGAATGAATGTTATTGTTCGATCACGGACAACTTGTGCACAAGGTATAGTTCCTGCGAACGGCCGATTGCCTGCGGGAGATCGGGGCGTGACAGGTTGGTATCAGAGCCTGGCTTCTACGCCTTTGGACTTCGATTCGATATCTCTGTTTCGAAAGCTCGTTCGTGGGTTATGTGCACGCTCTCTCTCAATGTCTCGATGGGATGTTCCAACAATAAGTCTAAATACTTTCAAAATGCGTTTTGAATGATATGCTTGCTTGTCTGGTTGTATGCTGCGAGTGGCCTTTGTGCCAACCTGTGCGAACCCTTGAGAGTATCGCTAGTAGCTTGTCCGATTTTTACTAACCCCAAGTTTGGTTGAATGCATCTATTCGAGGGACGCCTTGAACTAGTGCACCATCCAAGACTTAAGAAAAGGTGAAACTCGAGTGCTGAGACTTCGCTATCACTAAGCTGGTTGACGTGTTCACGCTAGAGGGGCCCTTCGAAAGTGCGCACGATCCAGTCTAAGCGATATGCTAAGATCGACGCTTGTGCAAGTGAAGATCCAAATGAACAAGTACAAACGACTTGTCTAGGATTGCCTCAACCCTAGATTACTGCTTGTCCTTAGTAAGTCTCGAGGACGAGACTTTTTCTAAGTTGGGTAGGATGTAATACCCCGTTCCGCTCAAGCGGACGGCCGACTCAATCGGCAATAGTGCAACTGTCCCGACCGGCTTTGCCTCGATCAAGAAGCAAAGTATATCCAGACTTGTCCCTACAGGAATCCGGCTTGGACTTTCAGAGGCTCGCTCAGACGTATCGCTCTACCGAGACGAATCATCGCTAAGGTGGGTGGCTACGGTGAACTTGTCTTTGCTTAGCCAGCGCACATAAAATCTGGAATATTCATGCTAGTCGCTAGGTGATAACCCCCTGCATGCTAATAAATCCAACGCACCTAGCTAAGGGAATAATCCCAACTGTATTGCTTGCTAGAACATGGAAATGAAATACTGCTTATATTCAGACCCTCGCATGCTAAGTCCCTTAACGATTTCAACTCTCGGCTTACCTTCGGGTCCGAGCAACGTGCCTGCTTACGTCCCTTAGAAACGCATGTTTGTCTGCTTATGAATGTCTAACGTTATTATATTGTGCAATGTTTAAGCAATCCTGAACGCATGAATGGAACGTAGATGCAATATAAATGAATCATGCTACTGCTTGTCTTGTACTCACGTAGCCTCCGGGCGATAATCACGTAGCCTACGGGCGCACGTAGCCTCCGGGCAATATTCACGTAGCCTACGGGCGATAGTCACGTAGCCTACGGACGCACGTAGCCTACGGGTGATAATCACGTAGCCTTCGGGCGAATGAATGTTATTGTTCGATCACGGACAACTTGTGCACAAGGTATAGTTCCTGCGGGCGGCTGCTGGGGCACTGGCACCGTTCCGGCTCCGGACGGAACTAACGTTTAGTCTCACGTACTAGGACAGGGTGGTATGCGGCGCCTAACGTTCTTGCAAGTAGCAAACCATCTTCGTCACAGACTAGTGTCCATTATGGCATACGCCAGTGATCACCTTGTACCTAACTTGTTGCATGCTTGCTTGTAAACGAAAGATAAACCATTCATCCTCGCTTAGCGGCTATCCGCGCGCGAGATACTGTATCGTATGAAACAAATAAGCTGAACACATGAACGATCATGTTAAAACGACCCTCCTGTTTGCATATGCTTGCCTTCTGAATGTTCATACATGCCTCTGCTCGAATTAACAATGTTGCCTTAATGTTGCCTTGGACAGGGAAGGAGAAATGGTAAGTTGGTAAGTCTCGCCGTGTTTCCTCAAACATCGCACGGCGCACTGCCCGACATGTTAAGCTATTCAATGTAGCATAAAACTGATCCTAAGGCAACTAGAAAGACAACTTAATAGTTGTGCACGGAACCTGTATTACGTGTTTGGATTTGTCGAGCGGGCGAGTAGCTTCCCCACCAGTGCATTCAATGTACTGATAATCCACCAGTTTGCTTACAGGGTGCGGGAGAACCTCGTGCGGTACGGACGCCTCCAACGTGCGTGCTAAGGCCAGGAGTTCCCTCTGAAGCCTTGCAACGGTGCGTCCGGGACTGAAGCACATATACAAGACATAAGTTGTGAACATCGCCTGACCATCGCCTGTACAATCATTCCACAGTTGTAGCCACTTGGCACGCTTTTACTGTTTCAAAGAGAGGCTTGAGCGACTTGTAATCTCGGCTATACGCCGCCTGTAACACAAGTTTATATCAATAAAAGAGCTTGCTTTACTTCAACTTGTGTTTCTATGCTTCCGTTATATTTGCCGACTCAGTGAACCTGTTACCGATCGCCTATGCGTTCATGACTCCGCTGCACTCAGACAATCTGTGCGACTCTGTGGCTTAGAACTCTAACCGCCAGCCAATGAACCATGGCCTTGCACGGGCGTGGCTCACGCTCGTGCGGCATCACGCCCGGATGGGTTAAGCGATCGTTCCGCGGGAGCGCTGGCGAGGGTGATTCCCGCCTAGCGGGAACGGCCGATTGCCTGCGGGAGATCGGGGCGTGACAACCCTAACAACCTCCCACTTATACTCAAAGTATTACTTTTTAGTATACTGTTACAAATCTTCCACTTATACTTAAAGCCATGCTGCTGTGCATCTGACTCTCATTCCCTCAACATGACTATCAAAAGTCTTAATTGGTAAGCTCTTTGTAAAGGGATCAGCTAGGTTGTTTGCTGATGCTATCTTGATCGCATCAACTTCTCTTCACTTTATGAATTTTCGTATCAGATGGTAGTTGCGCTCAATATGTTTACCTATCTCATGTGCTTGTGGTTCCTTCAAGTTTACAACTACACCACTATTATCACAATAAAGTGTAATTGACTTAGGCAAACTAGGTACCACATAAAAGTCCAATAGGAAGTTTTTGAACCAAACTGCTTCTTTGGCTGCCTCCGAGGCTGCCATATACTCCGCTTCCATGGTGGAATTAGCAATCCATTTTTCTTGATGCTCCTCCATACTATGGCTCCACCTCCTAAAGTAAATACATAACTTGAGGTAGATTTTCTGAAATTCCTATCTGACTGAAAATCTGAGTCTGTATATCCCAAGGGCATTAAACTATCTGCATGGTAAATCAACATATTTAGTCATTTTCAGGTACTTCAAAATATGTTTTACCGTAGTCTAGTGATATTGTCCTGGGTTAGACTGATATCTGCTAGCAACGACAAAGAAGATTTCTGGTCTCGTACATAGCATTGCATACATTAAGCTTTCTACTGCCGAAGCATAAGGAATCATTTTCATGTTCTTTATCTCTTTAGGTGTCCTTGGACACTGCTCCTTTGATAGGGCAATTCCATGCCTAAAATGTAAGAAATATTTCTTAGAATTTTGCATGGTAAAACGAGTTAGTATAATATCGATATAGGTAGCTTTGGATAAGCCCATCATCCTTTTCTTACGATCTCGTAGAACTTTGATACCAAGGATGTGACATACTTCTTCCAAGTCCATCATATCAAACTGTTTGGATAATCATACCCTTACATTAGATAACACCTTCACACAGTTTCCAATGAGCAAGATGTTATCCACGTAAAGTACTAGGAATACCACCACATTTCCGTCACACTTTATGTATACACATGATTCATCCGGAAATTGATCAAATCCATAGGATTTTATCATCTGATCAAAACGGATGTTCCAATATCTAGAAGCTTGCTTAAGTCCATAAATGGACATCTTGAGCTTACAAACAAGATGCTTTTGACCCTTTTCAATGAACCCGTCTGGTTGTTTCATATAGATATTTTTCTCAAGACTTCCATTAAGGAAAGCTGTCTTGACATCTATTTGTCAAATCTTATAATCGAGATGAGCTGCAATAGATAAAAGAATCCGGATAGACTTAAGTATGGCTATCGACGAAAATATTTCTCATTATCAATACCTTATTTTTGAGTAAAGCCTTTCGCAACAAGCCGAGCTTTAAATGTTTCAACCTTACCGTCTGATCCTCTTTTTCTCATGTAGACCCACTTGCATTGAATGACATTTACACCAATGGATGATTTTACAAGCTCCCAAACCTGATTAGAATTCATAGATTCTATTTCAGATATCATTATTTTTTGTCAAGATTCTGCATCTTTATCTTAGGGTACTTCATTATAGGTGCAGGAATCGGAATCCGGAATCTTGTTCCTCAGGGATGAAGTCTGATGACTCTCCCAAGAACATGAATATGTCAGATTGTACCACATCCCTCCTACTACGATGATGCACTATAGATTGTGGTGTAATATTTGTGACACGTTGTGCAGTTACTTATGGTTTCACCTACTGTATTGTTGGTACTGAAGTATTTGGTGTCTCACCTCTTAGTTCTTCTAGAACTATATTTATGGGTTTATGGTTCATCACATAGTCTTCTCTAAGAATCGGACATTAGTGTTAATAATGACCTTCTGATCCTTAGGACTGTAAAATAAACATCTTTTTATTTATCTTGGATACCCTACAAACAAGCATACTTCTGTACGAGATTCTAACTTATCTGCTTTTTCATTCATCGCATGTGCTGGACTACCCCAAATTTGAACATGTTTCAGACTAGGCTTATGTCATGTCTATAGCTCTGTGAGAGTAATATGTACCGACTTAGAAGTTCAAAAATATAAGCTGCAGTCTCTAAGGCATATTCCCTAAATAAATCTGGTAAATCCGAATAACTCGTCATTGATCTAACCATCTCCATAAGAGTCATATTTTTTTCTTTCTGCTACACCATTCTGTTGGGGTGTTCCAAGTGTAGTCAATTGAGATGTAATTCCAGCCTCTAATAAATAATTCCTAAACTCTCTAAAAAGGTACTCGTCACCATGATCTAAACGTAATGACTTTATATATTTTTTATGACGTTTCTCCATTTCAGCCAAGGTTGTGAAAAGTGTTAGGCGCTATTCG
The DNA here is from genome assembly GCA_036927795.1 of Iris macrosiphon. Lineage (NCBI taxonomy): Eukaryota > Viridiplantae > Streptophyta > Magnoliopsida > Asparagales > Iridaceae > Iris > Iris macrosiphon. Next base: position 69,147,007 of record JAYESA010000008.1, on the reverse strand, counting down.
GGCGGACACCCGCCGTCTAGCCTGCCTATGCACCCGCCTAAATCTAGGCGGTTACAAAATAAAAAAAAATCCAAATATTCTACTGAAAATTACAGAAAAGTTCATAAAATCCCAAAATATGCACAGTCGGACGTTAGAGTGGACTAGGCGGACGACTAGGCGGACATCGGACGAGCATAGGCACCTAGCGCCTAGGCGGCCGCGTTTTAGAATAGTGGTTTCAGCTATCAAATAAATGTATCCATACGTTGAATAATCGTCAATGAATGTGATAAAATATTCAAAGCCACCTCTAGCCTGGACAGTCATGGCCCACACAAATCAGAATGAACTAATTCCAACACATCTTTGGCCCTATACCCCTTTGTCGTGAAAGACCTTTTGGTGATTTTACCTTCCAAGCAAGATTCACAGACTGGAAGTGCCTCAACTTCCAGTCTACTCAAAGGTCCATCTTTAACTAGCCTTATCCTTCTTAGATTAATATTCCCCAATCGCAAGTGCTAAAGATATGTTTGGTTCAAACAAAAAAGTTTTTTTTCTCTTATTTAAGTTAGATGACGTGTTATTCATTTCCATAAGTTGCATAATGGGTGAAATATGATTAATGATATACAAATTATTAACTATTGCACCAGAACAGATAAAATACTTATTTTTTCTAATAACAATATTATCATTAAAATAAACTGAATATCCATCCTTAACTAGCATAGAAACATAAATTAAATTCCTTCTAAGTGAAGGTACATAAAGACAATCTCTCAATGTCAAAGACTTAATTCTACCAAAAGATAAAGTAATATTTTCTACTGTAACGGCTGCTACTTTTGTAGTGTCATCTATGAACAAGCATCTCTCTCCATCGCTAAGCCGCATGGTTTCCTAGAAACCCTGTAGTATAATACAGACATGATTAGTGGCTCATATATCTGCGTACTAGGTGCCGGTAGATAACACCGCTAAACATGTTTCAAGTACTAGTAAATGAGATATACTTTCTTTGTTCCCTTATTTGAGAAGTGGACAGTCACTCTTCCAATGTCCTGATCCTTTGCACTTGAAACACTTGCCTTTTAGCTTTTTCACAGCGCCTTGAGGTCCTATGCCATTCTTTGCTGAATTTGCTTATTTTTGAATATTATTCTTCTTCTTACTATTTTTTGGCTTAGAAGTGAAGCCTTTTGAGTCACATAAATATGATCATTCTGCCTAATGAGAGCCTCAACATCCTGCAGCTTTTTCGTAAGTTCTGCCAAAATGTACATCTTTTTGTTCATATTGTAGTTAAGGCAAAATGTGTCAAAACTTTTAGCAGAGTCCCGAGAATGAAATTGACCTGGGTTTTCCATCGATTTCAGCTCCAAGATCTCCATCTTATTCAGATGACCCATCATCTTGGGAACATGATCCCTTAATGACATCTCTTCAGCCATGGTCGTATTCATCAAACTCTTCATAGCAAACTGGCTAGCTGCCCTATTCTAATATTCGAATAGTTCCTTGAGGTTGTATATCATGTCATAAGCTGTGACCATGCCCTAATGCGGATGTTGCAGCACATTTGACATAAATGACAGAATGTAATACCATGCTATCTCATTTGCCTTGATCTATTTCTTATAAGCCTCTTTGACCTCTTCATCAGAATTAACATCGGGCTTAGGAGGACAATCCTTATGGAGTACATATTTGTATTCGACAACAACTAAGACAATAGCATAGTTACGTTTTTAGTCAATGTAAAGCTAGTACGTTTATTTTTTTTAAGAATCACCATAAATAGACCGAATGTACCCATTTTTGAAATCATGAGAATCACATAAATAATAGTTATTTAGGACAATTTTTTTTGAACTAAATAAATATTGATTCCCTTAAAACAATAATAAAAATTTATCAACACCTTAAACACCATGAATTTAGTATGCCACGATAGTGTGAACGTATACCAATTCAACATTTGCCTAAGGAGGTCTTTCCTATTAATTTTACTATCATGTTAGACTAACTTTATAACAAATAAAATTAATTTGTTGGTCTTGCTTTGGTTCTACAAATAATAGTAGTGACTCCGATGGGGAGGATACCATCATTTGTATCTAAGTGTACAATATTACTTAATACTAAGTTCATTACTTCATAATGTGTTCCTTGGATGGGGAAGAAAACACATACTAGGTAATTTTCTATAATTATTCCAAAGGAAGTCTATACTGGTGATCCGTAATTAGACTCATCCGCTATGGAGGAAGGCACTAAAGCCAACACACAAGTATAATTACATCACCTACAAACCAGTAATGGAGACCATAAAATTTATACTAAATAAATTCTTCCTCCCACTTAGTTATTTAACAATGAGGGTTTTTTTCTACTAGTTGAGATATGTCCATGTTGTCCATTATTAATGTCGGCTAAGTTTATAAAAAAAATATCCAGAGAATAATAAACATGCATAACAGAATAAACAAATATAGTAATAAATAAAAAATAAATATCCAACTATTATGGCCCTTTATCATGCTTCTTCCTTAACTATGTCGAATCCAGATCTGTCTGCCTCCGGACTACTTAAAAATAACATCTCATCCCGTATCAGAAACAACCACCACCACCACCATGATAGACCGATGTTTTTAAAATTACATCAATATTATGATTCCCGAAGGAGTTTACACATAATCTAGATTAAAATAAATAAATAAATAAGCACTATTAACCCTCATGATTTTAATTACATCCATGGACAACAACAACCACGATATACCATGGGTTCAAAACATAGAAACAAAATATGCATACAGACCATAATCGTTGGATTTAAGATGCTTGCAAAATCGAGTTAGAACATATCTACATCTACCAACTATTTCCGATACAAGTTTTATTGGACAACATGGATTTATCAATTGCTACGCATATCCAATACCGGCTCTAATACCAATTAATGGAACTAGAGATCCACAGGACCACAGAATGGTGTGTATATCGATCGATAAAATATTAATCGGTTTAAGACGTAATCTAATCCTTTAATGGCGAAAACTAGGGTTCATGAATTATATATGAAGTGATGGGAAGTAGATGCCGATTTCCAGAAACCTCGACCAGTCAGCGACCTTAAGATCTTATGTCGTATTCCTTTCTCGGATCGGACGTCGTGTGGGCGATGATCTTCCAACATTTTCTTCTCCTTGGCTGGCCATTTTCTCTCCTAACGTAAAAAATAAATTTCAAGAAAGCTGCTCACTTGGATGCATATGACGGCTATAGAATAGAGGATATATATAGGATACGACATGAATCATGAGAAAAAAATTAGGGTTAGCTCTCCTAACGGATCTGGGTATCCCATGTTCAGTCCGAACACAAAACCCAGATCCGTTAAAAATAGCTCGGTCCACTAAAGAGCTATTGTTGCACTATCTTTATAATTCCAAATTATTTTTATGGGCTCCTCCTTATTATATGCCTATCCGTCTCCCCATGTTAGGATATTGAATGTCCGTCATCAAATTAAGTTACTAACAACTTTATTGTTCGACATCTTTTATCCTTAAATAGTACTATTCAACTTTAATTGTCATGTCAGATATAATTCACCTGTAGGATTTACATGACAATCCTTATGAACTCCTTAAGGGGACATCATCAACCAGATGTATCGGGAGATAAATTCCTTTTATAATCAATAATCCATCTCATACACGCAATGTGTATTACCCAATTCATAGAGGTTATTGACCCATAATGAATCTCACTCTTTTATGAGTCAAAGTAATGCACACTGCATATATATATCTATTATTATATCCAGATTAAGAGCACGAGCATCCATAATAACAAAGATGTTTGTTCTCTTATTTAGTCAGTACAAAGAGAATAATCTCAAGTAGTCATGTTCAATACACACAAAGTGTACTAGTGTAAACCTATAGTCAAGATAGACTAATACCAGATTATATTACAATCTTACCAATTATTTGTCCTAATCCATTTAGGTTGTGAACTATTTATATATTCTACAGGAAAATGATAATATGATCTTTTGTATGACACCACACACCATATTATTAGAATATCAAACACTTACATTAACATTATAACAACTACAATATGCAAACATTGGTCCATATGATTCTCATTCAAAAATAAAAGAATGTAGTTAATACATATCGATTCTTTTAGTATATAACCTTAACAAGCACAACTATGGTGACTGCTTCGTCGGGAATCTTATGGGAGAAAGAGGAAGAAGAAGTTCAACCCACAGTCAAGACGACTTCACAAGGCATGTGAGTTCAAGAAGATGAACCTGCCAATATTCATCGGGAGGGCCGAGCCAGATGTTGTTATGGGATGGATAGCTAAGCTCGAACGATTGTTTAACCTAATCGGCATCAAGGGGTCCAAGAAAGTAGCGTACACGGCTGTAAAGCTAGAACTGAGGGCGCACAACTGGTGGCACAACTGGTGGGTGACAATGAAACAAAGAATATATGAAGCCAACCCGAGTTGCAATATTTCCTAAGAGATGTTTAAGGAAGCCTTCCTGGAGTAGTATATCCCTAGGGCAGTGCATTACTAGAAGGAGGATGAGTTCTTCATTCTCAAGCAAGGTAATGTGTTAGTTGATGACTACGACTCAACTTTCGCAAAGCTTGTAAAGTTTTCCAGGTCCTTCCTGCCAGATAAGAAGTCTTGGTGTCATCGTTTCCAATAAGGCCTGAATAATGAACTGCATAGGGATGTCATGAATCAAAATTGCCAGACGTACCAAGAATGTTATGCAGTCGCTCTGGAGATCGAGGCAATTTTGGGCCATAGTTCACAGAAAGTAGGGCATATCATCTGTAACACTTTTAACAAGCGTCCTCACGATACGGGAGGATCCGGGGTGCCCAAGCATCAGAATACGGTTGAGCATAGGGGTCCCTATCTAGGAGTACAGTGTCGTAAGTGCGGCAAGAATGAGCATAGGACACTTGAGTGTCGGGGAGGATGTTTCAAGTGTGGTTGCATAGGACACAGGGCACATGAATGTCAAGAGGGGAGGGAAACCAAAACTCTCCGAGGAACTTCCTCAATCAGGACCGGGGACAACCACGGGACACGAATGCGGTACTGGTGAACGCACCGAATCAACATTAGGGAGCGCAAGGTAGAGTTTATGCATTGACTCAGGAGGAGGCGTTCACTTTCGACACTGTTATAACATGTATATTACTATACAAAGATATACCTGCTAGAGTATTATTTGATTCGGGTGTTACACATAGTTTTATATCCGCTGAATTTGTTGAGGAGAGTAAATTAGTTATGCCATTGTTAGATATGAACCTTTATGTTACATTCCATTAGGAGTAGACATGCATTCTAGCTTAATTTGTAGGGATGGTTACATCTGCATCAGAGGAAGGAAACTATCCTTGAATGTCATTATTATGGAATCAAGGTATATAATATTATCCGGGGATGGATTGGTTAGGTGCATGTCATGTGACGATCGACTGTACGGAGAAGAGAGTGGTGTTTCTTCTACCTGATGAAACAAAGTTCTCGTATTCATATGGCACAACGTCGAAGATAGAAATGGTGGTTTCGACAGTAACGATGAGGCACATATTGTATTCTGGCTGCGAAGGATATTTGGCTTCTGTTAGAGACACTTGTAAGGAAGGTGTAGACACAGTTCAGACTGATGTCATAATAGAAGTTTTCGATGTATTTCCAGATGAGATATCCAGAATACCACCAGATGGAGAGATAAAATTTACCATTGCCACATTTTTGGATACTCGGCTAATATCTGAGTCACCGTACAGAATGGCGCCAGCAGCGCTAAAGGAACTAAAGGTATAATTTCAAGAATTGCTTGATCGAGGATACATTCGTCTAAGCATTTCTTTATGGGGAGCTCTGGTGCTGTTTGTGAAGAAGAAGGATGAATCAATGTGGCTATGCATTGACTATCGGGAATTAAATAAAGTCACAATACAGAATAAGTATCCGTTGCCGATGATAGACGATATTTTCGATCAACTTCAAGGAGAAACAATATTATCTAAAATTGATCTCCGGATCCGATCGGACTATCATCAGCTAAAGATTAAGCGTAAGGATGTCATGAAGTCTGCGTTCTGTACCAGATATGAGTATTACGAATTCTTAGTTATGCCGTTTGGTTTGACAAATGCTCTGCCAGCATTCATGGATTTGATTCACCGAGTCTTTCGATCATTCTTGGACAAGTTCGTGGTCGTGTTCATCATCGATATCCTTATTTATTCGAAGAGCAGGAAAGAGCACATGGAACACTTAAGGATCGTGTTACAGACGTTGTGTGAGCATTAGTTGTACGCGAAGTTGAGTAAGTGTGAGTTCTGGATGGGTAGCATGTCGTTCCTTGGACATGTTATATCGGTAGTGGGTGTCTCTGTTGAATTGAAGAAAATCTAGACATTGGTAGATTGGAAGCAGCCTACGCCGGCCAGTGAGATTTGAAGCTTTCTTGGTTTAGCGGACTACTTCCGCGGATTTGTAAAAGATTTTTCGAGATTGTCATCACCTCTGACTCGCCTCACCTAGAAGAAAATCACATTCATATGGACTAGCGACTGTGAAACTAGTTTTCAGGTGTTAAAGCTCCGGCTTGTCTCAGCTCCAATCCTTGCACTTCCATAAGGGACAGAAGGGTTTCAGATATACAACGATGAATCATGACTTGGCCAGGGGTCCGTTCTCATACAAAAGGGTAATGTGATATCTTATGCCCCAAGACAGTGGAAGCAGCATGAAAAGAACTATCCTATGCCTGATTTGGAATTAGCGACAATTGTGTTTGCGTTGAAATTGTAATTGACACTACCTCTATGGTATGGCTTATAAAATCTTCACAGATCACAAGAGCCTTAAATATATTTTACCCCAAAATAATTGAACTTATGGTAGAGACGTTGGTTGGAACTGATTAAAGACTACGATTTGACGATCGCTTATACGACAGACAAGGAAAATATTGTATGGGATGCTTTGAGTCAAAAGTTTGTGGGTTCACTGTCCATAGCCAGCAGGATACTTCAAGATTTCGAGGAGGAAAGTATCAAATTTTGAGTTCGATCCCGAGGGGCATTACTGGCTCAATTACAACTTGAGCCAAGTTTACGGAAAAAGATAAAGTCCGCACAAAATGTTGACATATTCCCGAAGAAGATGTGTAAGATGATTTCGACAGGAAAGGTGACTAACTTTGCGGAGGATAAGAGTGGATCATTGCATATGAATGGAAGATTATGCGTTCCAAATGATGCATAACTCAAAAAAGAATTTTTGATTGAAGCATACTATAAGAAGTATTCCGTACATCCAGGAAGCACCAAGATGTATAAGGACTCACACACAATCTTTTGGTGACACGACATGAAAAGAGACATGGCTTCCTTTGTGTCCCAGTGTATGACCTGTCAATAAGTAAAAGTGGAGCATCAGATGCCGGACAGGGAGCTGCAGAGCCTTGTCATTCCAGAGTGGAAGTAGGACAACATCGCAATGGACTTTATTGTGGGCTTTCCAAAGATGCTGCGGGGGAATGATACAATTTGGTTCATTGTGGATAGATTGACCAAATCCGCATATTTTATCGCAATCAAAGTTACCTGCAGCGTCAATCAGTTAGCACCGATTTACATTGATGAGATCGTCCGACTACATGAAATACCAGCCTCAATAGTTTCTGACAAAGACGGACTATTCTTGTCGTTTCTGGACTAGTCTATAATCAGTATTGGGGACTAAGTTAAATTTTAGTACAACATACCATCCCTAGGCTGATGGTCAGACTGAGAGATTGAACCAGATACTGGAAGATATGCGGCGACTGTGTGCAATTGATCTGAAGACAAGTTGGGACACACACTTGCTATTGGCAAAATTTGCGTATAACAATAAGTATCAATCGAGCATCCATATGGCACCATATGAGGCACTATACGGGAGAAAGTGTCGACCACTGATATGCTGGAATAAAGTCGGTGAGCGACAGGCACTCGGACAATAACTAGTTGAACATGCAGTCGAGAAGGTCCGCATGATTCGAGAGACTTCGTATTCTACAGAGTCGACATAAGAATTATGAGGATATCCATCGATAACCATTGGAATTCATGGTTGGGGACAAAGTGTTCCTAAAGGTAACACCGATACGGGGTGTGATACGGTTTGGAGTTAAGGGCAAACTGAGTCAAAGGTTTGTTGGTCCTTTTAAGGTCCTTGAGAAAGTGGTAGTTGTAGCTTATCAGATTACGCTATCACCGACCTTGACTGAAGTGAACGATGTCTTTTATGTTTTTTAACTTCAAAAGTATGTGCATAATCCAAGTCACGTGGTTAGTTTCGATCAGCTAGTGTTATGTGCAGACTTGTCATATTTGAAGGAACCTGTTCGGATTTTGGACCATAAGGAGAAGGTTATGCGGAATTGGTCGATGTCCTTGGTTTGCGTGTTATGGCGGAACCATTCATTTGAGGAATCGACATGGGAGATGGAGGCAGAGATGAAAGGAGAAGTACCCTTCACTATTTGTCTAGTTTGAGGTAGAATTTTTTGTTCTTAAGATTCGGGACAAAACTTTTTTTTAGTGATATATTATGTAGTGTCCCGTTCCGGTCCGGACAACGTGCTATATAATGAACTTGAGGCTAGTCTAACTTAGCCGGAACTTAGTATTGGAGAACCTTTCTGCATCTAATCGATTCAGAGAAATGATATGAGAACCTTTCCAACTCATGGATTGACTTCTGTTGGAATAATTCCTAGATGTAGTGGATTGTGTCTCGGCGAATGAACTCTATATAATAGTCCCTTCACGGGGCCTTTTTACTATAGTTTTCCTTGAAAGTTTTTGCTGCTTTATTTTGATGAATGCGATTTTGCGTCGATTTCTGAATTCATTTCCTGAGAATTTTGAAAGGAGTGATAGAATACAGATTCTAATACGATGTTGGTGCCATTGCAGGAATGTATGTAACTGACATTTAATTATTGCAAAGAGGGTCTCCTTCGATCGACATATTCTCTACTCGGTGGGTGGTTCATAACCTTCTTTTCTACTCCATCACATCAACGAATTCTTACTATCTTGAATGTTCTAATCGATGGTGCCGGTTGAATGTAACTAGTAAAGGATAGTCAGAATGCATGTTGTACAAATAAGAATAGAACATTAGATAACTGTAGTTGTCGAGTGCATCTATGCACAAGACTTGTAATAAGAACTTCGTATGCGAAGCTAACAGTGTTGTTCGAAACCACATAATTGTTGGAAGGGGTGTGGTACCCAAAACATTGATGATGACATGGTGCCTCAAAATATTTGGTGCCTATGGGTCGCAAATCGGAACATACTGATTTGATGGAAATGAACTGTTGCATGAGTATATAGATAATATTGCTTATTTATGTTCTGTATCATATATATATTTTATAGTCAAACTGTTCACGCATTTGTATGGTCATGGACAACTTGTGCAAAAAGTTTGACTTTCCTCGAAACGGTATCTGGGACACTGTAATTAAATCGACATAGAAAAAAAAATGTGAAACGTGCTTCTACATAAGGCATTGCAGGACCTCCAGTTGGACTTGCAACCCGGGTTAGAAGGACGGATCTTAATGCCACGTAGTAGTCATTCATGGTGTCGATATCACCAATGACTGCATATAGACATATTGCATGCTAACATATTGTCTTCTATAGGGACAGTAAGTATTATATCTGTTTCTATGCAACGACGGGCACATCGGTTGAGTAAGCTATCCCTGATAAGTGATATGGTTCTATGTTTACTGCTTTTAAGTATGCTGATGATATGAACTGTAATTCACCATAGTTCTAAATATCAAGATAACTTTGAATGCATGCTTCCCTTAATAAGTAGTGTCAGTTTAGGAGAGTGGGTTCATCCCGCTCACCAGTACATTCCTAAGTGTACTGATCCCAACTCTACAGGTGTCGAAAACCTCGAGGGTGCACGGTACTAGCTGAAGTTCGAAGATGCGACTTAAAGCTCTTCTTATTTTGAAGTATTATGAAGCCGGTTCATTTTGGAGGCATTTGGTTTCAATCTATACAAGGGTATAATAATGAATGTGGTGTTAAATATAAGTGTTATTATATATTAGGCTTTAGTCCCACATCGGGTAGGTGTGAGACTTGTCTCACAATATCTGTATTGGTATATGGATACGTATTTTGTACTGTATATTGTGTTTTCTTGGATTTTGTGGAGCCTAAAATTTTTTAAGTTAGAGACTTCTCTCATGACCGGCATACCATCGGTATACTGGTACATACCGCTGGTATACCGTTCGGGTTGTCATCCATTTACTTTTGAATATTTTGTGAATAGTGTTTTGATATTCTAATGAATAGTATTTTAATATTTTTGTTAATAGTGTCGTGGTATCTTATTATCCATAGGTTTCTTTGTTCTAAAGCATCCTATTATCCAATGGATAATTAGTTTTCTTTGAGTGGACGAGATTGATTTAAATCGAGACGTGGATCGCTGACGTTACAGATCCAACTGTCACGATTAATTTTTGACTTATATATATCACTTGATTTTCTCTCTCTTCTCTATTTTCTTTCTTTTTTCTCTCTTTTTTTTCTCTCCACTTTTCTTCGGAGCTTGGAGCTTGGTCTTGAGGCCTAAGAATGTGGTTTCTGAACCCCTCTTGGTGGTGGAATAGAATGTTTAGGCTAGAATCTCGACTTTAGGCAAGTACATCTTGCCAAACTCTTGAACAATATTATTTTATTGCAGTTTTTGTTTTTCTTGATTTTATATGCTTAGAATTTCTTAAAACTTTTTTTGTTAAATATTTCTTTCATGATTTTTAACTATGTGCATGTTTCAGAAATTGGTTTGAGCTAGGTTTTAATTTTTTCTGTAGAAACCTTAATATTTACCTGATAGGAAACTCGGTGTCGAAAACGATAACCAGAGTGATTGCCATGAAACTTGGTCTATATGATATATGAGACATACCCTTATCTTGACATCTTGCTAGACCAGTTTCTACCGAGTTTTGGGATGTAATTTCGGTCCCAGAACCAGACTTTCCTTGGACTTTTCCTAGAATTGCCTACGGGAACCAGCATACCGAAGGTATACTGGTGTGTATCGACGGTATACCGATTTTGGACCGACATGGAATCGAGAAACCTATTGTATTTTATACCAGCATATCGACGGTGTACTGGTCTGTATCGACGGTATACCAATTTATTGGAATCCGAAATCTGCTGTGTTTTCATCGGCATACCGACGGTATACAGATTTTGTGCTCTTTTTTATATGCTTTATTTTTCGTTGAGTTTTCTCCGTTCTTCTTGCATGGCACCTGTGTTCTATACTTTTGCCATGATTACTTATGGCTTGTGGTGCTTAGACTTGACCTTAGTGTAGCTCTTTTTTTGTTTTATCACTTGTATTAGTAGGGGGCGACCTTGTATGTTAGTAGATGATTTACACCCTATATATACTTGATCAGTTCATGCTAGATAGTGGCTAGTATTTGCGAACTCAGAACTATTGTCTTTGTATTGTTACTTGTTGTGGCTTGTTATAGCGCAAGCTAGTCATGCCTATAACCATGTGGTTGTATTCTTGTTTTGTTTTGTTCTCCACTTGTGTTTGTTAAATCATTGTCCATTCTTGCATATCTCCGAGAGGAGTACATATCTAGGATAAATTCTGCGGAATGCCATACCCAGAACCTAAACAAAATATTAAGGATTAACAACTAGCTTGAATCATTACTTGTATGTTCACAAGTACAAAGGGCTCGCGAGCCACACTCAGTCCTTGATAACTACTATTGATGGGATTCAGATTTCCAATACTACCGAGGAGGGTCTCAAACATTTCGGTTGGCGTGCTGCTATGGAGGGGGAGATAAAAATACTTCGAGAGAACCATACTTAGGACTTGGTAGATTTGCCTACTGGTAAGCAGGCAATAGCTTTTAAATGGGTGTTCACGATCAAGGTAAAACTGGATGGCACTCTTGATTGCCTAAAGGCTCGTCTGGTAGCTAAAGGATATTCTCAGACCTATGATAAGGATTATTTTAAGACATTCTCCCCAGTTGCCAGGATAACATCTGTATGCATACTCTTGGCCTTAGTTGTTCGCTATGACTGGATTGGTTTAGCTGGATGTCATGAATGCATTTCTCCACGAGAATATTGAGGAAGAAGTATATGTGGTGCAACCTCCCGGGTTCGTTGGAAGGGAGGGTAAAGTGTGTCATCTGTAGAAGGCCCTCTACGGTCTCAATCAATCACCTCATGCGTGGTTTTGTCGATTTGCACATGTTGTTACTCAGTTTGTCATGCGTCAATCAAAGAAGGATCATTCAGTGTTATATCGATAGACATCAGTTGGAAGGATACTACTTGGTGTATATGTTGACGACATGGTGACCACGAGAGACGACATCCAGGGTATTACAGGACTAAAGAAGTTTATGGGAGAACAATTTCAGACCAAGGATATAGGAGCGTTGAACTACTTCTTGGAAATTGAAGTCGCACGGGATAAGCGGGACATTGTAATATCTCAGAGAAAGTATGTGCTGGACATACTAAATAATGGAGGACTGATACAAGCCAAGGGAGCAACCTCGTCCATGGATCCAGCGACAAAGTTACTCCCAAACGAGGGGGTCTTGATGACCAATCCAGATCAGTATCGTTGAGTGGTTGAAAAAATCAACTACTTGGCGGTCATGAATCACCCGGACATTTTCTTTATGGTAAGTGTAGCAAGTAGATTTATGGCTTCTCTATGAGTTCCACTCTGGCAAGTAGTTCTCAGAATTCTGCACTATCTAGTCTAGAATCCAGGAAAATGAATTCGGATGGAGAATTATCATGCCCCAAAACTAGAATACTAGAGAGCGGGGGCAGACAAAGCCAACTACGCATATCAAAGTACTCCAGTACCCCAAGAATACAGTCACGATTGTAAATAGACTTGGGTGGGTGGTTAATACTACAAGCCATTAGTCAACCTAGGTCAAGAAATTCTAGTGTCTCAAGCACAAGCAAGCATCCAAAATATACAAGATATATGATAATCAGAAGCAAGATAGCGAAGCGTCCCAAACCAAATATACATAGATGATCATGAAGCTAGTAATACAAAATGAAGAACTAGCAAGAATGTAAGTCATACATAATCAACTCTAGCTATAGTCTAGAATATACTAATCATGTCGTGCCCTATAGGCGATGTATTAAGTTCAAAATACAAGCTAAACATGTGCTCAGAACTAAATGCCACAAAAAAATATGTACAATAAGTGGCTGAACAAGATAGAAACTCACTCAATCAGTTTGGTGCTCCAGGTGGTCATCATCCACAGGAAGATACGGGAGATCCTTTTGCTCCGCTACCGGATCTGGCCAAGCAAAATCAGTGGGGTCAGATCCCAAATAGCAAGTACCACAAAGGAGACCAAAATTTATGAACTAAAACCAACATTCATCACAAAGCTACAATATACAATAGCAACATATAACCACCAGTATAAATAACCACTTTGAAACATAAAAATAAACTGATGACCTGAAAAGTAAAATTGAGCACGTGGACAGGTATAAGTCATGCCAAGTAAACTAGAACAAGTGGCATGCACAGAATCATAGACATATAAAAACAATAATCCTTCAAGTGACTATAATCAGAGAAAAGTAAACACGTAGGTAACAATAGCCATGAAAAGAAAAAGATAAATCGACAAGCAACAAGGAGATTCGAGAATTCCTCGAAATAGGAACCATAACCCTTAAACCAAATAAGGACCTGGATTATGATTTTTTTTTGAGTCATACCTAGTCTTTAGTCACTTACCGGTAATGTAACAATACGAGAAAAGAGAAGATACTAGACAAGCAATAGTAACAATCAGTAAAGCACGGCCTAGCAATGTCTATGGCTTGGACTATCCAAGTTAAGCCCAGCCATAACTAAGCTAATATAAATAGTGGAATGCCCGGCCTCAAAGCTAACATCCTAGGAAGTGGCATCACACAACGACGATCCTAGTATGCTCTGCACGATGGCGAGCTAATAGTCGTCTACATAGACATAATTGCCTCACTCGACGGTGAGCTGGAAATGTTTCCCTCACGACAGAGAGCTCCAAGTCCATACAAAGCAATGTGGCTAGACAACTGGACTGCATGCAACCTAGAGATTCTAGTTATTCAAGCTAGTTGATCCTTAACATTTTATTTCTAGATTCCGGGTGTGGCATTTCGCAAAATCCATCATAGACATGATGCTTCCCGCAGGGATATGCAAGACATGACGATATTATAACAAACTCACGTACATGGTAAGAAAAAAATGCAACCACACGGTTAAAGGCATGGCTATCGTGCACCATAACAAGCCATAACAGATAATATATTTTCAAGTATCACGAGTGCACTACTACGAGTCTCTGTCATGCATGTAAGGGACAATGAACACGAGTGTACTGCTACGAGTCACTATCACACATGTCATATAGAATAACCACGAGTGCACTACTACGAGTCACTATCACGCGTATAGGGTATGACTATCACGTGTATAGGGTATGAATCAATCCCCTAACTATACAAGGGACTGGTCACGTAAATCATGGCAAATGTATTTAGAGTGTAAATTATCCCCTAGCTATACAAGAGACTGGTCACGCTAAGAAAGTATCATAGCCAAGCGATTGGATCATCCGATTAGGGTAATTCTGATCATCCATCGGATCAGAATAGAAAAAATTAGGGTAATTTTGATCATCCGTCGGATCACCGTCGGGTCACCGTCGGATCATCCGATTGGTCACAATAGGTAAATGGGCCAAAACTCGGATCATCCGTCGGACTGTCGTGGATCACCATCAGATCATCCGATTGGTAACAACAAGTTTGTGAGCCAAAAATTAGACATCCGTCGGACTGCCGCAGATTATCGCCGGATCTTCTAAGTGGTCACAGAAACCCGAACTTGGTATAATTTTGAGACTTGTACGGACCGTAAAAACTGTTTTAAATTGGAATCTAGATTTTCCAAGGTCAAAATTATATAGGACCAAATTCCGAACAACCTGGGAGCATTTGATTTCACAAATTTTGAGGTTTGGTTGATCATTCCGAGAAATACCGCAAAAATAGATTTTTGGGAAAATTAAAACTTGTCCATAATCCATAAAACTCAAAGTCACTAGGGTTGAAGCTAGGCACGGGTGGCAAGTAGCATATAAAAATATATGCCAAGATGGAAACTCCAATCTCTCTCTTGACATCGAGTTCAGACTACTAAGGTTATAACTAGACTGCGCAGGAAATCAAAACCTAGCTCAAATCAATATCTAAAACATGCACATAGGTGAAAATTACTAGAGAAACATATTTAACAAAACCATTTTCATAAAATTCGAAGTATTCAAAGTCAAGGAAAACGAAAATGGTAATAAATTTTTCTTTTGGTCATGAGTTTGCCAAGATATAATTGCCTCAAGTCAAGCTCCCAACCTTAACATTTCTCTCCACCACCAAGAGGGGTTCAAAAATCACAATCTTAGGCCTCAAGACCAAGCTCCCGCAGGAATTGGAGTAAAAATGAAGAAGTGAAGAAAGAAATAAGAAATGAGAGAGGTGGGAGAAAATTTATTCATATATATAAAATAAATGATTTAATCATGACCGTCCGATCCGCCACGTTAGCGATCCATGTCATGAGTTAAATCAATCTCGGTCGCTCAATGAAAAACCAAGAAACCAATGGATAATAGAAATTATTAAACACAATGCACAAAAATCTAAATAAATATATCTCAAAAATATCTCAAAAGTAAAACAAATATTTGCCGGATGGATTTTTCGTCGGTATGCCGCGACATGCCGGCGGTATTCCGGTTAGGGAGAACAATTTCAGTTTTGAGATTCCACGAGACCCAATAAAGCATAGTAAACAGTAGAAAATATGTATCCATATACCAATACAAATACTGTGAGACGAGTATCACTACTCTCCCCACCTTAGAAAAATTTTATCCTCGGAATTTGAATAAGGCTCCAAATCAAATAATAAAATCCAGAAAATTATGCTATCAAGAACTAAGCAGGTAACTCATGCAATTGCGAAATCCAGGCAAGTAAATAGAACAAGGACTATAAAAGCAACTAACTATTGCTAACAACTAACAAATATAAACATGATAAGGTACGAAGGACACAAAAAGGTATACCTCCTGAGTCAAACAAATAGGGGTAACGAGCACATATATCATCCTTGTGCTCCCACGTCGACTCACCCGGTGAGTGATGACCCCAAGATATACGAACTAGTAGGATAGTACGATTCTTGAGTACATTCTCCCTCCAGTCTAAAACATATACGGGCCTCTCCTCATACGATAGGTCGGTACCAACGACCAACTCAGAATGATCTAGGATATGTCTCGGATCCAAAATATACGAACGCAACTGAGATATGTAAAATACGTCATGTACCTCGTGAAGCGACGGAGGAAGAGCTAATCGATATGAGACATCTCCTATGTGTTCGAGAATATCAAACAGACCAATAAACATAGGACTAAGCTTTTTTCGTACTCCGAATCTGATAACTCCACAGGTAGGCAAAATCTTAAGAAATACATGGTCATCGACAAAGAACTCAAGATGTTACCGATGTGAATCTGTGCAATGATGCTGACGATCCTGAGCCTACTTTAAGATGCTTTCTGATCTGCCAGATAACCCTAACTGACTGAGCAATCATCTCGAGTCCAAGCATCTGCCTCTCGCCAATATCTTCCTAAGCCAGCGGTGATCTACATCTCCGACCATACAATGCCTCAAAGGGTGCCATCTGAATGCTTGCCTGAAAGCTGTTGTTGTAGGAAAACTTTACTAAGTATAAGTGATCATCCCATGAACCACCGAATTCTAGCGTACATGACCAAAGCATATCCTCCAAGGTCTGAATCGTACACTTCGACTGGCCATGTGTCTGCGGATGATAAGTCGAATTGAACCTCAAACGAGTGCCCAAAATCTGCTGAAGGCTCTGTCAGAAATGAGAAGTAAATCTAGAATCCCTGTCTGAGACTATGCTAACTGTCACTCTATGTAGCCGGACAATCTTCCTCATATACATTTCTGCTAGCTGCTCAGTGGACTGACCAACTCGAAAAGGTAGGAAGTGGGCAACCTTCGTGAGTTGATCTACTATTACCCAAACGACATCTCTACCAATCGAGGATCTAGGAAGACCGGTCAAAAAGTCCATGGTAATATACTCTCATCTCTACTCCGGTATCGGTAAAGGCTGAAGACGTCCATCTGGTCTCTTATGCTCAGCCTTAACCTGCTGACAAACAAAACACCGAGAGACAACCGTGTTATCTCTCTCTTTATCCCATTCCACCAGAAGTGCTGACAAATATTACGGTACATCTTTGTCCCTCCAGGATGAACTGAATACTGGAAACTATGAGCCTCTGACATAATTTTGTACCAGATATCTCCACTCGGCACACAAAGTCGACTCTCGAACCTGAGATTTCCGTCCTCGTGAATGCTAAACTCTGCTCGGCGTCCGGTCTCACACTTTGCTCTGAGTCGCTGAAGCGTGGCATCACCTGACTGTGCTGTCTTGATCCTTTCGACTATGGTAGACTGCACCTGCAATCCTGCCATCAAGCCCGTATCACCAGGTAATACTACCTCGATGCCCATCTCTTGACGATTCTCCAGGATGTGACGCTACGCCGTTAAGAAATAAGCTCCTACTCTCCCTCTCAGGGCGTTTGAAACGAGTTTGGCCTTCCCTGGATGGTACTGAAGATCAATATCGTAATCTGTCAGTAACTCTAGCCACATCCTCTGCCGCATGTTGAGGTCCCTCTGCTTGAACACATACCTCAATCCTGCCATCAAGCCCGTATCACAAGGTAATACTACCTCGATGCCCATCTCTCGACGATTCTCCAGGATGTGACGCTACTCCGTTAAGAAATAAGCTCCTACTCTCCCTCTCAGGGCGTTTGAAATGACTTTGGCCTTCCCTGGATGGTACTGAAGATCAATTTCGTAATCTGTCAGTAACTCTAGCCACATCCTCTGTCGCATGTTGAGGTCCCTCTGCTTGAACACATACCTCAACCTCTGCTGTTCATAACGCGACACAACATCGAAATACCGAGTCTGAAAACACTCACTGAAGTCCGCCCATGGTATCGGCGGCGTCAGTAAACCTCCTGAGCTATCCACCAGTCGCGGGCCAAATTTAGCAACTACAGCCTAACCACTGCTACTAGCTCCCTAGCCGACACTCCCGCTGCCTCGAGTATGGCCTCAGTATCCTGGAGCCATGCATCAGATGCAATCACATCCTCAGTACCATAGAAGTACATGGGATGGAGACGCCTAAACTTTACTCTATCGTTGATTAGTCGCCATGAACCCTGTCAGAAAGTCCATCAGTGCTCGAACAACATCTGGCTGCCCTAGTTGAACTGGCGCATTGGTACTGCCAGTGGATTGGGATGAACTTGCTGATCTTCCCCTGGATTAATCCTCGACTCTGCCCCTGAATGCTGAGGCTGAGCCCCAGGAATTGGCTGACCATCAGGATGCTGATCTTCCATCGTCTCAATCCGAATGATCTGATCAGTAGGACCAAGAACAATGCCCTTGAAAGTCAAATGACACAAGGATCAAATCAAGATACAAGATAGAGTAAGAATAAAAGCAGATAATAGGTCAAGATAAGTGATATATGGTAGTACGAAAGGATTTCAAGGAGGAACAATGGATTGAGACATCTAATCATTGATAACCCCTATACGTCTGGAAACCAGACCTGCGTGGGCCACCACTAAAATCCTGTCACGTCCCAGAACCAGAATACTGGAGAGTGGGAGCAAACAAAGCCAACTATGTATAACCGAGTACTCCAGTACCCCGAGAATACGACCACGACTGTAAATAGACATGAGGGGTTAATACTACAAGCCATCAATCAACCTAGGTCAAGCAATTCTAATGTCTCAATCACAAGCAAGCAACCACAATATACAAGATATATGATCATAAAAAGTAAGATAGATAAGCGTCCAAAACCAAATATATATAGATGATCATGAAGCTAGTAATACAAAATGAAGAACTAGCAAGAGTGTACGTCATGCATGATCAACTCTAGCTATAGTCTAGAATATATTAATCATGTCATGCCCTGTAGGCGATGTATCAAGTCCGCATAATCCATCCTAGATATGATGCTCCCCGTAGGGATATGCAAGACATGGCGATGTTTTAACAAACATATGCACAAGGTAAGAAAAAATACAACCATACGGTTATAGGCATGACTAGCGTGCGCTATATCAAGCCACAACAATAATATATTGGTCAAGTATTACGAGTGCACTACTATAAGTCACTGTCATGCATGTAAGGGACAATAAACACGAATGCATTGCTATGAGTCACTATCACACATGTTATATACAATGACCACGAGTGCAATGCTACTTGTCACTACCACACATATAGGGTATGGATCAATCCCCTAACTATACAAGTGGCTGGTCACATAAATCATGGCAAATGTATCTAGGGTATAAATCGTCCCCTATCTATATAAGAGACTGGTCATGCTAAGAAAGTATCACAGCCAAGCGAATAATCAAGAAAAAATAATATAAAAAATTAGGATAATTTGGATCATCCATCGGATCTCCTCGGATCACCGTCGGATTATCCGATTGGTCACAACAGGTAAATGGACCGAAACTCGGATCATCCGTCGGACTGTCGCGGATCACCGTCGGATCATCAGATTGGTCACAGTAAGTTTATGGGCCAAAAATTGGACCTTCCGTCGAAATGCTGCGGATTACCGCTGATCTTCCGAGTGGTCACAGAAACCCGGACTTAGAATAATTTCAAGAATTGTACGGGCCGTAAAACTCCGTTTTAACTCGAAATCTAGATTTTTAAAGGTGAAAATTTTATATGACCAAATTCTCAACAACCTAGAAGCATTTGATTTTACAAATTTTGAGGGTTGGTAGATCGATTCCGAGAAATACCGTAAAATAGATTTTCAGGAAAACCAAAACTTGTCCGGAATCTACAAAACTCAAAGTCACTAGGGTAGACGGGTCTCAAGTAGCATATAAAAATATATACCAAGATGGAAACTCCAATATCTCTCTTGACATAGAGTCCAGACTACTAAGGTCATAACTAGACTATGTAGAAAATCAAAACCTAGCTCAAATCAATATCTAAAATATGTACATGGTTGAAACTTACTAGAGAAACATATTTAACAAAACCATTTTCATGAAATTCTAAGTATTCAAAGTCAAGGAAAACAAAAACGACAATAAAATATATTTTTTGGTCATGAGTTTAGCAAGATGTACTTGTCTCAAGTAAAGCTCATGTTTGCCATGAACACAAGTTTATACGAAACCTTGTATTACAAACTGAGAGAAGAAAAAAAGTACGAGAGATACTATACGAGAATCTAAGTACAATAATTTTGGAAAAATATAGTTATTGAGATCTAAACTACGGTCAATTACTTTACTCCTTTGACTACTAGACACCAAGAAGAGATACTTTTGAAACACTTAGACGATTTAAAGAATCTGCCAACAAGAGAGCTTTGATCAAGCTTACACCAAGAGCTCCTGTTCTTCTTCTTCTTCTCTGTCCGTCCCTTGTGTGTGTCTTTCAATGGATATACTGATCCGATATTTATACTGTTCCATGCTAGAAACGGTTATCTGTGTACATGCGTACACATGAGCAATATACACCATGTTTGATGCGGTACGCATATATTTTGAAGATGTGCAGCCCACGTTCTGGATAGTGAATGTACAAATCACTGATGACTCGACATGTGGCTTCCTATGAGAGGAAGGCTCAGGTCATTGAGACAATTATTTATATACTGTTTACGAGAAATATGGCATTAGAAACATCTTATCTTAACTGTTTATCGTCAGTTATTGGCATAGGTGTATTGTTGGAGAGTAGTAGTCATGTTGGCATACTTGGAAGAGGATAGCCATGCTAGCATACTCTGAAAAAGATAGCCATATTGGCGTACTCTGAAGAAGATAGCCATGTTGGCATACTCAGGTTGAAGAACCAATGTTGGAGTATTCAGTGAGTGTTAGAACTGTCAGTGTATTGTTGCTAAAGCGTCCATTGGAGTATTCAAAAGAGATAGCATCAGCGGCGTACTCTATTTGAAGTGGCACTTTTGGTGTACTATAACAAATCAACATTGATGGCTTACTCGAGCTGAGATATCAACTTTGGTCGCTAAACGATAACATGGATCGACGTGCCAAAAAATCCTCTGCACTAAATAACCGATCTTCTCATCAGTGGCAACTTCATTTGACATATGAATGTCAGCCTACTACACCAAGGATGACCTGTTGGAGTACTCTGGAAATGAGAGCTCATCAGTGTACTTGGACAAAGTTGCATTATTTGCATATTGAAATTGAGTAACAACCATGGCGTAATGAGATGGAGTGACAACCTCTGCGTATTCGGACATGGTATCCACTTTAGTATACCGGGAAGAAACAACAGCTTTACTTGGTCGCTAAACAATAACCTGGGTCGGCGTGCCAGGAAATCTATTTAATGCTTTGATCTCTTCGGTTGCTGTGCTGATCAGCCAACTGTCAGATTCATCACATTAGGGAAAAGGACACAGTCATGATACTCTGGTGACAAGAATACCAGTATTTGTACAATATTATTATGGGAATGAATGGTGGCTTAGTACGCTACTCAGGTACAATACGTAGGGTACGCCACTGCTTCTTTTGGTGAAGGAGTACGCCACTCTTCCTTTGAATATACATCCTTCGTAGGTGTACATTTTAAGCTTCTACAAAATCTCCTTCAAAGTTTTTAAATTTTCACAAAAATAAATTCGAAATACTTTGAACGTAGAAGCATGAAGACTTATTTTGAACTTCATGCGCGTGTTTAATGTAGCATTCCAAAGGGTTGTTAACACCCCTGGATGATGAAGGTGTCCGACATTGGAGGTTAGACTTCTAGTAAATCATCACCCAAGTCTTTTAGGTTTTCGAGACTAATCATGTAAAAGCTTCCTCAAGAAGATGAACCGACACCCACCTTCGTATATATAGGCCAGGGTTCAACATGTTTAGCCAACTTGCACCGTTGATCATGGCCCCCAAAAAGAGTTCCTGGATGGAACCATGGCCGGAGACTGTACCTCGTCGACGTGCTCCACCATTCAAGGGTTCAGGGGTGAAGGTCATCGTTCCTAGGGAGCAGGCTCATGCTTCCTCCATCGTGACTTCTGTTTCTTTCTTCTCTCATACGAAGAGAGTGTAAGAGGAAGATGAACTGGACTTGGCTCAAGCTATCATATCCTCTTACGGTTTGACCTTGGAGGATATTGCTAGGCCGCTAGAGCCAATTCTGAACTATGAATATGTCACTACCACATCTTCTAGGAAAGAGTATTTTAGTAATTTCATATTTAATTAAATATTGTGCATGATAAATAATTATTTATTATATTATTTAATTATTGTTAGATGTTAGTTATTTATTTTGGACTTGTGTTAGTGGACCTAACTAGTTTAGTTTAGACTCATGGACCAACATGAATTAATTGTTAGAAATTAGCCCAATTAGAAGGCCCATTGTTAAGGAGATGGATTAAATTAATTAAACCATTAGACTAGAAGCTTTTCTCCTTAATTATTCCTTCATGAGAGGCCCCAAGGGGTATATTGGACAATTCATAGTAACTTGAGGGAGGGGAAAGGGGAATGGCCTATAATAAAGAGGGAAAAAATTCTCTCTCCTCTTTTTATTTCAAAACTAGATCTAGAATTTTCCTCAACCAAATTTCTTCATTCCCACTTCAATTTTCTACCAAATTTCATTCCAATTCCTTTCCAAATCACCATTGAAGACTAATGGAGAAAGGATCTAGAAGGAGGAAGCAAGGATCTACAAAAAGGAGCAATGATCTACAAGTTGGAGGCAATTTTATCACATTTGGAGGTTGTATTGGGAATCCATCTCCCAATAGGTACAATTCAGTTTTTTCTCTTAATTTAGGTTCTAAATCTGATATTTAACCATGAAAAATTAATCCATATGCATAGAATACCCATAGGATTTGGTTTTGTGTTTATAGGAGGCCTATTGAGAAAGTTATGATACTTTTTGTGTCAATTTTGGGGGTTTTTCCTTCAACACTGGATTCTGTACATGTCACATTTTGACACGGACACGTAGATTTGTATTTGACTCTTCGTATTGTTCATAAATAATATATATGACTTGTTCGTGTCCTTTGGGGTACGTTTGGATGTGTAGTGGACTCGTGTCACATGCGTATCCTAGATCTAGTGGGATACTGCGTGATACTCTCCATGTGTTTGTACAAATTATATGTAGATCTATTTCTTGTATTCTTGGAGATGTAATTGTATATATATATATATATATATATATAATATTGTATATATAATTATGCTTCTTTTGTCTTAGATCAATGTATTTATTATGTATATTATATGTAGCTATTCTTATATATGTATATATAATTGTATATGGTAGCATGTATAAATATGCATATGTAAATAGATATTTATGGGTTGTTGTAATTATAATTATATAATGTGTGTTATATATGGTGAATGCTTATATATATATATATATATATATATATATATATATATATATATATATATATATATATATATATGGACATTAAAAGAAGAAAGACTTTCAGGCATATTCCTTCCTCGCCACATTCAAGCTTAGGAAAGAAAGGCTCCCGTTCGTGTCCCATTGGGAGTTTTAAATGAAGGTCCGAGCTTCTGAGTCCTGAGAGCTACTGACATCCACTAGTAAACAGACTCCGAAAGAATATATATATATATATATATATATATATATATATATATATATATATATATATATATATATATATATATGTGTGTGTGTGTGTGTGTGTATGTTACTATGTGTATTATGTACATAATACTATGTGAGGGTGTATGTATAATTTTTAGTAGTAATTATGCATATGGTATATATATATATATATATATATATATATATATATATATATATATATATTGTGGGTTATATATATATATATATATATATATATATATATATATAATATATATATATATATATATATCAGCAACATCAGCAACATCAGCCAAAAGCGTCACAACAGCAAAAACAAATGCCAACAGCAGCAGCAGCCGCAAGAGCAACAGCGACAGCGAGCGTCGCTGAAAGGCATCAGCAGCGGCCACAGGGAAGCAGTGACAGCAAATAACAACAGTATCAGCAGCGTATCAGGAGTTTTAGTGACAGTTTTAGCGACAGTTGCAAAAAACTGTCACTAAAACAGCAGTGTATCAATATCAACAGCAGCCTTCAGCGACAGCGTGCAGTCTTTAGCGACAGTTTGGCAGATTTATATATTAGATATTATATATATATATATATATATATATATATATATATATATGGTATTTGAAATATATATAAATATATTTATATGTGCTAATAGTATTTAATATATACTATATGTATAATAATTATTGTAGTATATGTATATATCTACGGGTAGATAGTATAACTAGTATTTGGGTATTACCTTGAGAAACTAAGGTAAGTACCAAGATAATTGGGGATACCCAAGGTATTGGGTTTGGGGTATTAAGATTATGGTTTTATATTGTGATACCAAGTTGGTTCAAAATTACGGTACCTATTTAATGTTTGTAATTAGGATTCTATATTATTAATAATTGTTTGACTTATATATTGATATTTTACCTATGGATTTACGTATCCGGAGATACGGTATCCTAATATTTAAGATATGGTTTTGTGACCTAGACTTTAGTATTTGAACCAATATTTTTTGTGTTAGACTCGTGCAACCTAGAAATAGGCAGTTGACCATAGTTTGACTATAGTTGACCATAGTTGACTTAGAGTTGACCTAGTTTGACTTTTGACTTAGAATTGACTTGTTGACCTAGAAGTTGATTAGTTTGACTTATTTTTTTCTGGAACCTTGTGTTGATGTTGTATTCCATATCTAGGTCTTCGGGGCACCGTGTCAGACATCGGTGAGACTATTTATTGTACTTCAGGCGAGTACATTCTCTGATAGTTTCTCATTTATGATATCCTCTATGTTCATTGTATCTAGTGTATCTGAATCTCATCATGATATCATGGTTTCTTGACACGATGGTTACACAGATTGGTATATCTGAATCTTGTCATGAGATGTTATTCCTTGGTATTTAGTGTACCTTGTGCAAGCCTTATTTCATTGATTATCTTGTACATTACATACACTGATTCTTGGGAAGACTAGCTATCTTCTTGGGGAATCCCGTGCCATAGCGTACCACAGTTGGATCTATTATACTAGTCAGGGATGGGGAGTATGTAGTGTAGATATGTGATCATACCCATCTTGTATCTTATATAGTATTAATCATACACCGCACGTATGATTAGCCAGGCCATAAATCTTGTATCTTGTATCATGTTTCTAAGCTGATCACATGTTAAAGCTAGTACTCACACACTTAGTCATTAGTATTCTTGTTCATTGGCATATTGCTCGTTATTGTATTTATTCCAGTATTCCTTATTGTATAAATCTCTTTATATCTATTGTGCATATTGTATATTCACATCTATTTACTGTTACATAGTTTTTATCATTGATTAGAACTGTTGTTAGAGATGTACTCTGCTCCTTTCCTAACTGGATATATTTTTTCCAGATGACACTGAGGATTAGTACCCTACACATTATGGACCTCAGGATATTGTGGATTTAGAGTCTGAGACCCTGGTTCAGGAGGGACTTATCCCAACTAAGACAGATGACCCGAGTTTAGTAGCTTCTTAGTATTCTTTGTACTGGATTTGTCTCCAGATTATTTGTTAGTATTCTTTCAGACTCATTGATGTATTAATTTAGACTCATGAGTTGTATGTGACTTTCTTATTCTTTTATCTAATTCGTGCTCATTTCCATCTTAGATCTATTATTGAGTATATTATCATTGTTGGTGGTTCATTATATTGTTATATAGATTACCTAGATAGCGTTCTACCGCTAATTCTGTGGCGTAGGCTGGGCGTTGTTTCCGACTTGTACCCTTACACCGGGTGCGGGTCGTGACACATTTTTAGTGATGGCCCATAGGGGTCAAGCTTCGCAAGTTATGAAATGTCGTGGTAGTACGGCGATTTAGTTGTACTACTGCGAGCCTGCGATAGGATATAGGATATAGGCTGAGATACTCAATCACATATAGGAAAATTTCTTTTGATTCAACTATTCTCCTTTGATATTGATACTTGATCTCTTAAACTCTCCTTTCCTTGATTGTCTGACATCTTGTGCCATATTAATTCTTTCTTTCGCTTTGTCTCAGGATGTCGCCTAAGAATAGATCACAACAGGGGATAGCAGTTTCTGAGAGGTCTGCGACATCCCGAGGGCCTACACCAGTCACTTCTCCGGTGATTGGAGTATCAGCTGCTTTCGGAGGTCCACCACCTACTCAGAGGACTGTGCCAGCTGTATCTGAGGGGCTTCCACCTCTACCTCATGTGCCAGCAGAGGCGACACAGACGTTTACACTATTTCGTGAGATGCTCGAGGCACAGAGGGCTCAGTCAGAGGCACATCAGAGGCAGACTGATATTCTACGACAGGGTATTGAGAGCGCTCATCAGCTTGCTCGTACCGTAGTCGAGAGAGGAGTTCCGGTCCAGTAGCAAGTTGCTCCTCAGGTTGCTCAGCTTCGGTCAGGTAACATTCAGGACTTCAAGAAGCTGGAGCCTAGGGTCTTCAAGGGGATGGAGGGCATCGTCTATGCTGATGATTGGCTCGAGAACATTGTTTGATAATAAACGAAAGAAATAAAAATGAGGTTTATACGAAACCCGCTCTTTGGTTTACAAACAAGAAGTACAATTAATCCTATACGAGGATGTCAAGTACAATTTTTAATCTGGATAAATATTGCTATAGGAGTCTGATCTGCAGTCGATCACTTTGTCCCTTGGACCACACGATGATGAAGAAGTGCCGTAGAAGACAAAAAGCAGCTTCGAAGGTTGCAGAGGAGAGTTGATTCTCGATGCCAAAGTCGTCGATCACTACTCCTCGTCTGAGTTCTGGATTCTTCTTTCTCCGGTTCGACCTTAATTTTCTCCACCTTCAGTTCTTCGACCTTGGGACTCTATCAATAGAGGTCTCTATTTATAGGGTTTTAGTGACAGTGACCACCCAGTCGACGTAGAAGCCGGGTAGTGGAAAGTATAGCACCTTTTATGTGACGGTTATAATAACCGTTACCCACGTATAAATGATCTTTTAAATGAGCGTGTGACGCGTGTCCCATCAAGAGACAATGTGTATAACTGCTGCGAAGATCACGGCATAAAAGCCACGTAGGTAGTTATCCCTCGCGTAGAAAATGTTGGCGTAGAAGCCAAATAGTCATCAAACTGGCGTAGAAGCCAAGTAGGCATAGAAGCCGAATAGGCGCAGAAGCCTGATGCTGCATAGATAGGTAGCTAGCATAGAAGATAGCTGATCCTCCTTCCTTGACTGAGGCCTTGAATGAATTTTGTACCAAATAGCCTTAATACGCACCAATGCAAATGTAGCCTGAGCTGGCATATTGTGCAAAAGCGATTACGGCTTTTGGGGATATAATCAAATCTCTTGCATGAAATGCAGAGATCTGCCCCCATCTTGCGCATTAAATACAGAGGCGTGTCCCGAAGATCTGCCACCCTTCCGCGCATTAAATGCAGAGGCGTGTCTCGAAGATCTGCCATCATTCTGCGCATTAAATGCAGAGGCGTGTCTCGAAGATCTGCCATCATTCTGCGCATTAAATGCAGAGACGTGCCTCGAGCCCTGTACGAAGAGCAACTTTTGACGTGGCAGCCTGTTTGTCTTCTGTGGAGCGTAAACAGCTCACATCTGCCTGTGTAAAACTAGGCAGCGTATTCCCTTGTATGCGTAAAAGCGGTTTACGCCAAGGAAATATCACTAAATGATAGTCTGGGTCGCTGTGCCGCGCCATCATTATAGCCGTCGTCTGGGTAGTCGTACAGTACTCTTTGTTAGGAGTCAGACGTCAGGTTCACTGCACGATTTGACAGGTTTATTTCGGAGAATACGAAGCGTTTCTCGTACACTTCAATGCTGCATTAAAGCGGATGAGTTTTACGCCGTAAAGGCGATATAGCACCCCTTTTTACGCTGAAGCAGCCTGGACATACTGCATTACGCGGATAGTCCTTGAGCTTATATTTTACGCTGTTCTTAGCGAAAAAGCTCTGTTGTACGCCGATGGCTCCAAAGTCATATTTTACGCTGCCCAGCACTAAAATGCTGCGTATAGCTATTCAGCGTATTTTTTATGCTTCTACAAGACCCCTTCAAAGCTTTCAAATTTATCGTAATTTGAAACGCTTTGAATGAAGCATGAAACGGTCAAGTCTGACTCGTTCTTCAAGGCTGACTTTCTGGCGGATTTTTGGGGATTTGTTGGGATTCGATGTGTTCTCTTTTGCCTATATAAAGGCTGAGGAGTTAACCTGTTCTTCCCACATTTTCTTCACCACACAGAGATGATCGCCGGAGTTCGTCGGGTCGACTTGAGGAAGAAGAAGACCATGTTCTTCCAACATGTAAGGAGCCAAAAAAGTAGGCATCTTCGAGCAAATGTCCTCTGCAACGATGGATCATGGAAGGATATCATAGCTTCCTTTGCTCGGGATAATCAGCAACTTTGTATGGCGGTTCGTCCAGGAGAGAGAAATGGTCACATTCGACCACACAGCTTGCAAGCTGTATTTTCTCCTATCGTTCGTGGACGAGAGCAGACAAACTAGCTCTGTCCTTGAGTATTGAGTTGGGTTTAAAACCTCAACTCAATCTGTCATGGCGTGTGGAGGATGGGCTCTACATAATTTAGGCAGGCCCAGTTTTGTATCCTCCCGCCATTAATCATTTTCTTGTTAATCGGTCGCAAAAACCGACTAACTGCTGAAGAAAGCGCGAGAAGACCTCCACCAATACGAGAACCTGGCAGAACAGATTATGGGGGTGGCCTTCCGATGAAGATGAGGAAATCCTTTGTAGACGGGATTTCCCTCATATGTAATCATGAAAAATAAAGAAAAACCCTTTGTATAATGGATTTCCCTCTTAGTATTCTTTGTACTGGATTTGTCTCCAGCTTATTTGTTAGTATTCTTTCAGACTCATTGATGTATTATTTTAGACTCATGAGTTGTATGTGACTTTCTTATTCTTTTATCTAATTTGTGCTCATTTCCATCTTAGATCTGTGATTGAGTATATTATTATTGTTGGTGGTTCATTATATTGTTAAATAGATTACCCAGACAGCGTTCTACCGCCGATTCTACGGCGTAGGCTAGACGTTGTTTCCGACTTGTACCCTTACATCGGGTGCGGGTCATGACAGAATCTCTTCCTCTGACTAAGGGTGAAAGGGAGGTATTGGAGACTAGGGAGACTAGGCGCCGTCTGTTCCACCGATCAGGCGTGCGTTCTTTGAAGGATATTGCGGAGATTATCCGCGATTGTGATTCTGTCTACCTGCATCCTGCACCTTCTCCTCCTCCTTTTTATGGGCCTATATGGCCTAATATTGTAGCCTCGTTCGTTCAGTAAGGCACTTTTGTTTTAATCAAATATTGTTATTTGACACACAAACACAATGCACATACTAATCTGCATGCAGTGTAGGTTTAACTTGAACAAAAGGTGTCACCCCGCATGCTATGCAACATTTTCCAAGGGGTTCTTGGAGGGATACACATTAGTCAACAGTCCACTGACGTGGCCGGATCTTTAGTGTAAACTCTGCTTTAGATTTGACCCGATCCTTGATTTGACAAGGTCTACAAGGCAATGCATGCGGCATTATTTGTGGGGCTTGTTTGGAAACTTAAATGTCTCACCTCACCTATATAAGGAGCAAGAAAGGCTTCCCATCTGAACAATGCTTTCATCATAGTTCATTAGATTCTTTCCATCGTAAAAGAGATGAGCATAGCCATCTTTCGGTTTAAGCCGGAGAAGAAGAGGGCAACTGCAATAAGGTACTACATGCGTTCGAGTAGCTGTAGGAGAAGGCATCTTTTATCAAAAGGGCTGCTTCTGCAATGGAACAAGGAAGGACATTATAGTTTTTTCTGTTCGAAATGATCAGCAACATCATGTGGCAACTTTCCATAAAGTGAGGAGGGACTTTGTTCGGAGTAATCCGAGTTTTCCTAGTCCATACAACATGCTAGCTGTATTTTTTCCCGTCATGAGGCTTGCCACTCGGGTGCAGCTGGGCCGCGGTCCTGACTGTCAGATTATGAGGGAGTTCTAATCAAATCTGTCGGCGGCGCTGAGAGGCGATAGTGGATTAGCTTCCTTGCGCTTGCATAATTGATACATACCCAGTTCTGTATCCTCCTGCCACTATCATTCCATCCAATATTAAGGGGCGAGAGCATGTCTAACACTGTGCCCCCTAACATTGTCCTTAAGTGCTGGCAGGTATCGCACTGAGATTTAGAAGGATATAGATGACCTTGTGGTAGATCTCCATCATATGCAATCACGATCTTAGAATGAAAATCTAGATGTATTAGATTTTCATTATATGTAATCATGATCTCAGAATTAGTAAAATCTTAGTTCAATTTTCTCATGTTGCCTGCGTGCTGCTGACTGATTGGTCTCTGCCTTGACCGAGGAGAAAGAAATAATTAACTCTTCACATTAGAAAGAACTAGCCTATGTGTGCATTGTATCATCTCTTATGACAACTGAGCAGTGTGCATACTTGTGCGAGCATTTCCTTTACATATGCGAGAATATACAGACCCCCAACAATGACTCTTTGGATTATGTGTAAGGTTTTTCTCCTAGGAAAAAGAATCGTTGCCTCCCTTCACTGATGAATCATGGATGGGGACCCGAACCGTCGCCCTCCTTCTTATAAATAGTGGAGTCGAATACTTAATTCAATATTCTTTATTCGAACTTGTTGATGGCTTCCCAAGACACCCCTGTAGAAGCATGAAAAATACGCTGGGAGGATCTACGCAGCCTCTTGATGCAGAGCAGCGTAAACAGAGGCCTTCAGAGCCATCAAGCGTGCAACAGAGCTTTTTCTGCTAAAACACAGCATGAAGTGTAAGCTCAAAGGACCATCCGCGTAAGTGCAGTACGTCCAGGCCACTCCAGCGTAAGACAGAGTTCTTCATCGCCTCCATGGCGTAAAACTCAGCCGCTCTCAAAGCAGCGTTAATGCGTACGAGGAACGCTTCGTTTTTCCCGAAATGAACCTGTCAAGTCACGCAGTGAACCTGGCCTCTGACTCCTGACAAAAAGTGCTGCACGGCTACCCAGACGACGGCTGGAAACGATGACAGACCCCTCGGGACGCGCCCACAGTATGATGGCGGATCTCGGCATTTAATGCAGAGGATTTGGTTAAAATATCACCAAACCGTCGGTTACCAAAGTCCCCCCAGCGTAAACCGCTCTTTCGCGTACAAGGGAATACGCCGCCCTGTTTTACACAGGCAAACATGAGCTGTTTTACGCTCCGCAGTAGACAAACCGCCTGCCACGTCAAAAGCTGCACTTCGTACAGGGCCCGAGGCACGTCTCTACGTCAAATTGCACAGAGCGGTGACAGTTTCCCTCAAGACACGTCTCTGCGACGGATGCACAGAAGGGCTGCAGACCTTCAAAACACGTCTCCGCATTTAATGCACAGGATGGTGGCAAATCTCTGTAAGAGATTTGATTACACCTTCGAAAGCCGTAATTCCGGCGAAGACGTCCACATCAACACTCTGGCACGGTACGCAGCGGCTTCTACGCCCATTCAGGATCTGTGCTCATTCGGCTTCAAACGCCCACTCAGTCTCTACGACCATTCGGCTTCTATGCCTGTTCGGCTTCTATGCCTGTTCGGCTTCTATGCCCACTCGGCTTCTACGCCTGTTCGGCTTCTATGCCTATGTTGGCTTCTACGCCACGGGTGACAGTCATTTTGCTTCTACGCCAACCTCTTCTACACAAGGGATACCTACCTACGTGGCTTCTACGCCGTGATCCTCGCAGCAGATATACGTGTTTTGTCCCCTTAGTTGGACACGTGTCACATGCTCACTCAAAATGTCATTTATGCGCAGGCATTGGTTATTTTAACCGTTGTGTAAAAGGGTGCTGTACTGTCCACTCATCGGTTGTTACACCGACGGAGTGGTCACTGTCACCAAAACTCTATAAATAGAGACCCCTATCAATGGGGAACAAGGTCGACAATTTGGAAGATCGAACCAGGTCGGAGAATTGGTAAAAAAAGAGAAAGAGAGAGAGAGAGAGAGAAGGAGAAGGAGAGAAGAGTTCGGAGCTCAGGCAAAGAGTAGGGGTCGACGGCTCTGGCACCGTGCATCCACCCTCCTTCGCAGCCTTCGAAGCCGCTACCCGTCTCCCACGGCACTTCTTCAATATCGTGTAGTCCAAGGGCTAAAGTGATCGACTACAGATCAGACACCTATAGCAATTTATACCCAGATTAAATAAATTGTACTCCCGCATCCTCGTATAGGATCGAATTGTACAAGTTTGTTTGTAAACCAAAGGGTACGGGTCTCGTATAAACCCTGTCATTGAAATACACTTTCATTCTTTCGTTTAATACCACAAACAAGATGGCGACTCTGCTGGGGACATCTTTCTCTTCTGACGAGGAAGTAATTGCTCAATACGATACGGTATCCGTGGGATCCGTAAAGAAGACACTGGTCGTCCAATTCGACCAGTCTGCCTACGAAGACATGCTTCGGACTGGGGGTAGCTCTCACTCTCTCTCCGTCCGAGACAACAGGAAGCTGCGCAAAGTGTGGATGCCCAAGACATCCTCCGCCGTTCTTGTGGACTCTCCGATCTCTTCGATCTCTCCGACCAATGAGGTGGTAGCATCGCTCCCTCCGTGCCCCGCACGTAAAATTCAGTCTCCCGCTACCCGCGGTATAGACAAAACTTCGGGCAAAGCCTCAGCGCTAACCCAGGAGTATCCACTGCGCTTTACGCGCAGAAATCAGTCTCCTGCTACGCGCGGTACAGACAAAACTTCGGACAAAGCCTCAGCGCTAACCTAGGAGTACCCACTGTGCTTTACGTGCAAAAATCAGTCTCCTGCTACGCGCGGTACAGACAAAACTTCGGGCAAAGCCTCAGCGCTAACCCAGAAGTATCCGCTGCGCTCTACGCGTAGGAACCAGTCTTCCGCTACGCGCGGTACAGACCAAACTTCTGGTGATGCCTCAGCGCCAGGACAGACAACATCTGATCTCTACGAGGAACCAAATGAACGCCGTAATTTTCGCGAAGGGAAGCAGGCAGCGGAATACTCGACTCCTCGGCTGTTACGCCAGCGAAGGAGCAATCTGCCTACCCTCCGGATTACGCAGGAAGCCGACGGCCAGCTGAGGACCTCTTCAGCCTTACGCCACTCTGAGCGAATCTCCAATTTACGCCGGGCAAAGTCCAACGACGTAAAACAAGCTCAAGTTGCTACTCCCCCTGACCTGCGCAAACACTTAATCCAGAAGCGTAAGGAGAGGGGACCTTCCAACATGTCTATTACGCCCCATAGCGAGCAATATTGTAAGAGTCATAAAATTGTGATTGACTGTTGTTGTTCTAAGGCAAAACGGCCGATTTTCGACCGATTGAGCTACTCTCAGTCTTTCCCGGAAGAAGAGCCCGCGTATGCGTCTGTGAACATGGCTTCTCACATACCTAGAGGAGGGCCGAGCTCAAGACGTCATCCCGCAGGGCCTCCGAGCCGAAGAAGATTCGAAGACCTCCTCAGGAACACTGAAGCTGGGGTGTTCCAAAACACCCGTGCAAGGTCACAGCAACCGGCTTCGAACTCATCCGATTCCGACACTGGGGGTCGCTAATCTCCCAGATCAGATGCTGAGAGTATAGAGTCGACTTCTGCAGCGACCTATACTTGTCCTTCGAGGACGCCCAGGGAAATGGGAGTCTACGCCATTAAAGACGAACGTGAGGAAGCTTCGCCGTCAGGAAACGCGGAACAACGCATCACTATGCTGGAAACATCTCTGGGACAAATGCAATCCACGATGGAGAACATGCACCGGATGATGCTAGCTCAGCACGCCACTGCCGTGGCTCAAGCATCGGTCCCGCCAACTCAGATACGTGTGGGGGTGGACTTACCACCATCCAACCCGGGCCAAGAGCCTGCGCTAGATCAAGACTCAGCAGTTCCTCCCCTTTCTCACTCAGGGAATGCCTTACCTCCCACTGGAGTTACGATACAACCAACTCCGCACCACTCCGTAGCCCCGCTTCCGACCGAAAATCCGATGCAGGCAGTACGGGAATTGAAAGCCCAGTTCGACGCCTTGAAGCACAAAGATCAGCTCAAGAAACTGGGAATCAACCAACCCTACCCAGCTATCTGGGAAGAAGTCCCTTTTCCTCCGAAGTACAAGCCCCAGACTATGGCTCTGTTCGAAGGAAAAATATCGCCCAGTCAATACATGAACTATTTCAATATGATGACGGTGTTGCTACAAGGGAACGACGCCCTCCTCACTCGGGTGTTCAAAGGCTGCCTCTCAGGAGTAGCCTATCAGTGGTACCGTAGCTTGGCGGACAACTGCATTACTTCCTTCGAAGACTTCAAAGCTTTATTCTTCACGCGATTCTACGAGGGTGGGATGGACATGTCTATGTCCTCTCTCATCGAAGTCAAGCAAAGGGAAAAGGAGGACGTTCGCACCTTCGTCGAACGTTTTCGTCAGGCCACCTTATAAATGCCTCCAGGAGTTCCGGACTCGGCGTTAGTAGACATTTGCAGGAAAAACCTCCTTCCTGTAGTCTCGGTGTTTACAGGACCATATCAGTTCCATGAGTGGCCTTCGTTCATCGTCTTGGCAGTGGCCGCCGAAGACAACAGTCGCAAGGCGCGCGACAATGGCATCATGATCTCCGCCTCCGATAGAGGCAAAAGGTCATCTCCCAGCAGCGACCATCCTCGCAGCTCCAAGGGAAAAGAAGCTCTGACAGTCAATACGTCTAGACAAAAGACGGCGGCGACCACGCAAACGAAACCCGGGACTTCCAGGCCCGTCAAAGTCTACTCTTTCGACGACGACGATATCCCTAGTATATTTGAATGTCTCGTCAAAAGCGACAAGATCACCCTTCCAGAGCTAAGGCGGCCCCAAGAAGCCGGCAGTACTGACGACCCCAAATACTGTATCTTCCACAGATACGTACACCACCCAACAAAGGCGTATTACATACTGAAGAGGAGGATCCAGGGGTTGATCGATGCTAAGGCCATCACTCTGCACAACACCGAGAAGACGGTCACGACCAACATGATCTCTCTACGATTCGACAATCTGCCTTCCCAAGAGGTCATGAACTGTGTCACGCCCATTTCCCGAGCTACGATGGACATCGTCGATCTCCCTCCCTCTAGAGATCAAAATCAAGACCTAGTACCCTTGACCACCCGGCAGGGCAAAATCATGTGGGTTCATCCAGATTTGGTGTCAGAGCTCGAGGAAGAGACCAAGAAGAGCCCCAAATACAGACCATGCCACATGGTCGCAACTTCTTCTGCATCGGACGAAGACGAAGTATTTGCCGCAACCCGTTCGGGGAATGCCTACCTCAACGACAACGAAGCAGGTCAGGAAGGCGCGCCGGCTGACGCTCCAGCCGCCAAACCTTCAGAACAAGGCCCCGCCATGCAAAACATCAGCCCTGCGAAACCTACTCCGGCGGAAAAGGGGAAGCAGAGAGAAGTACGCTTTGATAAACCTGTAAAAAACATTCCAAGCAAAGGTTTAGAGAAGCCGTACGAATTTGACATCCTGGCCCAACTAGCCAATACGCCGGCCAGGTTGTCCATCTTTGAACTACTCAGGCTCTCCCCAGACACTCGTCTAGCCCTGAGTGAAGCACTGATGCAGGCGGAGGTATACTTGACCCAGCTCAAGTCCCCCGACGAAGAGCCAGTGGCGTGTCCTCAGTGCCACAACATGATGGAGGTGGTCCCAAATATCACTCTCACTCAAGACGACATGCTGTTAAAACATAACAGACATGACAGGCCCCTCTATTACACCGGGTACGTCGGTTCCATAGAGGTCGACCGGATTCACATAGATCCGGGGTCGTCGATCAGCATCATTCCTCACAGTCTGCTCAGGTCGCTAAGAATTCCTACCAGCGAACTGGCTTACACTACCACTACAATCGTGGGTTTCAACGCTGGAAGAAGTAAGCCATTGGGGAAGATCCGCTTGAGAATCCAGATCGGCAACCTTAGATCGGTGGCCATATGTTACGTCATCGATTCAGAGGTGTCCTACAATATTTTGCTGGGAAGACCGTGGATCCACGACCACAACATCGTTCCTTCAACCCTACATCAATGCCTTAAATATGTAGACGCACAAGGAACGGTACAAACGGAGGTGGCTGACCTAAACCCGTTTAAAGGAATAGAATCCTACTATTCCGATGCCGTGTTGTACTCCCAAGGCCACATGGAAGAAGCGCCATGCGAGGCCAAAGACGGACCACTCGTCCAAGAGCCAGAAGAGCCCTCTACCACACTGCCGCTGTCGATCAAAGTGAAAGGACGAACCACTCGTCCAAGAACCATAGAGCCTATGGCTATCCACCTTAACAAGACCAAGTCAGGAAAAGGGAGTGATCCTCTTGTGATCACTTTGAACCGGAAGCCTCCACCCTTGGCCATCAACCTTCGGCACAACAGGCAGCCGACTGATGTAAGCGCAACCAGGAATGGGGTTCCAGATGATAATAAACATCCTCTTTTCCGGTACATCGGTGCTCAAATTCCGAAACAGGAATCCACTCCCCATGACGAAGTAGAACCAATAGCACGAAAATTCTTGGAAGCTATAAACTCCTACCGTCCGTATGTCTGGGAAGTGGCGTCATCGTCCAATGTCGTCGCGACATATGGGCCACACGAGGATTCTATCTTCATCGTCCCACCTACCTGCAGCAGCCAGCGTTCGATAGTCTTCGGCCGCGTGCACAATCAACC
Organism: Iris macrosiphon; assembly: GCA_036927795.1. NCBI lineage: Eukaryota > Viridiplantae > Streptophyta > Magnoliopsida > Asparagales > Iridaceae > Iris > Iris macrosiphon. Next base: position 69,109,653 of record JAYESA010000008.1, on the reverse strand, counting down.
GACTGCCCAGGAAGATCCTTTCGACAACGATACTGGGAGAATGCAGGTTCACCGATACAGCCCTCAAGCGCTGAAGATCATGCAAAACATGGGCTACGACTTAAAGCAGAAGCCAGGCCTCAACTACGGAAGAGGCAAACGAACGCCGCCGCGCGGCAACACCCGCTATCAACAGACCCGTTTCGGATTAGGATATGCCACCGCCCTTGCGACTTCTAAGTCAGACGAGGACATCTCTTCCTCCCAAAATGGCTCGTCGCCCCCGACTCACCTGATGCTCTCGAACAAACACTATCAGTAAATATGGTGGTGACAGATCCCTCAGGAGCAGATGAGCAAGATTCGGAGCCGTTTGAGAATGACTCTTAGGCTCGGTAAATGGATACACAGTGGAAATTCCGCTTCGAGCAAAGAGAACCTTCCACCAAAGACGAAGTTATCCAGATCGATGTTGGGGGTGAACTTTCGCCGAAGCCAATATTTATCAGTAACAACCTTCCCCCAGCTGAAAGGGAAGAAGTTATACAGCTGATAAAGGAATACATCGACGGCTTTGCTTGGAATTATGAGGACATGCCAGGCCTGGACCCGAAAGTAGCTACTCACAAGCTCAATATATTGACCGATTCGAAGCCAGTAAAGCAGCACCAACGCGGTTTCGCCCAGATATGATGGACGCCATCGAAGCTGAAGTCAAGAAGTTGATAGCCTGCGGTTTCATCCGGGAAAAACAACATCCCGACTGGGTCGCCAATGTTGTCCCAGTCATGAAGAAAAATGGAAAGGTACATATCTGCATCGATTACCGAGATCTGAATGCGGCCTGTCCCAAGGATGAATTCCCTCTTTCCATCACGGACATCATGATCGACAACACCTGCGGGTTTGAACGCATGTCTTTCATGGACGGGTTCTCAGGGTACAATCAGATCAAGATGCATCCTGAAGACGAGAAGCACACCGCCTTCCGGACCCCATTGGGAGTATATTGCTACACGGTCATGCCCTTCGGATTGAAGAACGCCGGGGCTACATACCAACGAGCTATGAGTAACATATTCCACGAGCATTTACGCAAAACAGTGAAATGTTACGTGGACGACATAGCCGTCAAGAGCCGCCTCAAAGGTAATCACATTCAAGACCTGAGGACGGTATTCGAGTTAATGTGCCAACATCAACTCAAGATGAACCCTACGAAGTCCTTTTTGGGTGTATCTAGTGGCAAATTTCTGGAATTTGTCATTACCGCCAAAGACATCCAAGTGGACCCTGATAAAGTCCAGGCAATCGTGGAAATGCGACCGTCCCGTAATCTGAGGGAACTCAGGGGATTTCAAGGACGTCTGGCTTACATCCGGCGATTCATATCCAACCTCTCGGGGAGATGTCAGCCCTTCTCTCATCTCATGAAGAAAGGTGTATCCTTCGTATGGGACGAAACCTGCCAGCAAGCGTTCGAAGATATCAAGCGCTACCTCACCAGTCCACCAGTTCTGGTGCCTCCCGTTATGGAAAAACCATTCTTGCTGTACGTCCGAGCAATAGATCATTCGCTAGGAGCTCTTCTCGCACAGAAGAACGATGTAGGGCATGAACAGGCTATCTACTACCTCAGCAGGATGATGGTCGGAGCCGAACACCGGTACAACCCAGTGGAGAAAGAATGCTTGGCTCTGATGTTCGCTATCCAAAAGACGCGGCACTACGTCACCGGCCAGACTATCCACATCATCTCCAGGATTAACCCTCTTCGAGTACTGATGAGCAAGCCGAGCATTCTTAATTCCCGACTCGCAACTTGGGCGATGTTGTTAACACCATATGACATGGTATACGTACCGCAGAAGTCCATCAAAGGCCAAGCGCTGGCCGACTTCCTAGCTGCTCACCCGATCCCGGAGGCCTCCAAATTATACGAAAACATTCCCGACGAAGTTGCAGAATGTAATTCCGCAATGAAAGGTGACACATGGCAACTGTTCTTCGACGGCGCCTCCAGAACCGGTCCTAAGGGAAACATCGTTTCGGGAGTGGGAGTCGTCCTGGTCGGCCCTGATCAGCTCGTCATCTACCAAGCATATTCTCTTAGCGAGCCCTGCTCCAACAATGTGGCGGAGTACAACACTCTACTAATAGGGCTCCAAGTTGCTAAAGAACTGGGGGTAGAGTCCCTGGAAGCTTTCGGTGATTCTCTGCTTATCGTCAATCAAGTCAGGGGAATATATGAAGTCCGGAATCCAGACCTCATCCCCTATCACCAAGCGACGTTCGAGATAGCCATGACATTCAAGGAGTTCTTCCTAGAGCATGTACCTCGATCTCAGAATCTGGAAGCTGATGCCCTGGCCAGTCTAGCGGCAGATTTAGCTACTCCCGTAAGAAGGCAGGATTCGGTAATCCTTCTTAACAGAGACTTGTTCTGTGTGAAGAACAGCTGTCACATAGAACGCAGCTACGCTGTCAACACCGATCCTCCTACGAGAGATTGGACAAGTCCCTTCATAGATTTCGTGGCATACGGAATCTTGCCGGAGGACCCCAAAGAAGCAGTATCCGTCAAGAGACGATCACTACGCTTCTACTTCGATGCATCTTCACAAAGCCTATATCGCCGGACCTACGACAGATTACTATTGAGATGCCTCTCTAACGACGAAGCACAGCAGATTATCCGTGAAGCTCACGACGGCATGTGCGGAGCGCATCAACCCGGTCCTAAGCTATAGGATCGCATCAGGAGAATGGGCTATTACTGGCCTACTATGATCGCAGATGCAATACGGTATGCAAGACATTGCAGAGCCTGTCAGGTTCATGCAGACTTCATACATCAACCGTCCGAACATCTACATCCCACGGTCGCATCCTGGCCTTTCGAAGCATGGGGTACGGATATCATCGGTCCTATTCACCCGTCTTCTTCCAGGGGTCACCAGTTCATACTGGCCATCACGGATTACTTCTCCAAATGGGCAGAGGCAATCCCTCTCGCTGAGGTAAAGGCATCTAATGTGATCAGCTTCATCAAGCATCACGTCATTTATCGCTTAGGGGTACCCCGGAGGATAATTTACGACAATGGGCCTCAGTTCATCAGCTAAGCGTTTCATCGGTTTTGCGATAAAAATCGAATACGCAATATTGCCTCTACGACATACTACCCAGCTGCTAATGGTTTGGCGGAAGCTTTCAACAAAACCATTATCAAACTCTGGAAGAAATTCGTCTCTTCAAACAAAAGAGACTGGAACGAGAAGCTGGGCGAATGCCTCTGGGCATACCGCACAACGGTACGGACGCCGACAGGCTGTACCCCGTTCTCGCTGGTCTACGGGAGCGAAGCAGTTCTCCCCATTGAAATTCAGATCCCGTCGCTCAGGATAGCCGTAACTAATGAGCTGACTCGACAAAAGAATGACCTGTTAAGGCTCCAAGAGCTGGAAGGATTAGACGAGAAACGCCTCCAAGCTTAACAGCGCATCGCGCTCTACTAAGCACGCATTTCCAGAGCTTTCAATCATAAAGTGAAGGAAAGGGTGTTCAAAGTCGGCGAGCTAGTTCTAGCCGTAAGAAGGCCGATGATTCTTACTCACAGAAGTAAAGGCAAATTCCAGCCCAAGTGGGAAGGCCCTTATGTGATCGAGACAACGTTCTCGAATGGCGCTTACAGGTTAGCCCAGCCTAACGGAGACCTGTTAAGGGCTCCTATCAACGGTAAATTCCTGAAGAGGTACTATGCTTAATCTCCCCCGCTCGAGTGGAATATAGCAAGGATCTCGATTTTGACAAAACTACTTCCAGAACGCAATTAGTTGGGTTACACTCTATCATGTCCGTAAGGCCTCTGAATAGATGTCCCGCTAAAAGGTTATCTAGAGTTTATCATGTCCATACTACCTCTGATATTACTCTCGCCTAAAAACTGTCATTTATATTCCGAAATGACGGGTCCACAAAAGTCAGAAAGGAGTCGCCTTTATTTATTCCCAAAAGGGAGGCAGAATTACATCTAGGCAAGCAAAAAGGGAAAGGATAAATCATAATGGCGGAGTAGTCAGATGGCGAATCAGCCGCTCCAGTGCAGCTATCCTCTCATTCCTAAGAGCCAAGGCGTCGGCGCGAGCCTGCTCCAGCCGTGCCTCGGGAGTGTTCGTAAGGGTCAGATCGGCCTTCGCCCGAAGATAGCCCGCACGAGCAGCTTCTGTACGGTCCAAATCCTGTCGCGCTGCGCTCAGACGACCAGCTGCTACCTCTAGACCCGCCAGCGACTGAGAAGCCCACTCCTCTGCCCGAGCGAGTTTTTCCTTCAGCTTGGAGACCCTCGCTGCATTCCCTTCATGCTCGGATCGACACTGCGTCTCAACAGCAAGAGCCTCTTCCACGACAGCTTTTCTCCTATCCATCTCCAGCTTATGCTTCTGGATGGAGTTGTCTAGGCCTTCCAGCTTTGTAGCGAGCCGCGCAGTCATGAGGTCGAACCGAGCCTGGACATCAGCATCGAGGCTGCCCCGAGTCAGCTGCGAGTATTCAATAATGGGTTGCTCTAACCCATTAACCACCGCCTCCAGGACGTCGGCTATCCCAGAATCGCCGAGCTCCCTGATGACCCCGATCGAAGCAAGAGAAGTCTTCTTCAGGCGCTCGAAATCTAGACTCTTCGCTAACACCATTGATATCATCGTTTTCAAACCGGTGTAGAAGAGGCTGGTATGTTGCTCGGTCAACGCAACTAGATCCGACTGGGCGCCGGGAGCGGCCGCAATATCAGCAAGTCCCTCTCCAGGGATAATTGCAGACGAGGTGGCCACAGGCGTCGCATCGACGCATGGCGCGACCGAAGAAGGTGCGGCAACGGCGGTCGAAGTCATCGCCGCACTCACAAGAGGCAAGGTCACGACGACGGGTTCATCCTCCTCTTGAGGTGACGAAACTACTCCAGGCATACTGGCCCCCGAAGCCACTTCCTCATTGAAGTCGGACGCCTCTGTATCATCGTCAGGAGCCCGAGCGGAGCCAGAATGCGCTTCAACGCTATACTCCCCGTGGGCGCTATCCCCTGAAAAGAGGACAAGAAAGTTAATATCAGTATGATAATAATCTTTCTAAAAGGAGATATAAAGACGACATTTACCCGGAGCCAACGGCATATACGACGCATCCGCACCCGAGGTAGCTAAACCACGCCTTAATGATGCAATGCGAATCGTCATACCTGGAGAAGAAGGTGGGCCGACCGATATCACCAAGAGTTCCGTCAAGCCTCCACCGAGACGCGGTCGAGGTTCATCAGCTGGAATCTCGCCAGACGTGCTCGCTGACACGATGGGAGTTTTTCCCACTGCTGACCTCGGGAAAGACTCTCCCATCTGCCTCGGCCACACAGGCAACCTCGCTCCGCTACCTGGGGCAGCAGCCACGACAGCGACCTCTAGCGAGGATTCTCCGGCGCCGCCGGCCGGAACTGTAGAAGGTCCCTCTCTAAAAGGCGAGGAACCTTCAGCCAAAGAATCATCCCTGATATGGGGAAAGGCAGGCTCATTCCCGGGAGCCTCAACACCAAGAATGCGGAGAGGACGAGCAACCGCCTCCTTCCTCCTCTTACGAAGAGAAACTTCCTTCGGAGCAGAAGCCCGTCGCTTCCCAGAAGACACTACTAAAGCCCCCGCAGGCAGAGGCACTTCGCACCTCGGCACCGACACCAGAGGCTCATCCGGAGTACCAGACTCCTCGCCCTCGTCCGAAGAAACCGAGAGGACGTCAACTCTGCCCCCAGGCTTAGGAGAAGGCACCCTGAAGCTTCCACGCGTGTCAAAATCACGATGGAAGGTGTTAATCGCCACATAGAACTGGGCGTAAGAATGGAGAATGCGGAGCTCCGTGGAGGTTGTAACGACCGGCATGATAAAGATTGCCCCCGTACAACCCATGAGGAAATACCGCTACCCTCTGGCTCCATCAATGAGTCCGCCCCTGGACCTAAAGCTGGTGACGGCATTGCCCACGTGCAACTGATCGTACCCAAACTGCCGGGCAAACCGACTAGGCAAGTAGGGCTCGAAGAAACAATGGTCTTCGCTCCTATACAGCAGATGGGAGGGTCTAATACAGACAAACCAGTTAAAAGCTTCCGGGGAAAGGTCGGTCTTCTCTCCACCTGAATCCTCAAGCCGCACCCCTGATTGATTGCGATGAACGGAGTGGACAATGCAGAGGATCTTTCAGCCGTGGCTGAGGTTCAACACCAGCCGACAGTCTAAGACTGTGTTCACATTCCAGAAGGAATCCTTGTAATTCAGCAAGAATATACCCCCCGAGCTGCTACCGGAGCCAGGAGACATCACCCGGGGATTATGGAGAATTAACCATCCCATCAAGTATAGGTATGGTAACTCCACCCTGGGAAAACTCTCACGCCGAGCTTCGTTGACGAGCAACCCATCAGTTATGGCTCTCAAGCCAGCCTGTATACGGCACACCATGGCGGGAAGCAAGCCCAGTCTTGCCCCGAACACCAGGCGCACTGCCGGCCACAGGATGTTCCGGTGAATACGGTCCGCGGACGCTGTGCCGAGCACTACTACTCAACGCAACCATATGAAGAGGAAACCAGCCAACTGGGCTTCCTTAGACAGAGGCCGGCGACAGCGCCTCAAGTAACTACAGGCCTTAGTGCCTTCGGGGTACTTTCCTACCCCCTCGACGAGAATCTGATCCGGAGCTGCAGCCTCCTCCATAAGACCCTCGACGACCTGGGCGCTAAGCACGCCCAAAAAATTCACAGGCTCATTTTTGCCCCCCGGGGCTTTCTCCGACATGGCAGCCCTAGCTCGATGAAAGAAGAGGTAGGACATCCACTTGGTGGTATGAGCCAAATCAGAAGGCTCGTTATAAAAAGCGGTGCACGCGAAGTATTGACACATCAGCTCCTGATATACTTTCGCCACCCGAGGGTCCAAATCCCCCAACTCCCGATTAGTGGGAACATACTCTTCATAGGGGGTATCCCCCATCGGCAGTCTCGAGACAACTGCCATCTCATGGAGCGCCAATCCCAACTCCCCCAGTGGAGTGGCAAAGGTCCCAGTGAGCGGAATGTACCGCTCCATCAGCGCCAGGAACAAGTTAGGGTTCGGAGGCAACCCGACGCTCATCGCACTCACAGCGGTATATAGCCCAATGACCTCCAGCTCTCTCCGGAAGTGCTTCAAGGCCCAGCCCACTAGGCATGTCCATCGGGAGTTTGTTGGGGCAATCCACCCATTACATCGAGGATTCTCCTTGGGATATACCCCACCTCATCCCATGAAGTCGTTGCAGAAGGTCGGCAATTAGACCGGCTGGATCACCGAGCTGTCTTCACTCGGGACGCTACCCGGGCACAGTCCCCGGAACAACGTCACAAAGCCGGAAGGGCGACTGACAAACGACCCCCAGTCAGCTCCTTTGAGATGAAAGATCTTTCCCGGCTTACCGTGAAGATCAGGAGTCAACATCCACGACATCTTCCTGGGATGCGTCGCATGAAAGAAGGCCGAGATGGGATAATCCCTCGGCATCGTTGGCAAATACAAAACCAAATTCCCGACAGAGAAAACCCAGGGCTCCCTCCTGGGCCTCGTCTGGGACTGTTTGTCAATCATGTCCCCAAAGAGGAAAGCCGACTTTATGTACTGTTCCCCGTCTACGTAGGTCAGGGGCTCGCCATTAATCATGCTCAGCAGCGTCTGCTCGTCCTGAACCGATATCAGAAACCCCCTTCCCTCAGGATACTGGGGTCCGGAGATGGGAAATGCCACGTGGGACAGATCCTCCAGGTAGTTCGAGTGCAGCATCCCAGCAGCGGAGCCCATCACCTCGGCCAGTGGAGACTCGCCCAGATCAACTGCAAAAGTGCAAGGGAAATATGTCATTACAAATCTTGCACAAACGTACAGACCAAGGAAACAATAGTCTGTGCTCTACGCAGGATCGTAACCATTTGGTTATTTTACGCCGGAAGTCCCCACCACAAGCGTAAAACTCAAATTTTACGATATACGCCAACTTTCGGTAGCCAGAGCTTTTACGCTCAGGGCTACGAAAATATGGAGTCTTTACGCTGGCACATTAGAAATATGGGCGTAAAAGATGAAAACGCCTCCGTGCATCATCTTCCTCCAAAGAGGCTATCAGCACAGAAGACGACCTAGCGCGGTCACGTTCAACGTGTGCGAAGAATTTTTTGTCATTTTTTTTGTCACCCCCAAAGGCTCTACCTCTAAGGCCGGGTGCGCTACTCGTCGGCGGGATACTTTGCTCGGAGGGAAGCTCGCCTTGCCCGACTAGAGACTCCCTCGCTGGGGCAGAAGAATGAGAGGAAGAACCTATGCTCTTTCCCTTAGCGGAGGAGGTTTGTTTCGGCGCCATTTCTGAAAGACTCGAAGTGCTCGGAGAAGGAACGAAGAAAAAACTCGAACAGTCGAAAGCTCTCTTTCGCAGAAGACAGATAAAAAAATTTTCTCTCAAAAACTTGGGGTATATATAGTCCGGATCGACTCCTCGAATCCTCGGACGAACTCCTCGAGACCCTAACCAAATCTCGCAGATTGGTTATGATTGGATGCTACGTCAACCCACTACCCTTGGAAGATGGACAGTCGGCGAATTCGAAAGGTTTTTCCTGCAAAACGGTTCAGCGGGTTCTACGCTAAAAGAGCTTTCTACGCTCGACAGCAACGGATCTACGGTTTTACGCTCGCAAGCTACAAGTCTATGGTTTTACGTCCGGATGCCTTTGTGCTCGGTAGCTTTTATGCTCGAGAGGCCACAAACCTACTACTTTACGCTCAGCAGATAACAAATCGTCGATCTCACGCTCGGTGGCGCTCAGTTTACGCTCAGAGGCAATAGATCCGCAAACTTCACGCTCGAAGAAACTTTATTTTCAGGAGCTACAAATCAAACAGTTCTACGCTAAAGGAGCTTTCTACACTCGACGGCTACGAATCTACAGCTTTACGTTCGACAGCTATAAGTCTATGGTTTTATGCCCGGATGCCTTTGTGCTCGGTAGCTTTTATGCTCGAGAGGCAACAAACCTACGACTTCACGCTCAGAAACCACAAGTCTACGATTTCACGCTCGATGGTGTTCTACGCTCACAAGCTACAGATCTCCAGTCCTATGCTAAAGGAGCTTTCTACGCTCGACGGCTACGAATCTACAGCTTTACGTTCGATAGCTATAAGTCTATGGTTTTATGCCCGGATGCCTTTGTGCTCGGTAGCTTTTATGCTCGAGAGGCAACAAACCTACGACTTCACGCTCAGGAACCACAAGTCTACGATTCCGTGCTCGATGGTGTTTTACGCCCAGAGGTTACAGACTGATGATTTCACGCTCCGCGACTTTCCGCATATTCAAAACAGTCCCCAAAGCGGTCAATTGCAAAGAGTTCACACAGAAGATACTCGTTCTTGACCCAAAGTATCCCAAGTACCCGAAGCATACAGAGTTCAAACATTGAGAAATTACTCTTCTCGGGTCCAAAATTGGAGGTTCATCCAGACTCCAGTCTGAATATCTCGTCTATCAAAAGATGGCTGTCACTACCACTTTTCCAAGTAAGGGCATTTGTGTAATTTCACTATTTTGGATAATTATGTGTTTAATTAAATTGCTGAGATTTTAAAACTATTTATTTTATGATTGTTTTAGGTCAAGCCCTAGAACCCATTAGGTCAAACCCTAATGACTAAACCCTAATTGTAAACCCAGTTCTAGTGAAACCCTAGAATTCAAATTTTAGGGTAAACCCTCAAACCCTAGACTGGCTAAACCTTAGCTAATTAGGTTCTACATGACCTAACCTAGGGGTTAAACCTAGGCCATACACTAGAAACCCTAACTGGGCCTATATATATAAAAGGAACCCTCTTGTTCTTCATATAGAGAGAGAAACCCTAGCCTCCATCTAGAGAAACCATCTCCCCACCCCATTTTTCGAGATTAAACCTAGGGCTTCCATTTTCTCCTCCTCCAAAGCAAGGAAATCAGGGAACTTGGGTCAAGGAGACTTGGGAAGGAAGAACTTCCATAGGGAACCATCTCCCTGCAGGTAAAACCCCATTTTATACATGTAATCTCTGTTTTTCTGTCAATTTTTGGCCATTAGGGAACCCCTTACTGTGTGGTACGAATTTTAGGGTTTTGGATTAGGTTTTGGTGACCAACATGGGGTTTTCCCCAATTAATTCGTGAACCCTAACCCAAGGTATTCGTAGGTAGATTGATTTCATCTTGTATGGGTAGATTGAACTCGATTTTTAGGGTTTTGGGGTTGAGGATTCATGGGTTGTATGTAAATTCGTGTTCTGCATGCTAGGTGTTTGTTGAAATGCCAAGAAGGATGAATACCTATCTAATCTACCCTAATAATAACCTAATTCGATGTATGATGTTGATATATATATATATATGCATAGGTGTAGATGTGTGGTTGTTTTGATTCCTGGGGAGTCGAGTGTTGTGGACTGTGTTGTGAATAGGGGAATTCAGGGCAGTGGGTGATCGGGATTTAGGTGAAACTGTGCTGTGTTGTGAGTATATGTGTACTGTGTGTTCAGTATAAATTTCAGTATGTGCAGTATTGATGTATCAGTAAACTTTCAGTTCTGTGTGTTTAATTACTGTGTGTTCATTAGTGAGAGCAGGAAGGGGGTTTGGGCCAGGTCTGTGCAGAAATTGTGTACATGAGAGATAATGTGGTGTAGAGTCGGGTTTGGGGGAAATTTCTGTGCAGTGTTGATACTGTGAGCTCGTGTATGGTTGGCATGGGATTTAATATCAGCGTTAGGATTCGATGCATTAGAACCTATGTGAGTTTCAGTTTGGTTGTGGGTATTGGTCTAGAATGTTGTGTATGTGAGTATCCCAGTTTCAGTTGCATTGTGAGAGTGAACTTAAATCCTAGAGTTCACAGTGTGTGACTTACCTAGGTGAATCAATGTGTGAGAATTGTGTATCCAGATTGTGCTTGCACCTGTGTATGTGTATCAGTTAGGTGATAGAATGTTGTGTGTGTGTGAGTATCCTAATAACTGTGTGTGTATGTGTGTTCAGTGTAGCAGAATGTGTGTGTGTAGCTGTAGGTCAGTAACTTGGGTGTTAAAATGTGCAGGATTTATTCCAGTGTGTAGGAGTTTAGTATAGATGAGGGTGTATCATTCACTGATACATAATAGTGTGTTGTGGGGGGGATGAGAACTAATACTGTGTGTGTAGGTGATAACTTGAGTGGTGACAGTGTGTGTTTTAGGGTGCCAGTGTCTTAGTGGTGAGTGTCCCAGGATTCAGTTGGGAGATAGCAGTGACTGTGTGAGTAACTCAGAGAATGAGAGATTTGGGCAGTGTGTAACTAGTGTGCTGGGTTCACAGTGTGAGGGGAATTTATGCTGTGTGTAAACCTGTGTCCCTATGTTGTGTATCCAAGTATGGAGTTAAGGTAGGTGAGTGAGCTATGTAGCAGTATCCTGAAACCTGTGAGGGTGTGTCTGTGGCTGAATATATCATGTGTACCAATTTCAGTAGAGTAACTATGTGTAGCAGTTAGGTGAGGAGCCTGTGTATTTTTTCCTGTCCAATGTGTTGGGCATATGGGGTATCAGAATCTGTGTATCAGTAATCCATATCTGAGTGCAGATTTCTGTGTATCAGTTGGGTGAGTGTCTGTGTGTGAGTGTGAGAGAGGGATCTCTGAGTAGAGAGTATCAAGGGTAGTGGGCAGTTAAGGTATTAGATTTGAGTGTTGTTTTGCTTAAGGTTGACTGTGTATTACTGTGCAGAATTTGTGTATCAGTAATAATCATTGAGGTGAGTTAGAAATCAGTGTGCAGTGATTTAAGGTATCTGTGAACAGGGAGAACCCAATGTGTGTTCCTGTGTATCTAACTAGTGTGTGCAGCTGTGTAATTCAGTGAGTGAACCTTAAATATCTGGGTATTAGAAATACCAGTGTGTTGTGCTGTGCACACAGTTGGGTGTGTGTTTGGGACTGAGCCTGTGCATTATATCAGTGTGTATCAATAATACATATGGTGTACTGTGGGCCTGTGTAGGAGTCAGTATAAGATATGGGTAATAGTGTTGGTCAAGGTATTCAAGATTAATTGGGTTATGAGAGATATTGGAGTGATATAATAAGTATAGCTAAGATATTAGAGATAGTAATTACATAGAGTCTATAATTGTAAGTATAGAACATATAATATAGTGTATTTAACTAGTATTAGTTAACAATAGCTAGTATGAACCTAGAAGCAAGGTATTAACTAGTTTTGACCAAAAACCTAGAGTTGACTTAGCAACACCTAGTTTAGACCTAGAAATGGCCTAACACCCCATTTCAAATTAGCTAATCACTTTTATTATTCCAAACACCATTTTAATATTGTTATCTTATATATAGGTCTTTGTGATCCTACTTTGGACATCGATCCCCACATTTTGCTCAGGACCACAGGCGAGTACATTCTCTGACAGTTTTCATGGTTGATTACTTCTATAAATTGTAGTGTATTACATACTTGATTCCGACACTGTGGATACACGGGTTAGCACCCTAGATCCCCATCATGAGGAGTCGTGATTGGAATCCATCGTGCTAGCTGGGGGATGGGGAACTATTAGTAGATTATGTGATCATATCCAAATATTATATGTACCATAGCTCACCCCACTTCTCACGTCGGGTGCAGCCTGACCTTTTATATGCTCCATAGCTGTTACATATGATTAGCCTGACCACTATATGCACCATAGCTAACCATGCGGTTAGCCTGACCTAAAAGAATCATAGCTAATCATATATAACCAGCCTGATCCAGTCCCAAGTCGATCACATAATAAACTAATATTTCAAACACTTAGCTAGATGTTTATTTTTCTGATTCACTTGTTCTAGCATTCACTATTTATTGCTCATTGCTAGATGCTCTATTGTCTATTTCATTTCTCCAGTACTTCTCATTTTCAGCATTTATTTCCATCTTGTATCTCTTACACTGTTTATAGATTTTGTCAATTTAATGAAACTGCTGTTAGTGCTTGTGCTTCGCTCCAATCCTGACTGGATAACAACATTTTCAGAGAACCTGGAGGACTTTTGCCCTACTCATTACGGCCCAGGAATAGAGGGAGATTTCACCCCAGAAATTCCAGAGGAGGTGCATATCCTAGAGGAGAACTTACCAGCCTGTTCTTAGACTACTTTTTCTGCATTTATTATTTTAGACTGAGACTGAGTTGTATTTATTTTTATTTGTGACTTTGTGAGGTCATTTAGACCCAGGATTGAGTTGGACTTCTTGTGGTTGGTTTAAATAGAACTCTTTTCAATTCTCATCGTGCCATTATGTTTATAGTTGTGATTGAGTATATTATAGAACTGTAATTTATTTATCATTGTCCTCCGTACGGAGTTGAGACTATTGACAGGATACATATTATGTTGTGACCTAGACAGCGTTCTACCGCCGATACTGCGGCGTAGGCTGGACGTACCCACGACTCATGCCTAAATTCCGGGTGCGGGTCGTGACACGTTTTAGTGGTGGCCCATGCAGGTCTAGTCAGTAGTCGAGTCCTAGAACCGCATTAGAGCGATATCGTAGTGGTGCTCGCTTAGAGTATTCCTACGAGCCTGTTTTAGGAAATAGGAATTAGGCCAAGGATATGCTCAATCACAATTAGGGAGTTCTGATTCTTATGATACTATTCTTAATGATTAATTCCTTTAGAAATTTTTCTGTCCTTCCTTGATATCATATCTATTGCCTTAATTGAATCTTTCGATCTGTCTTCAGGATGCCGCCAAGAAGGTCCCAGAGACTCGGAGCAGCAGATTCAGAGAGGTCTGCCACCTCTCGCTCTGCCGGACAGACATCAGCAGCACCTCCTACATCTCCAGTACATGTGGGAGTGTCTGCAGCATTCGGGAGTCCTCCACCACCAGTTCAGAGGGTCCCCACAGCTACGACGGCTCCACCACCACCAGTTCAGCATCCAGGAGGCGTGCCCGTCGATGGAGCACAGATGTTCGCTTTGATTCAGGGCATGGTCGATGCCCAGAGGACGTCGGCAGAGGCCCAGAGAGTGCAGGCTGAGGCACATCAGGCCCAGACAGAGATGATGAGGGTGAACATGGAGAATGCTCACCAAGTGGCTCTCCAAGCTGTGGAGAGAGTAACTTAGCAGCAGCAACAACTTGGTCAGCAACAACAGAGGCCGGGCACCATTGTGGACTTCAAGAGGATGATGCCTCGGGAGTTCAAGGGGACAGAAGGGATACTCTACGCCGATGATTGGCTAGAGGACATCGAGAGGAACTTGCGTTTGGCGCAGATTCCAGAGGCGCTCCAGATCGAGGCCGCTGGCAGCCAGATGTTCGACATTGCCTTGACGTGGTTTCGCACGGAGCCGAGACTCTTGCGCGGGGGACTCACTTGGGAGGCTTTCAAGGAGCTTTTCAAGGAAAAGTTCTTTCCTGATGTCGCCCTGGGAGCTTTGGAGAGTCAGTTCCATGACTTAGCCCAGGGGAGCTCGTCCGTCGACGAGTATGCCGCGGAGTTTTCCCGCCTGAGCCGCTTCGCGCCATCGATGATTAGAGATCCGGAGGACAGGGCCCGGAAATTCAGAAAGGGGCTGACAAGAGAGATCAAGTCTCGCACGTCGGGACGTCGCACAGCTACCTACGAGGGCATATTGATGGATGCCCAAGTAGCCGAGGATGACTTGGACCTCAGGCCCAAGAGGGGACGCGATGTTTCCGGAGGAGCAAACAGTAGTGCGGGACCAGGCAAGCGTCCACACTTTCAGCAGCAGCAGAGGCCCTTTCAGCGGCAGCATCAGGCACCAGCCCGAGGGCAGGTCCAGCAGCAGCAACAGAGACAGAACCAGCCCGCCATCCAGTGTGCGTACTGCGGGAAGATAGGACATACTAGAGAGATCTGCAGGCATAGATTGGGCTCATGTTTGTCCTGCGGATCGACGACACATCAACTGAGGGATTGCCCTACCATTCGGACTCGTCCAGGTCAGGGTGGAGCAGCCGCCCAGAGAGGACCAGGCAGGGTACCTGCAGCACCAGGAGGCCAACAACAGAGGGGACCACTTCCACCACAACATCAGAAGTTCGCCCAGCATCAGCAGCAGAGAGGTGCACCCCAGGGGCGAGCATACGCCATGGCAGTCGAGGAGATCGAGCCAGCAGGAGACTTGATCACAGGTTCGGTTCTTCTCGATTGTATTCCCGCATTTACTTTATTCGATTCTGGCGCTTTCCATAGTTTTGTGTCTGTATCATATGCACTTCGACATCATTTAGACACAGAACCATTAGCTAGGACTTGCAAGATCATGACTGGTGGAGGTATTATCCTAGTTCGTGATCACTGCAAGGACCGGAGAGTGTCAGTAGGAGGCCGAGACTTGAGCGTGAGTTTACTCGTCATGCCACTTCCAGGGTACGATATTGTACTCGGAATGGACTGGTTGAGTAGGCATCATGCTACTATCGATTGTCATAGAGGCAGAGTATTGTTTAGACCACCAGGAGAGCCGGAGTTCGAGGTCGTCAAAGGAACAGCGGAACAGAGAGGGAGTACATTTTGCGGAACCAGGACGGAAGAAGAGGAGTTGCCACATCCTCTGATAGCGGAGTTCCTGGATGTATTTCCAGAAGAGTTGCCAGGCTTGCCGCCAGACAGAGATGTTGAATTCTCTATAGACTTGGTTCCAGGAGCGGAGCCCATTTCTCAACATGTCTATAGAGTCAACAACAGCGAGCTGGCAGAACTGAAGAAGCAAGTTGAGGAGCTGCAGGACAAAGGCTTCATCAAATCCAGTTCATCACCATGGGGAGCTCCGGTATTGTTCGTACCGAAGAAGGACGGCACGGTGCGCATGTGCATTGATTATAGAGCTTTGAATAATATCACCATCAAGAACAAGTACCCGCTGCCGAGGATAGATGATCTTTTCGACCAGTTGAGCGGGGCAAGGGTGTTTTCAAAGATAGATTTGAGGTCAGGCTATCACCAGGTGAAGGTGAAGAAAGAAGACACGCCGAAGACAGCTTTTCGGACCAGATACGGCCAGTTTGAGTTCATGGTGATGCCATTTGGTTTAACCAATGCACCGACAGTATTCATGAACTTGATGAACAAGGTGTTCCACCAGTACCTTGATAAGTTCGTAGTGGTGTTCATCGACGATATTCTTGTGTATTCCAAGACACCGGAGGAGCACGAAGAGCACCTGAGATTGGTCTTAGAGACTCTCAGGAGGGAGAAGCTATACGGGAAACTCTCTAAGTGTGAATTCTTCCTTGACAAGGTCGAATTTCTTGGGCATGTGGTATCGGGTGACGGAATCTCGGTTAACCCAAAGAAGATCGAGGCAGTGGAGTCGTGGGCTACCCCCAGTTCGGTAGCTGAGATCAGGAGTTTTCTCGGGCTAACAGGATACTACAGGAGGTTTGTACAAGACTTCTCCAAGATTGCAGCGCCTATGACCAGACTGACTAGGAAGGATGTGGATTTTGTGTGGACGGAGGAGTGCCAGGCTGCATTTGATGAGCTGAAGAAGAGGTTGACGACAGCTCCAATTTTGACGTTGCTAGCAGGGACATGTGGTTTTACCATTTACAGTGATGCTTCAGGGAAGGGTCTGGGATGTGTTCTTCAACAGCACGGGAAGGTAATTGCCTATGCTTCCAGGCAGTTACGCCCTCATGAAAAGAACTACCCTACCCACGACTTAGAGTTGGCAGCAGTTATCTTCGCTCTAAAGCTGTGGAAACATTACCTGTACGGAGAGCGTGTGGAGATCTTCACAGACCACAAGAGCTTGAAGTACGTGTTCACACAGAAGGAGCTGAACATGAGGCAGAGGAGGTGGTTGGAATTGATGAAGGACTTCGACATCTCATTGCAGTACCATCCAGGGAAGGCTAACGTAGTCGCCGATGCCTTGAGCAGGTATCCGATGGCTATGTACTTGACGACTGATAGACATTTATTGGCAGATTTGGAGAGCTTGGAGATTGAGGTGTTAGTTCCTGGTACTGAGATTCAGATGTGGGGATTGCAGATACAGTCCGAACTGATGGACAGGATCAGAGCTGCGCAGTACGATGATGAGGCTCTGAGGAGTATCAGGGCACAAGTTCAGATGGGATTGTCAGACGACTTCACTATCACAGATGACGGTTCTTTACGGCACGGCACGAGGATATGTGTGCCTAGCGGGGAGCTACGCGAGGAGGTTTTGCAGGAGGCACACCGCTCTCAGTACTCGATGCATCCCGGTGCCAACAAGATGTATCGAGACTTGAGGGAGCACGTATGGTGGTATGGAATGAAGCGCGAGGTAGCACGCTTCGTATCTCGGTGTCTAGTGTGCCAGCAGGTAAAGGCAGACCGGCAGAGGCAAGGAGGTTTGCTTCAACCTTTACCGATCCCAGAGTGGAAATGGGAGCACGTGACCATGGATTTCGTTTCAGGGCTTCCACGTTCTCCAGGAGGGAAGGACGCGATTTGGGTCATCGTGGACAGGTTGACCAAATCAGCCCATTTCTTACCTTTCAAAGTGGGCACGTCGACAGAGAGGCTAGCAGAGATGTACGTGCGACAGATTGTTAGACTTCATGGAGTTCCTGTGAGCATCGTCTCGGATCGGGATAGTCGTTTCACTTCCCACTTCTGGAGGAGTCTGCAGGCTAGCTTGGACACTCAGCTCAAGTTCAGTACCGCATATC
Organism: Iris macrosiphon; assembly: GCA_036927795.1. Taxonomy (NCBI): domain Eukaryota; kingdom Viridiplantae; phylum Streptophyta; class Magnoliopsida; order Asparagales; family Iridaceae; genus Iris; species Iris macrosiphon. The sequence goes on along the minus strand of JAYESA010000008.1, from coordinate 69,091,856 downwards.
ACCCCCAGACAGACGGGCAGTCCGAACGGACTATTCAGACTCTCGAGGATATGCTACGCACTTGCGTTCTAGATCTCGGAGGTTCTTGGGAGGATCATCTGCACCTGGTAGAGTTTGCTTACAACAACAGCTATCAGGCCAGCATCGAGATGTCACCGTTTGAGGCTCTTTATGGGCGGAGGTGTCGTACACCGTTATCTTGGGACGACGTTGGGGAGAGAGCCTTGCTAGGACCAGAAATGGTCGTGGATGCAGCAGAAAAGGTGAAACTCATCAGAGACAGACTGCGAGTGGCGCAGGACAGACAGCGGCATTGGGCCGACAGCCACCGTAGACCTCTTGAGTTTCAGGTTGGCGATCTAGTATTTCTACGGATTTCTCCGACGCGTGGAACGATTCGTTTTGGTAGAAGCGGGAAGCTTAGCCCACGCTACATCGGACCCTTCGGTATTCTTGCGAGGGTAGGTGCAGTGGCGTATAGACTAGACTTGCCGCCTGCATTGGAGGGAGTGCATAATGTGTTCCACGTGTCGCAGCTGAGACGGTACGTGGCCGACCCTAGTCACGTACTTGATCACTCGGAGATTGAGGTTGGTCCGACGCTCAGCTACCCTGAGCAGCCCGTAGAGATCTTGGACCGCAGAGAGAAGGTGTTGCGGAACCAAACTATTCCTTTGGTTCGTGTTGCATGGAGACATCACTCTCCAGGGGAGTCGACCTGGGAGAGAGAAGACGAAATGCGCGAGCAATACCCGTATCTCTTCTAGACTTGAGGTATTTCCTTTTCTGATTTCACTCTTGTTCTAATTCAGTCCAATTTCGAGGACGAAATTTCTTTTAGGAGGGTAGACTTGTCACTACCACTTTTCCAGGTAAGGGCATTTGTGTAATTTCACTATTTTGGATAATTATGTGTTTAATTAAATTGCTGAGATTTAAAAACTATTTATTTTATGATTGTTTTAGGTCAAGCCCTAGAACCCATTAGGTCAAACCCTAATGACTAAACCCTAATTGTAAACCCAGTTCTAGTGAAACCCTAGAATTCAAATTTTAGGGTGAACCCTCAAACCCTAGACTGGCTAAACCTTAGCTAATTAGGTTCTACATGACCTAACCTAGGGGTTAAACCTAGGCCATACACTAGAAACCCTAACTGGGCCTATATATATAAAAGGAACCCTCTTGTTCTTCATATAGAGAGAGAAACCCTAGCCTCCATCTAGAGAAACCATCTCCCCACCCCATTTTTCGAGATTAAACCTAGGGCTTCCATTTTCTCCTCCTCCAAAGCAAGGAAATCAGGGAACTTGGGTCAAGGAGACTTGGGAAGGAAGAACTTCCATAGGGAACCATCTCCCTGCAGGTAAAACCCCATTTTATACATGTAATCTCTGTTTTTCTGTCGATTTTTGGCCATTAGGGAACCCCTTACTGTGTGGTACGAATTTTAGGGTTTTGGATTAGGTTTTGGTGACCAACATTGGGTTTTCCCCAATTAATTCGTGAACCCTAACCCTAGGTATTCGTAGGTAGATTGATTTCATCTTGTATGGGTAGATTGAACTCGATTTTTAGGGTTTTGGGGTTGAGGATTCATGGGTTGTATGTAAATTCGTGTTCTGCATGCTAGGTGTTTGTTGAAATGCCAAGAAGGATGAATACCTATCTAATCTACCCTAATAATAACCTAATTCGATGTATGATATTGATATATATATATATATGCATAGGTGTAGATGTGTGGTTGTTTTGATTCCTGGGGAGTCGAGTGTTGTGGACTGTGTTGTGAATAGGGGAATTCAGGGCAGTGGGTGATCGGGATTTAGGTGAAACTGTGCTGTGCTGTGAGTATATGTGTACTGTGTGTTCAGTATAAATTTCAGTATGTGCAGTATTGATGTATCAGTAAACTTTCAGTTCTGTGTGTTTAATTACTGTGTGTTCATTAGTGAGAGCAGGAAGGGGGTTTGGGCCAGGTCTGTGCAGAAATTGTGTACATGGGAGATAATGTGGTGTAGAGTCGGGTTTGGGGGAAATTTCTGTGCAGTGTTGATACTGTGAGCTCGTGTATGGTTGGCATGGGGTTTAGTATCAGCGTTAGGATTCGATGCATTAGAACCTATGTGAGTTTCAGTTTGGTTGTGGGTATTGGTCTAGAATGTTGTGTATGTGAGTATCCCAGTTTCAGTTGCATTATGAGAGTGAACTTAAATCCTAGAGTTCACAGTGTGTGACTTACCTAGGTGAATCAATGTGTGAGAATTGTGTATCCAGATTGTGCTTGCACCTGTGTATGTGTATCAGTTAGGTGATAGAATGTTGTGTGTGTGTGAGTATCCTAATAACTGTGTGTGTATGTGTGTTCAGTGTAGCAGAATGTGTGTGTGTAGCTGTAGGTCAGTAACTTGGGTGTTAAAATGTGCAGGATTTATTCCAGTGTGTAGGAGTTTAGTATAGATGAGGGTGTATCATTCACTGATACATAATAGTGTGTTGTGGGGGGATGAGAACTAATACTGTGTGTGTAGGTGATAACTTGAGTGGTGACAGTGTGTGTTTTAGGGTGCCAGTGTCTTAGTGGTGAGTGTCCCAGGATTCAGTTGGGAGATAGCAGTGACTGTGTGAGTAACTCAGAGAATGAGAGATTTGGGCAGTGTGTAACTAGTGTGCTGGGTTCACAGTGTGAGGGGAATTTATGCTGTGTGTAAACCTGTGTCCCTATGTTGTGTATCCAAGTATGGAGTTAAGGTAGGTGAGTGAGCTATGTAGCAGTATCCTGAAACCTGTGAGGGTGTGTGTGTGGCTGAATATATCATGTGTACCAATTTCAGTAGAGTAACTATGTGTAGCAGTTAGGTGAGGAGCCTGTGTATTTTTTCCTGTCCAATGTGTTGGGCATATGGGGTATCAGAATCTGTGTATCAGTAATCCGTATCTGAGTGCAGATTTCTGTGTATCAGTTGGGTGAGTGTCTGTGTGTGAGTATGAGAGAGGGATCTCTGAGTAGAGAGTATCAAGGGTAGTGGGCAGTTAAGGTATTAGATTTGAGTGTTGTTTTGCTTAAGGTTGACTGTGTATTACTGTGCAGAATTTGTGTATCAGTAATAATCATTGAGGTGAGTTAGAAATCAGTGTGCAGTGATTTAAGGTATCTGTGAACAGGGAGAACCCAATGTGTGTTCCTGTGTATCTAACTAGTGTGTGCAGCTGTGTAATTCAGTGAGTGAACCTTAAATATCTGGGTATTAGAAATACCAGTGTGTTGTGCTGTGCACACAGTTGGGTGTGTGTTTGGGACTGAGCCTGTGCATTATATCAGTGTGTATCAATAATACATATGGTGTACTGTGGGCCTGTGTAGGAGTCAGTATAAGATATGGGTAATAGTGTTGGTCAAGGTATTCAAGATTAATTGGGTTATGAGAGATATTGGAGTGATATAATAAGTATAGCTAAGATATTAGAGATAGTAATTACATAGAGTCTATAATTGTAAGTATAGAACATATAATATAGTGTATTTAACTAGTATTAGTTAACAATAGCTAGTATGAACCTAGAAGCAAGGTATTAACTAGTTTTGACCAAAAACCTAGAGTTGACTTAGCAACACCTAGTTTAGACCTAGAAATGGCCTAACACCCCATTTCAAATTAGCTAATCACTTTTATTATTCCAAACACCATTTTAATATTGTTATCTTATATATAGGTCTTTGTGATCCTACTTTGGACATCGATCCCCACATTTTGCTCAGGACCACAGGCGAGTACATTCTCTGACAGTTTTCATGGTTGATTACTTCTATAAATTGTAGTGTATTACATACTTGATTCCGACACTGTGGATACACGGGTTAGCACCCTAGATCCCCATCATGAGGAGTCGTGATTGGAATCCATCGTGCTAGCTGGGGGATGGGGAACTATTAGTAGATTATGTGATCATATCCAAACATTATATGTACCATAGCTCACCCCACTTCTCACGTCGGGTGCAGCCTGACCTTTTATATGCTCCATAGCTGTTATATATGATTAGCCTGACCACTATATGCACCATAGCTAACCATGCGGTTAGCCTGACCTAAAAGAATCATAGCTAATCATATATAACCAGCCTGATCCAGTCCCAAGCCGATCACATAATAAACTAATATTTCAAACACTTAGCTAGATGTTTATTTTTCTGATTCACTTGTTCTAGCATTCACTATTTATTGCTCATTGCTAGATGCTCTATTGTCTATTTCATTTCTCCAGTACTTCTCATTTTCAGCATTTATTTCCATCTTGTATCTCTTACACTGTTTATAGATTTTGTCAATTTAATGAAACTGCTGTTAGTGCTTGTGCTTCGCTCCAATCCTGACTGGATAACAACATTTTCAGAGAACCTGGAGGACTTTTGCCCTACTCATTACGGCCCAGGAATAGAGGGAGATTTCACCCCAGAAATTCCAGAGGAGGTGCATATCCTAGAGGAGAACTTACCAGCCTGTTCTTAGACTACTTTTTCTGCATTTATTATTTTAGACTGAGACTGAGTTGTATTTATTTTTATTTGTGACTTTGTGAGGTCATTTAGACCCAGGATTGAGTTGGACTTCTTGTGGTTGGTTTAAATAGAACTCTTTTCAATTCTCATCGTGCCATTATGTTTATAGTTGTGATTGAGTATATTATAGAACTGTAATTTATTTATCATTGTCCTCCGTACGGAGTTGAGACTATTGACAGGATACATATTATGTTGTGACCTAGACAGCGTTCTACCGCCGACACTGCGGCGTAGGCTGGACGTACCCACGACTCATGCCCAAATTCTGGGTGCGGGTCGTGACAATGGCAACTCAGTTAGACAGCCATTTCTCGACCCTGTTCCAAGGGATTTCTCGGGAAGTCATTCTTGAAGACGAAGTCTGAACAAAAAATTCTGTTTATCAGAAGCTCAGAGCTCTACGCGGTTCCTCAGTCCTAGCAACAGGACAGTTCTAAAAATGTTCAAAATGCTCTACAGCGTTCTATGGACTATTCGCTATGCGTAAAGGACAGGAACTAGCACTCTTTCTACAGAGTCGGCGTAAAGATTCAGACGTGTTGAAGCTACACATATTCAGACTTCACAGCAACGTATGGCAAGATGATCATATGAAGAAGCAAGACAATTTTATTAAAAGATCAAAGTCATGATTACATATGAGGAAAATCCAATCTACAAGGGTTTTCTCTTCATTTTCATGATTACATCTGAGGGAAACTCCGTCTACAAAGGAGATACCCCCTCGTCGTCGGAAGATCGCCCCCAGGATCCGTTCTACCGGGTTCTCGCATCGGTGCAGGTCTTCCTCTTCTTCGAAGGAGATGATCAGTGGCGAGAGAACGACAGAGTTGGGGCTTGCATAAATTATGCAGATCCCATGCTCCGTGCGCCACGGCAGATTGGGTTGAGGTATTAAACCCAACTCAGTCCTGGGAGACGGCTGCTACAGCTTGTCTTCTCTCTCATCCCAGAGAGTATAACAGAAGGAGACAGCACTTGCAAGCTGTGTGGTCAAAGACGACCCTTCCTCTCTCCTGGAGCAGCGCCATACAAAGTTGCTGATTATCCCGAGCAAGGGAGGCTAAGATATCCTTCCATGATCCATCGTTGCAGTGGACATTTGCTCGAAGACGCCGTCTTTTTCGGCTTCCTACATGCTGGAAGAACATGATCTCCTTCTTCCTCAGGTCGACCCGACGAACTCCGGCGATCATCTCTGCATGGTGATGGGAATGTGGTGAGAACAGGTTCACCCCCCAGCCTTTTTATAGGCAAAAGAGATCACAGCGGTCCCCAATAAATCCGCCATAAAGTCCGCATCGACCGTTTCAGCGCTCCATTCAGAAACGTTTCGAGTTACGAGGGGCCGTTCATGCTTCATTCAAAGCGTTTCAAATTCCGAGGAATTTAAAAGCTTTGAAGGGGGTCTTGTAGAAGCATGAAAAATACGCTGGGAGGATCTACGCAGCCTCTTGATGCAGAGCAGCGTAAACAGAGGCCTTCAGAGCCATCAAGCGTGCAACAGAGCTTTTTCTGCTAAAATACAGCATGAAGTGTAAGCTCAAAGGACCATCCGCGTAAGTGCAGTACGTCCAGGCCGCTCCAGCGTAAGACAGAGTTCTTCATCGCCTCCATGGCGTAAAACTCAGCCGCTCTCAAAGCAGCGTTAATGCGTACGAGGAAAGCTTCGTTTTCCCCGAAATGAACCTCTCAAGTCACACAGTGAACCTGGCCTCTGACTCCTGACAAAAAGTGCTGCACGGCTACCCAGACGACGGCTGAAAACGATGGCAGACCCCTCGGGACGCGCCCACAGTATGATGGCGGATCTCGGCATTTAATGCAGAGGATTTGGTTAAAATATCACCAAACCGTCGGTTACCAAAGTCCCCCCAGCGTAAACCGCTCTTTCGCGTACAAGGGAATACGCCGCCCTGTTTTACACAGGCAAACATGAGCTGTTTTACGCTCCGCAGTAGACAAACCGCCTGCCACGTCAAAAGCTGCACTTCGTACAAGGCCCGAGGCACGTCTCTACGTCAAATTGCACAGAGCGGTGACAGTTTCCCTCAAGACACGTCTCTGCGACGGATGCACAGAAGGGTTGCAGACATTCAAAACACATCTCCGCATTTAATGCACAGGATGGTGGCAAATCTCTGTAAGAGATTTGATTACACCTTCGAAAGCCGTAATTTCGGCGAAGACGTCCACATCAACACTCTGGCACGGTACGCAGCGACTTCTTTGCCCATTCAGGATCTGTGCTCATTCGGCTTCAAACGCCCACTCAGTCTCTACGACCATTCGGCTTCTATGTCTGTTCGGCTTCTATGCCCATTCGGCTTCTACGCCTGTTCGGCTTCTATGCCTATGTTGGCTTCTACGCCAGGGGTGACAGTCATTTGGCTTCTACCCCAACCTCTTCTACACAAGGGATACCTACCTACGTGTCTTCTACGCCGTGATCCTCGCAGCAGATATACGCGTTTTGTCCCCTTAGTTGGACACGTGTCACATGCTCACTCAAAAAGTCATTTATGCACGTTATTTTAACCGTTGTGTAAAAGGGTGCTGTACTGTCCATTACTCGGTTGTTACACCGACGGAGTGGTCACTGTCACCAAAACTCTATAAATAGAGACCCCTATCAATGGGGAACAAGGTCGACAATTTGGAAGATCGAACCAGGTCAGAGAATTGGTAAAAAAAGAGAAAGAGAGAGAGAGAGAGAGAGAGAGAGAGAGAAGGAGAAGGAGAGAAGAGTCCGGAGCTCAGGCAAAGAGTAGGGGTCGACGGCTCTGGCACCGTGCATCCACCCTCCTTCGCAGCCTTCGAAGCCTCTACCCGTCTCCCACGACACTTCTTCAACATCGTGTAGTCCAAGGGCTAAAGTGATCGACTGCAGATCAGACACCTATAACAATTTATACCCAGATTAAATAAATTGTACTCCCGCATCCTCGTATAGGATCGAATTGTACAAGTTTGTTCGTAAACCAAAGGGCACGGGTCTCGTATAAACCCTGTCATTGAAATACACTTTCATTCTTTCGTTTAATACCACAAACAACCCCCAAAAGAAGATAAGAGAGTCTGAAGAACCAACTACTTTCTCATTTGCTACGGCTAAATATGGTCATATCTTTACCGTTCTTGTGCAACCTCTTGCCGAGGAGAAGAAAAGAGCCCCCGCTAGGCTGTGTAGGGCCAACTTTCTTTGGGACCTTATTGGCTCTTCACTTGATAGATCTACCCCGCTCTAGACTGAGATCAGTAATCCCCATAATCCATCTGTTGACTTGGGGGAAACAAGAAGAACAAGCCAAAACAGAAGCTTTACATCAATTGCTTGCAACATCAGATGTCTGTGTCCTGCATGCTCTTACGATTGCACCCGGAATGAGGGTATGAGTACATGGGTACGTCCAGCCTACGTCACAACATCAGCGGTAGAACGCTATCTAGGTCAATAATACTATATAAACATCTCACACTATATATATATATATATATATATATATATATATATATATATATATATATATATATATATATATATATATATATATATATATATATATTGTAGCTATCAAGATATCTCAACTCCAAATGGAGGACAATATAACAATATGATAATCAGTACTCAATCACAATATAAAACTAGAGGAAGAGTATGGCACGATATGAAATAAAATAAATAGAAATCACAAGTCACAAATACAACTCATAATCAAGTCTAATAGACTAGCACAATAGTCTCAAATATAATATATGCCAAAATATCTAAACTAGGATATATCCAATATAATAAAGAAACTAGCTAAGTCTCCTAAACAGCTGGCTCTAGATCAACATGCTCTACGGGTGCTATCTCAACCGTCTCGCCATCATATGGCCCGTAATAGGTGGGACACATGTCCTCTAACCAATTATCTAAAAAATATAATCAGTCAGGATTAAAGCGAAGTAAAAAACTCTGAAAGCAGTTCCAAATACATGGTGGAGAATATATGACAAGTAATAGTAAAGAATACAATATGTAAAAGTAACTAGGAAATGGCAATATAACTGAGATAAGCAAGTAATATATACAGGAAGATAGATACAGACAATATGGAATGAACTACAAGTAGGAGAAACACGAATACTAACTAAGTCCCTTAGAGTACAAGTTCGTTATGTGATCGGTTTAGGTTGAACACGAATACACTAAGGTAACTCAATTATACGTGATGTGTATAATCGACATGAACACGAATAAACCATAGGCTTTGATCACATAACCAACTCCTACTCCCCCGTCCCAATTAATACTCATGGATCCGATCACGACACGTTATGTACACAAATAATATAAATACACGGTATCACGACCCGCACCTGATATAGGGGTACGAGTACTCGGGTACGTCCAGCCTACGCAGCAGCATCGACGGTAGAACGCTGTCTAGGTCACGATACTATCTAGTCAATATCACACAAATATCCAACTCCATAAGAAGACACCGATATATGAATATAATATAAAATACTCAACCACAGAACTAAAGCACGATAAAATATCGAACGAAAATAATCGAAATACAACCACAAGTCTAAACAACAAAATAATCTAACTTCAAACAATAACATCAAAGTCTCAATATATGCCGGAGACAAATCCGGTACCAAATCTGCAAAAAGAACTAACTAATATAACTAGTGATTCCGGCTAGACCTCCCGGAAATCACACCTGAGCTACAAGATCCAAGGCTGCAGCTACTCTCCCTGTGGTCCGTAATATGTCGGACACCAGTCCTCTAAGTCGTAGTCTAAAAAATATATCCAGTCAGGATTGGAGCGAAGTACAACCCGATAATAGTTCCAATTAATTGACAAGGACTATAAAACAATAAGTAGATGATGCTATATACTGAGAGAAAACAATAAACAGATGCAATGGCAAATAGTAAAGAGAACATGCAATGTAGACAATAGGGTATAGTCAGTGCATCTATGAAATGAAAGAGAAAGGAACTACAATATCAGATTCAAGGCAATATGATCTATGGAATTGAATATGGAGAACTGCAACTATTCTAAGTGTTTGAAATACTAGTTTCAATATGTGATCGACTTGGGAACTTGTACTATAGCTATATGGCCTGGCTAATCATACGTTAGGTATATGATTAACACTAACAATGTTTTACAATTTACAATAGGAATATGATCACATCTCTTATTAGCAATTTCTTTCGTCCCAACTAGTACAGTGGATCCAACCATGACACGTTACGATACACGATCATTGTCCAATAATAATACCATGTACAATGTCTAATATCAATGTCGTGTCATAACCATTGTAACATCTCATGACTGAAGATCCAAGCTATATACTAGTCCGTATACCAAAGTGACAAGAATCAGATGTAACACTTCTAAGTGCTTGAAATATAAAAATTATCAATTAATAAAAACTATCATAGAATGTACTCGCCTGTCGTCCAGAGCAATAAATGTCAAACTGTGTCCCAACTAGTGTCACAAAGACCTAAATATGGAATATTACATCAATACAAGGTGTTGGAATAAAATTAAGTTAAACTAGTTCAATTATAGGTCATGAAGTCATTTCTAAGTCAACCCAACTATTTCTAGGTTGCTAGTGTCTAACTCTAGGATACTAAGTCAATGCACTATGAAACTAAGCTATACTAACTAATCTAAGATACTAAGAACCACACAAAATGCTGTATCCTAAGATACGCAAGTTTAATATGTGAAAATAGTAATTTATATAGATATACAAGTCAAACATATAGTAGCTTAACTAAAACAATGCATTTAGGATATCATGGCCTTGCACCAATGCGTATCACACTACCACACACCTATCCCGATACTCAAACCCAATGCCTTGAGTATCGATCCAATACCTTGACATTTACCTTGGTATCTTAAGGTAATCAAAACCTCATCAAATAGCTATTACATATAAAAACTCCCAATACTCTATATGCTAGTACATACTAATTACAATACAATACAATACCTCAACTACATATACATATAGTTAACTATATATGTAAACCAGTATATCACTATCTAGTAACTATTCACTACACTAACTAACTACATAACATATATATATATATATATATATATATATATATATGATGAACCATCACAAAATGTCAAGATATATATATATATATATATATATATATATATATATATATATATATATATTAGTATACATATCTAACTACCTATCAACATAATCAATAACTTATATATATATATATATATATATATATATATATATATATATATATATATATATATACTAAACAGACTAACTATGTACAAACCATTAATTAACTAACTATCCATATACCTAGATGATACTGAACTGGACTGATACATCTAACCCAAAAACCAACCTACTGATACTGAAACCTTACCTGAACCAATATATGTGCTGATGGCTTCCCTCTTTGCTGTGTGCCTGCTGCAGCTCGAGGTGAAGCTGCTACTGCTACTACTGAGCACTTTCATACTCCACTGGTATTAACTGCTATCAACTAACTCATCTAGTAATAATAACTGAAAACATACCTTAACTCATTTAATTTATACACTCTTGCTTATGAGTAACTCAATTAGAAATGGATACCTTGATGTCACGTCCCAATCCCAAAATACGTAGGACTAGGAACACGTAAGCATGCAAGCCGCATGTATATGACAACTCTAATATATGTAAACCATAGCATATACGTACGCTGAATTATAAACAATAATTCACAAGTGGTATAAATCTATCACAAGTCACAGGGCATAATCTAAATCTCATCCACAGAAATCAATATAAATAAATAACCAATAACTATGTAACTAAATCTCAATATGATGTATCAAAAGATGATAGTTGGGTGGAAACAAATCCACTGCCAAACTAGAATATAAAATAAACAAAGCAAGTACATCCATTAATAAGCAATAAGGCTCGAGGAGAAGACATCCTCGAAATATAAGTAACCAGTCCGAATCCATGCTCCTTCGAACAGTCATGAACATCTACACCTGAAAAGGGACCAGGTCCTCAGAGGGACATAACAAGATACATAGAAGCATACCAATAAAGTACTGAAATAAACATCCAATGGGTCGCCTAACAATCTATGTGAATGTAGTTTGAGAACAACTTTCCAACACGTGGGCTATCTGGCCAAAATGGGATTGGCATGATTCTCTTGGAGATTCAGGGGCCTAAAAAGCATATCGTTTTTTGAACGGCAGAGGCCGCCAGGTAATATAGGGGTCATCACGACCACGCATCTCTGGCGGAGCGTACGGGTTACATAAAAAGGAAAGTGCAAAGGAGCCCAAACGCCTTACTTGTTGTTCTCCCCACCCCATGCTTTAAGCATGTCACATCCATGACACGATGATACCTCTAAATAACTGCCAGGTCTACTAGCATGCAAAGTTTCTATCGACAGTTATCCCTATTGCACGTTCCATATGTATAGGAGGCCAAACCCTGCACGCAAGTCCGTGTCCTACATGAGACTCACACTCGTGTAACAGCTGTGTCCCGGCCAATGAAACCTAAGAATGACTCATGATGATGGGGTGGTCTCATAAACTAGGTCACATGCATATATATAATAAAAACAGAATACGACGACACCGTCGTTGCTCCCAAGTTTCCTTAGACGCGCAGTTTATATAGCAGTTAAAATATATGAACTAAATGACAGAAATAAAACATACATGCATCTTATGGAATATAAATTACAGTACAATGGCAAGGTATACTTGCCTGGCAAGAAAGCTGCATAGTACCAATAACCTGCTCCAGAAGTCTCGCAGAACAATCCGATAGTCATATATACATATAATATAATACAATACAACATCAACCATTACACTAGCACATACACAACCATAAATACACTGGACTCAGAGGGTACGCTAGGGGTGACACTAGTCGACTAACAGGGTCAAATGCGCGTCTAATTACGCGGGTGTCACATCTTCAATTGCTGTATCAAAATCAGACAATCAACTAACATGTGTCTAAGCTAGTACGCTAATGTACACAAGACGGTCAACTTGAAATCCTTAGGGTCACATGGTTAATACGGGATATCCGTAATTATACTAGGGTCACGTAGTATATATATACATATGTCATAACTATTACTAGCATATAATTAATTATATAATACATCCATATATATATATATATATATATATATATATATATATATATATATAATACGCGAACGTGTACGCATACAAGTCATTGGGTTCACCGATACTGTCTGAAACCAACCAACTAAACTGAACCAATATGCTAACCTAGATGTTATTCACATAAACACGCATACACAATATGAAAGGAGAGGGACAGGTTCGAACCTCAGGGTTAGCTTGCACGGGCACGAGGATCGGGGGGTAACTACTGCAGGTTGTCTTCGGTGAGGGTGACGGGTCCACGATGACGACAATGATGGTGATGTTGATGGTGATTAAGATGATGATGATTAAGGATGATAATGATGATGAGGATGATAATGGTGATGATGATGTTGAGATGATGATGATGATGATGATGATGGTGAGATGAAGGTGAAGACTGCCGGAGTCCGAGCTCAGGCGAGGAGGAGGAGTTGAGCAGGTAGGAGACGGTGGTGGTGTGGAAGAAGGCAGTTGGTGGATGGCAGGGACTCAGGTGAAGGTCACCGGAGGGAGGTTCAGCGGCTCAGGGTCGGCTCAGGCGGGAGGAGAGGTAGTCGAGTCGAGGTTGCTGTGGTGCGGGTGAAGGAGGTGGACATCGAGGAGAGTCGGGTGTCGACGGTTCCAGTGGATGGGTGGTGGGCGGTGTTAATGGTGATGGTGGTTTCAGTCGGGCTTGGGGAGATGACCGGGACGGGAGGAGATGGATTCAGTCGGTTCAGGTGGAGGCGGTGGCGTTAATGGCGGAGGTCGAGGGAAGGAGAGGGTAGCTGTTGGTGGCGTTAATGGCAGTGGTGCTGGTGGTGCAGGTCGAAGGTGAACTTAGGGGGAGTCGTCGAGGAAGGGGTCTGGACGTGGAGATGGGTGTCGGTGGCGTTGGTGGCGGTAAAGTCCAGGCGGAGGAGGAGGACGTGGAGGACTGGTCGAGGCAAACGGGGGTGTTCTCAGGCGAGGGGGAGATCGGGGAAGATGACCGGAGAAGAAGATAAAGTGGGTGGTGGTGCGGACTGTTGCAGAGGCGGAGGACAACGGGTCGAGGGGAGGTCAGGGCTAGTCGAGGGTGGAGGAGTTCGTGGAGGAGAAGGGAACTGCGGTCTCCGGCGGGTGCTCCGGGCTCCTACGCAGGGAAGAGGAGGAAGGGGACGATGAGCAGTAGGGGAGGTTGAGATGTCGACTAGGTGATGAGGTTTGGGTTTATTGTGAATGAAAAGGTAAGGGAAATTATTATTTATACATATAGAAAAGTAGGGTTAGGTATTGACTTAAGGTGTTGGGCCTTGGTCAACATCCTTGGGATTGGCCTTGGCTTGATATGGGGATGTTTGGAGGGATAGGATTTGCATTGTTTAAAATGCATGGCTAGGATTGATGAGGGGGTGATGTTGTGTGTTTGCACATTCCAAAAAATCATGAAAAAAATTCACATGAAGGAAAAATAGATTTCTTCATGTGTTGTGTCCAATGGTGTGGACACCTTAATGCATTTATGCATAAAAGCACCCAACAATTAGAAAATTACACAAAGATAAAAATTGGATTAAATTAATTAAAATTAATATAATTGGTGTTCTAAAATTAATTAGAGGTACATGGGGCTAAAATTTGGGGGAACGCAAGTGTCATGGACGTAGAGGACTCAGAATAGAATATTATCATAATTTGGGTTGCACAAAACGGGTCAAGATTGTGTCTCCAATTTCGATTGGAACGCACAAGGATACAAGTCGAATATGTTTAGAATTAAATATAAAGACGTCTGCGGCGAATATTGTGCGACTAAAATGTAGCACAAGAGAGCATAATTATAAGTTATACAAAAGTCAGAATAGATGACTAGCACGTCTAGGACAAGGATGTCAAATTTGTAGGAAGGCAATAGCTAGTGTAGTGCTCCAATTATCGAAGCAACAGTAAAGTGCACTAAGTGATATAAATATTACAAAAGTAAATAAAACACCGTGTTCTATTTCCAATTGGCTACAAACTAGCCCTAGTTTCGCTATCTAAGCCAAGTAGGCCTAATTTTGGTTGATGGGGTTTACAATCTACCAAACTTAAAACAATTTCGTCCTCGAAATTAAAATAAGGCATAATTTGTTAAATCCTTCACATTCGTACATAAGGTAAGTCTATTGCAATCTCTTCCAAAAATTTAAATAACAGAATCTATTTAAATCCATCGCACTTACTTCAAATTTGAAATAACCATTGTTTAAATCAAGATTCAACCTATCGTAGTCTCTTCTCGATTTTCAAATCATCAACATTCAAATTTAAGTTAAATTCATATAACATCTTCAAGATTTAAATAACACATATCAAATTTTATATTACGATCTCCAACTATCGTAATCTTCTTTAGAAAATAATTCTAATCAAATATTATTCCTATCTTCAACTTATGAATTTTTGTATTCTTCAAATTTTAAATTCAATTTTTATCCTCAATATTTCAAATAGGTAATCCAACAATCAAAATTTAACTTTTAATTCAATTATCAAATTTGGAATTCAATCCGTCCATGTTCATGTTTAGAGTTCTATTTATTTTTCCTCAAGATTTAATCGATGATTCAACCTTTAATATTCAAAATTTAAATCATGTGCTCAAGTTATAAATATTTGGTCCGAAATATTAAGATTTCAAAAATTCATTAAATACTCATCCTCTAACTCCTTCTTCTAAAATTCTCCACATTTAAAATGACTTAATCTCTTAATCTAATCTTACTTGATCACAATCTAAAAGAAATTCCTCTCAAATTGACAATGCAACTTCTACCCAACTTAGAATTTATCCATCTATCACATAAGACTATACATTTAAGAAAGATATTCCTCAAATTATTTAATCATGTTATTCAATCCTCAAAGATTTAACACCAAATATGTCACATATAATATGCCCTTAATTATAAAAGATAGTCACCAAATAATGCGGTTGGCCTATGGGGTATATCTAGTACTCTTTGTGTATCAAACTTATACCAAGCACGAGCGTTCGTCTTTCCGAAATAAGGGAAGACGGAAAACAATAATAAAGAGTTCAAGGATAAAATAGAAGTATGGGGATCAAGGCGTTTTAAGGAATTCAAAAGAAATTGTCAAGGCAGTTGTGGATTAAAATCCTATTTGGTAAATTCTTATTCGCATGCTCGTATCAGTACAATTATGTAACCGATACGATATGCTCAGACATGTCTAGAGGCAAGGATATTCGTCTACTAGTCAACTATATATCTCAATCCACGTAAAGTAGTCATGCGGAGAGCGAACCAAGTGTACTAAGGTTGTCCAGACCGTAATACACTGATTCTGATTAGACAATTGTATCATTGTGTGGTTGATCAGGCCCCAATAACACATATGTCATGAACAAGCTTGATAAAAGAATAAGCTAGCAAAACTAGGCTATAATAGCGGCATAAGTCAAGGTAGTACAGAAAATATAAATACACCGGATTATGATGGAAGAAGGTATAACCTATATGGGTATAAATTACGTGATTTATAACTAAGGTATAACCATAAAATTATAATCTAAATGAATACTCAACTATCAAGTTCTAACTACCAAGCACAAAATTTCAAAATTCAAGAATTATAACTATAATCCTAGCAACCTATATATCCTTAACACAAAAGAATTCATTTGGTCTACAATCATAAGAGTTATGTGGTACGAATTGAAAGATGAAGAAAAGAAAAACATAATTAGTCGTCGACAAATAGCGAACGTTAAGGTTTCAGAGGATCAAGATTTAAAATAGAGAGACTCTTGATAATATCATGATTTCCTAAGAAAAATGTGGTATGCTAATCTCTATGTTCGAGATATGATCAAGGAAAATGTTCCATTCATTCCTCTTGGCTTCCTAAGGTACTGTCTTCTAGTATCAAGACAAGAATCTAAATTTATAGTTCTCTAATACTATCTCATTATGAAGGTTAGGTTTAGTCCTAATATTCAACCTTGGATTTCTATTGGTCTCTCAATACTAGGATCAAACAAACCCTAGTAGTGTCTATACTACTCTCAAGTCCTTCATAAATATATCAAGGGATAATGGTCAATTAATCTACAGGTAAGGAATGCTAGAATTCATTAGGTATTCTAAACTTAGTGATGTGTCAATATTATAGTTGTATTCTTAATAGGAAAGTTGTCCTAATTATCATCCTAACAACAGGGATTCCTATATTCTAGGAGAGGCTAACCTCAAGGAACTAATAGGGAAGTACATGAATCAAGCATGATGCAATTATTTAAATAGAACAGATTGGAAGGAAGATGAGTCATAGTCAAATGTGGATGAGATCCTATACTCTAATCCTAGGTACAGGCTTGCTCGGTACAGTAACGTAACCGAGACAATATGCTCTCGACCTGCATGGGCCACCACTAAAAATATATCACATCCGAGTCCCAAAATACGTAGGACTATGAACACGTAAGCATGCCAGCAGCATGTATATGACAACTCCAATATATAGAAACCATAGCACATACGTACGCTGTATTATGAACAATAATTCACAAGTGATATATATCTATCACAAGTCACAGGACATAATCTAAATCTCATCCACATAAATCAATATAAATAAATAACCAATAACTATGTAACTAAATCTCAATGTGAAGTATCAAAAGATGATAGTTGGGTGGAAACAAATCCACTACCAAACTAGAATATAAAATAAACAAAGCAAATACATCCATTAATAAGCAATAAGGCTCGAGGTGAAGACCTCGAAATATAAGTAACAAGTCCGGATCCATGCTCCTGCGAACAGTCATGAACATATACACCTGAAAAAGGACCAGGTCCTCAGAGGTACATAACAAGATACATAGAAGCATGCCAATAAAGTACTGAAATAAATATCCAATGGGTCGCCTAACCATCTATGTGAATGCAGTTTGAGAACAACTTTCCAACACGTGGGCTATCTGGCCAAAATGGGATTGGCATGATTCTCTTGGAGATTCAGGGGCCTAAAAGGCATGTCGTCTTTTGAACGACAGAGGCTGCCAGGTAATATAGGGGTCATCACGACTACGCATCTCCGGCGGAGCGTGCGGGCTACATAAAAAGAAAAGTGCAAAGGAGCCCAAACGCCTTACTTGTTGTTCTTTCCACCCCATGCTCTAAGCATGTCACATCCATGACACGATGATACCTCTAAATAACTGTCAGGCCTACTAGCATACAAAATTTTTAGCGACAGTTATTCCTATCGCACATCGCATACGTACAGGAGGCCAAACCCTGCACGCAAGTCCGTGTCCTATATGAGACTCACACTCGTGTAACAGCTGTCCCGGCCAATGAAACCTAAGAATGCCTCATGATGATGGAATAATCTCAAAAACTAGGTCACATGCATATATTTAATAAAAACAGAATACGACGACACCGTCGTTGCTCCCAAGTTTCCTTGGACGCGCAGTTTATATAGTATTTAAAATATATGAACTAAATGACAGAAATAAAATATGCATCATATGGAATATAAATTACAGTACAATGACAAGATATACTTGCCTGGCAAGAAAGCTGCGTAGTACAAATAACCTGCTCCAGAAGTCTCGCAGAACAATCCGATAGTTCTATATAAATATAATACAACATCCATTACACTAGCACATACACAACCATAAATACACTGAACTCAGAGGGTACGCTAGGGGTGACACTGGTCGACTACCAGGGTCAAATGCCCGTCTAATTACGCGGGTGTCACGTCTTCAATTGCTGTATCAAAATCAGACAGTCAACTAACATGTGTCTAAACCAGTACGTTAATGTACACAAGGCAGTCAACTTGAAATCTTCAGGGTCACATGGTCAATACGGGATATCCATAATTATATTAGGGTCATGTAGTATATATATACATATGTTATAACTATTACTAGCATATAATTACTTTTATATATATATATATATATATATATATATATATATATATATATATATATATATATATATATATATTATAATACGCGTATGTGTACGCATACAAGTCATTGGGTTCACCGACACGGTCTGAAACCAACCAACTAAACTGAACCAATATGCTAACCTAGATGTTATTCACACAAACACTCGTACACAATATGAAAGAAGAGGGACAGGTTCGAACCTCGGGATTAGTGTGCACGGGCACGAGGATCGGGGGGTAACTGTTGTAGGTTGTATTCGGTGAGGGTGACGGGTCCACGATGACGACAATGATGGTGATGATTGGTGATGTTGATGGTGATTAAGGTGATGATGATGATTATGATTAAGGATGATAATGATGATGAGGATGATAATGGTGATGATGATGTTGAGATGATGATGATGATGATGATGAGATGAAGGTGAAGACTGCCGGAGTCCGAGCTCAGGCGAGGAGGAGGAGGAGTTGAGCAGGGAGGAGACGGTGGTAGTGTGGAAGTTGTTGGTGGATGGCAGGGACTCAGGCGAAGGTCACCGGAGGGAGGTTCAGCGGCTCAGGGTCGACTCAGGCGGGAGGAGAGGTGGTCGAGTTGAGGTTGCTGTGGTGCGGGTGAAGGAGGTGGACGTCGAGGAGAGTCGGGTGTCGACGGTTTCGGTGGATAGGTGGTGAGCGGTGTTAATGGTGATGGTGGTTTCAGTCGGGCTTGGGGAGATGACTGGGACGGGAGAAGATGGATTCAGTCGGTTCAGGTGGAGGCGGTGGCGTTAATGGCGGAGGTCGAGGGAAGGAGAGGGTGGTTGGTGGCGTTAATGGCGGTGGTGCCGGTGGTGTGGTGGTGCAGGTCGAAGGTGAACGTGGGGGGAGTCGTCGAGGAAGGGGTCTGGATGTGGAGATGGGTGTCGGTGGCTTTGGTGGCGGTGAAGTCCAGGCGGAGGAGGAGGACGTAGAGGACAGGTCGAGGCGAACGGGGGTGTTCTCAGGCGAGGGAGATCGGGGAAGATGACCGGAGAAGAAGATGAAGTGGGTGGTGGTGCGGACTGTTGTAGAGGCGGAGGACAGCGGGTCGAGGGGAGGTCAGGGCGAGTCGAGGGTGGAGGAGTTCGTGGAGGAGAAGGGAACTGCGGTCTCCGGCGGGTGCTCCGGGCTCCTACGCAGGGAAGAGGAGGAAGGGGACGATGAATAGTAGGGGAGGTTGAGATATCGGCTAGGTGATGAGGTTTGGGTTTATTGTGAATGAAAAGGTAAGGAAAATTATTATTTATACATATAGAAAAGTAGGGTTGGGTGTTGACTTAGGGTGTTGGGCCTTGGTCAACATCCTTGGGATTGGCCTTGGCTTGATATGGGGATGTTTGGAGGGTTAGAATTTACATTGTTTAAATGCATAGCTAGGATTGATGCGGGGGTGATGTTGTGTGTTGCACATTCCAAAAATCATAGAGAAAATTCACATGAAGGAAAAATGAATTTCTTCATGTGTTGTGTCTAATGGTGTGGACACCTTAATGCATTTTTGCATAAAAGTGCCCAACAATTAAAAAATTACACAAAGATAAAAATTGGATTAAATTAATTAAAATTATTATAATCGGTGTTCTAAAATTAATTAGAAGTACATGGGGCTAAAATTTGGGGGAACACAAGTATCATGGACGTAGAGGACTCAGAATAGAATATTACATAATTTGGGTTATACAAAACGGGTCAAGATTGTGTCTCCAATTTCGATTGGAACGCACAAGGATACAAGTCAAATTTATTTAGAATTAAATATAAAGACGTCTACGACGAATATTGTGCGACTAAAATGTAGCACAAGAGAGCATAATTATAAGTTACACAAAGGTCAAAATAGATGACTGGCACGTCTAGGACAAGGATGTGAAATTTGTAGGAAGGCAATGGCTAGTGTAGTGCTCCAATTATCGAAGCAACGGTAAGGTGCACTAAGTGTTATAAATATTATAAAATTAAATAAAATACCGTGTTCTATTTCCAATTGGATACAAACTAGCCCTAGTTTCGCTATCTAAGCCAAGTAGGCCTAATTTTGGTCGAGGAGGTTTACACTTGATGTCATGCTATCTCACTGAACCTACTCTTAATCCTACTGACACCTACTCATCAGTGTTTAGACACTGAGCTCTCCCCTCCTCCAACTTGTTGTGAAACTCCCCTTGCCTGCAATCATTGTACATCAGTGATCTTCTCCTGCCGTTCAGTGCAGATGTTTCCCCCCAAGACCCACTGCACTCAGACATGCTGTTATTCCTCACTGAGCATGCCTTATATTTACCCACATCTAAACTGAATGTCAAGGCTTAGTACCAGTATCAGTTACCATTGACACTTGAGTATCAGTAACAAATTTTCTCCTCATACTCACATGTATTTCAATCATTCGCTTCACTCATACATGGTTGGGCATGCTAAAATATTGCTGCAGAAGAACCTGACTTTACCCCCTTCTTCTATTTCCCCTACACTTGCCTTCACTAAACTTGCTACTAATACTACTGTTGTTGAAGTTATAGCAGCAAACTCCAACAATTACCTACCTGTACACATACCCAGGTATGTAATGATGACTGAACCCCCCTCTTCTCTGATACATGGCTACTGATGTGGCCATTACATGCTGATCTTAGCCTCCTGCAGAAACTATGTTGTAGCTGCTACTACCTGCAACAAGTAACACTGCTGCTGCAGCATCTATTGCAGTTGTTGTGCTGCTCTTTCAGCACACCACTCTAATACTTGATACACTCCACTAAGACACACACATACACTTATAGTACCTGAGCCTATCCCACAACTGCACTACACAAAACACATACACAACACACTCTACACACCCCCACAGACTTGAGAACAATCCCCCAAAGCCTGCAGTGAATGCGTTGCCTACTGCTACTGCAGTAGCTCCTCTGCTGCACTGTCTCCTCCCCCCTTGCTGTGCACCACTGTTGTGCATTCTCTATATTGCTGGTGCAATTGCTTGCATATGCAACACATAATGTAATATCCAGTCCCATTCACTGCTGCTATGCATGCCTTGCTCGACCTTTAACCAACCTACTGCTACATCTAACCTTCCTTCCACACTTCCTATCAGCACAACACTATATGTACTGCTACTCTAGTGGTGTTCAAGGCTCACAGACTCAAGTAGCCTGCAGTGCCCAAGTACCGGAAATGTGCACTGCTGTGGCCTGCACCTAGTCGTTCTGTTGCCTGCACAAGTTGAGCATCTTGATGTATCTGACATCTGATAGGGAATCCATCCTCCATTGGTTGCTACTTCTGTACCCTTGCTTAATCCCTTCACTCCACCTTGAACTCAGATACAAGAACACCACCCTCTACTATCCCTCATACTACTCTCACACCTATTGCTCTAATTCCTCTAGTCACTTGAACATCCCTTAGCTCTAGTACACATGAACCCTCACCCGGTCTGTACCAACCCAAATGGGTGTTGGTGCAATGGGGTTGGGTAATGATACAGTATCGGACCTGCAATAACACTGCAACATACCACAGTTATCACCCTTCAAGTTAATGTTTGAGCTTAAGAGCTCCCTATAATGCTGTAGAGACACAATTACATACCATCTCCTAATCTGAGACCTGATACACTTGTGCAAGTTATAAAGAACACTCCAATGTCCAGATATACAGACAACTCTCATAACACTTAGTATCACACTATGACACTCCACGAACCACACTCACACCTGGATCCAATTGATACTCCCATGATACCAATAACATCAACACTCACATATACACACCAAATCACTTAGATGAATATATATAGGTATACACTAAATAATTCATATAATCATAGATACATACTCTAATGTAAACATATATCTAGATTCACATGTGCATATGTGCACCATACTAACAATAGATCAAACACTTTGTAGGCAACATACCAAGTATCTTGACACATATGATACACCTTCCAAATATCGATTTTATGTGATACCACTACTCAAAATATATCATACCTATCCTAATATACCAAATATAATATAAACTAACAAGAAATGACTCATTAGGCATTTCATCAAACACTTGGTGTGCCACCTCGGAGTTTTATCCAAATTAGCACAAAACTCAATGTAGCATTCACAATATATCTCCAAAGAACCTAGTTCTTCTTCCTATGAGTAGTCCTTAGCCATGGATATGTTTCTAGGAATTTATTTTACCATTAAAAACTGAAATGACAAGAGGGACAAGGGTTTTACCTATAGGGAGATGGATTCCCAATGTGACTTCTTCTTCTCCAAGGCTCCTCTAGCAAAGCCAAGCTCCTTATCCTCCTTGGAATGAGAATGAGAGGGATAAAATTTGGAACGAGGAAGTTAGGGTTTGCTCTCTAATTTTGGGAATGAAATAAAGAGAAAAAGGAATAAAGGTATTTCAGGAACAAGAGGCTTATATAGGCTCCCTCTAGGGTTAGGGTTAGGGTTAGGGTTACGTTGATGAATGTTTGAATTGACACAAGTGCCCCTCTCATTCCTTCATGGATATGATCTAATCTAAACTATAGGGTAATATCCTATTCATGGGTCTAAATAGGTTTAATAGAATTAATCTAGTCATGACTAACTATTTGATTGAGTCAATGGGTCAAGTCAAGTCTAGTGTGGTCCACTAATGTCTAAGTCTAAAATAAATAGACTAATCAACTAATAATAATAATAATAATAATAATAATAATAATAATAATAATATACAACATGTACATTATAAATAAATAGAATATACACAATATTTATAATAATAATAAAAATGACAAAAATATCCCTATTCTGAAATGTGGTAGTGATACATGGAGAATACGAATGAACACTAGGACAAAGAATACCCGATGCACACGATAAAGTACATGTGTAAGGAGTATCCGTAGTATAAGATAAGTGATAACATCTTCTGACAGGATCCATATAGTACCAGTCCTTGTAACAATGTGTCAGAATCAAGTATACAGTTCTAGAACATGTGATATATACACTATCATAAAAAAAAATTAACAGAGAGATGTACTCGCCTGTGGTCCTGAGCAAAAGGTATGACTCGGTGTCTGAGCTGGTGTTACACAGACCTATATAGAAAATATCATATTATTTGGGTGTAACAAATGATAAATATGCTAAAGTATGCTTTCTATGCCATTTTTAGGTCGTACTAGTCAAAATAGGTCAAACTAGGCCAATACCTTGATTTTAGGTCCATACTTAACTTCTAGATTGATTATCAGTCTAAACTAGTTCATTCTAAGTGATAGTAGGTCATACCTAGGTTTCTAGGTTCGTACCTAGGAGGCATTGGCTATACTAGCTAATATTATCAAGTAGCATATATAACTTAGGTATAGTAGTTATCTCTATTTATAATTTATAACCTACTAGTATTACCTAGTATATAGGATTACTTTAGTTATATAATACCTTAGTGCTACATTAGCTTACCCTTACCCCTACTAACTTGGTATGACAGTTGTTAGAGTTATTTTATTTTATTATTTATCATATGAGGGTATAATAGTAATTGTGGGTGTATTGCATATTTATATAAATAGACATGAGATGCAACCTAGGGTTTTAGGCCCTTGCAATCTCCTTTTCTCTTCTCCTACTTCTCCTTCTCCTTCTCCTCTCCATCTCCAAACTTCACTTGGTATCAGAGCATATATTTGTAAGTACTGTACATCCCATCCCCGACAGGGCCCTTGCAATCTCCTTTTGGGCTGTTTTTCGTCTACTTTTCATGATTCGCCGTTCGTCGTTCGCTGTTCGTGGTCGTTCGTGGTTCGTTTATGAGATCTAGGGTTTCTACAGATCTTCGTTGGTTATTCGTCGTTGGTTGAGGTTCGTTGTGAGATCTAGGGTTTCAAAGATCTCGTCTTTCTGTTGCATCTGCAAGTATGGTGGGGACCGAATCTTCTAGCGAGGTTAATAGTGGTGGTGGTAGCGGAGGTGGTTCTCCTTTTACTGTTATTCATAATGATGAATTGGGAAAGTCGATTACAGCGGTGAAACTGAATGGTGCAAACTATCTTGCCTGGTCCAAGTCTATCAAAGTGGTGTTAAGGGCGAAGAAGAAGTTGAAGTTTTTGACCGAAGAACCCCTGCCTGAAACGTCCGCTGAGTATGAAGATTGGATGAGTGCAGATGCATACGTTATGTCATGGTTGTGGCATAGTATGGAACCACATATCGCTGCTAATGTTCAGTGGTGTGAATCAAGCAAACAGATTTAGGCATCTCTGGAAGAATCTTATTCGCAGAAGCGAAACGTTGCCCGTATCTATGAGTTGTACGAGTTATTGTTCAATACAAAGCAAAATGGGAAGCCTGTGAATGAATATCTGGCTTCAAAGAAGGCTTTGTGGGAGGAACTGCTTCAATATCATCCTGTTACTACTGATTTGAAGGAAGCTCGGAGACAGAAGGAAGAGTTTCATGTTTCACTCATCCTTGCCGGCTTGGATCCTGCGCTCGAACCTTATAAAGCTCAAATCCTTGCTGGAGAGCAGTTACCTACGGTGGCAGATACTTTCTCCCGTCTCAATCGTTCCTTTCTGGGACAGAATTCTGTGGTGCCGAGTACCGACTCTTCTGCCCTAGTTTCTAGTGCTGTTGGTCGTGGTGGTGGACGTGGTATTGGACGTGGC
This sequence comes from Iris macrosiphon, assembly GCA_036927795.1. Lineage (NCBI taxonomy): Eukaryota > Viridiplantae > Streptophyta > Magnoliopsida > Asparagales > Iridaceae > Iris > Iris macrosiphon. The sequence continues at coordinate 69,066,432 of JAYESA010000008.1, read as the reverse complement.
GGTAGAGATGGTGGTCGTAGTTTTGGTCGAGGAGGAGGCCGTGGTGGTAGAGACAATGGTCGTGGTGGTGGTCGCGGTGGTGGTGGTGGCCGCGGTGGTGGTGGTGGTGGCCGTGGTCAACCACGAAAGTGTAACTATTGTGGAATGCTCGGTCATGTAGAAGACTATTGTTGGGACAAATGGGGCAAACCAGAATATGCACATCAAGTGCATGATGAAAATATGCAGTCCCAGGACACCACTTCTGCTCCCAGAGATGATACTTCGGGTTTCAATCAGACTTCAACATCCGATACCTCATCTCCATTTCAACAGATCCTCCAGAAGTTGAACGCGCTTGCTAGTACCACCTCCCAACCTACTGCAACCATGGCACATATAGGTAATCCTGCTTTTGTGGCAACCCAGTCACCATCCACCTCTTGGGTCATCGACTCAGGAGCGAGCTCTCACATGTCTGGTATAACATCTATCTTTCATAATCGTAGTTCCATGAAACACAATATTATCTTGGCTGATGGGTCTACTCGTCCTGTGCTTGGGAAAGGTGTCATTCACCCTACTCAATCACTATCATTATTTGATTCATTATATGTGCCTAATTTTCCATTTAATTTGTTATCTGTGAGCCAGTTAACCAAATCTCTTCAATGTTCTGTGACATTTTCTTCCAATTCGTGTATTTTTCAGGACCTCAGGACGAAGAAGACGATTGGTTCGGGGCATGAAAAAGATGGACTGTACTACTTGGATCTACCTGGAAAGGCCTTCACTTCTGTTTCTACTTCTCCGTTGCAGTGGCATTATCGTTTGGGACATCCGTCTTTGGCTAAGTTGCGTCAAGTTGTTCCTAGTTTGAGTCATGTATCTAGTCTTGAATGTGAGGCTTGTCAGTTAGGCAAGCATCACCGTAGTTCCTTTCCTCGTCGTAGTGAGAGTCGTCAATTAGAGTCTTTTGATCTTGTTCATTCTGATATTTGGGGTCCGTCTAGAGTCAAAAGTCCGAAAGGATTTCAGTATTTTGTTATTTTTATTGATGATTATTCCAGAATGACTTGGTGTTATTTAATGAAAGAAAGATCTGAGTTTCCAAATGTGTTATCTGCCTTTTATAATGAAGTCTATGTTCAGTTTAATAAACGTATCAAAATTCTGCGTTCTGATAATGCTTTGGACTATACTCAATCTTCTGTGAACAGTTTCTGTGTTGATCGTGGTATGATTCATCAAACCAGTTGTGTCCACACCTCTCAACAAAATGGTATAGCCGAACGCAAACATCGACACATTTTAGATGTGGCTCGAACTCTCATGTTCAATATGCATGTCCCCAAACAGTATTGGGCAGATGCCGTTCTTACTGCATGTTATCTTATTAATCGCATGCCATCATCTGTATTAAATAACAAAGTTCCATTTACTATATTACATACAGATGTCGCACCCTTTTCCTTATCTCCTCGAGTGTTTGGCTGTGTCGCTTTTATTCATAACTTGGAACCTAATCGAGATAAGTTGGCTCCTAGATCTCTGAAGTGTGTCTTTCTTGGTTATCCCCGTACTCAAAAAGGTTATCGTTGTTACAGTCCACAGTCACGCAAATATTATGTCAGTGCGGATGTTACATTCTTTGAGTCTACCCCCTTCTTTCCTTCAGGAGACCGTGATATTCCTTTTACAACAGATTTGATATCTTCCATACCACTTCCGGTCATTCCTGAATCAATTTCTGTCTCCATTCCCCATTTACAGGTTTATCAGAGATCCAAGGACAGGCCAGTGGTTCTGCATAATTCAGCCTTCAACCAATCATCTTCCGTGCCTGAGGTTTCTGCTCCCATCATCACAGATCCAGATGATCTTCCTATTGCTCTCAGAAAAAGACAACGCCTTTGTACCACAAAGAATAAGCATCCCATTTCTAACTATGTTTCATTACACCGTGCTTCATCATCTTTTTATGCATTTGCTGTTTCATTGTCTTCTACTTTTATTCCCAAAACTTACAAGCAGGCTATGTCATCTTCTGGTTGGAAAAGTGCAATGGATGAGGAGATGTATGCTTTACATCAAAACCAGACTTGGGAGCTTACATCACTTCCTGTTGGAAAACAAACAGTGGGTTGTAGATGGGTGTACACTGTTAAATATCACCCTGATGGTTCTGTTGAGCGCCTCAAGGCACGGTTGGTTGCCAAAGGGTATACTCAGACATATGGCGTGGATTATATGGAGACTTTCTCTCCAGTGGCTCGGCTGAATTCAGTTCGGATTCTTATTTCTGTGGCGGTTAATCACCAATGGCCTATATATCAGCTGGACATAAAGAATGCTTTCTTGCATGGTGACTTACAGGAGGAGGTTTATATGGATCAACCACCGGGATATGTTGTAACAAGAAATAAAAGACTCGTATGTCGATTGAAGAAAGCATTATATGGACTGAAACAGTCACCTCGTGCTTGGTTTGACAAGTTCAGTTCAGTTCTCATTCAGTATGGCTTTCGGCGTACCACATCAGATCATTCAGTATTTTGCCATTCTTCCTCAGCAGGTATTATCGTGTTGATTGTTTATGTTGATGATATCATTATATCTGGGAGTGATCATGCTGGAATTGTGGACTTGAAGGCCTACCTTAGTCGTCAGTTTCATACTAAGGATTTGGATCTTCTTCGATATTTTCTTGGAATCGAGGTTGCTCGATCTAAGACAGGTGTGTATCTGTCACAACGCAAGTATGTTATAGACTTGCTCTCCGAGACTGGGATGTTAGAGTGTCGGCCAGTTGAGACTCCTATGGATTATCATGACAAGCTTGATGCTGACAGGGGAGAGTTATTTGAGGATGTTGGATATTATAGACGTTTGGTTGGCAAACTTATATTTCTTACTGTTACTCGACCAGACATCACATATGCAGTTGGAGTAGTTAGTCAGTTTATGCATGCCCCTCGGCAACCACATTGGGAGGCTATCTCTCGCATTCTTCGATACTTGAAGGGTGCACCTGGAAAGGGTTTGTTGTACAAACCTTCCCAGTTGCTTACGGTGACTGGATTCAGTGATGCTGATTGGGCAGGCAGTCGCAGTGATAGGAGGTCTACTTCTGGCTATTGTACGTTTGTGGGTGGCAATCTTGTCACGTGGCGTAGTAAGAAGCAGAATGTTGTGGCTCGTTCTAGTGCAGAGGCCGAGTACCGTGCGATGGCTCATACAGCTTCTGAGATGATGTGGGTGCAGTCTCTTCTTCATGAAATGGGAATCATGATTCCTATTCCGATGGAGATGTATTGTGATAATCAGTCGGCAATGTTTATCGCAAGTAATCCGGTGTTTCATGAGCGCACGAAGCATATCGAGGTGGATTGTCATTTTGTTCGTGATTTGTTGCTGAAGAAACAGATTGTCACTCCTTATGTTCGGTCAGAGGATCAATTAGGTGATATCCTCACCAAACCACTCAGTCGGCAATGTTTATCGCAAGTAATCCGGTGTTTCATGAGCGCACGAAGCATATCGAGGTGGATTGTCATTTTGTTCGTGATTTGTTGCTGAAGAAACAGATTGTCACTCCTTATGTTCGGTCAGAGGATCAATTAGGTGATATCCTCACCAAACCACTTGCTCGTGGTCCATTTTCTGATTTATGTAGCAAGCTGGGCATGTCTGATCTCTATGCTCCTGCTTGAGGGAGGGTGTTAGAGTTATTTTATTTTATTATTTATCATATGAGGGTATAATAGTAATTGTGGGTGTATTGCATATTTATATAAATAGACATGAGATACAACCTAGGGTTTTAGGCCCTTGCAATCTCCTTTTCTCTTCTCCTACTTCTCCTTCTCCTTCTCCTCTCCATCTCCAAACTTCACTACAGTATACCTAGTAATATTAGGTATCAATCCAAATCTTAACTTAGTTATCTAATACCCAAATATCTTAGGATACTCCCAACCCTTAGCTTATATAGTTAACATATAACCACAAGCCTAGGTATCCTCAATACCTTAGCACTCCTCTTAACCCATACTCAAGATAGTACTCCCCTCTAATACCTTACTCAACTTCACCCCTTAACATATTCCATTCCCACATTTACACTTAATCTCATTTGACACTCTCACATAGATAGACACCTGCCTGCCCTATACAGCCCTACTACTTACCCTACTGATACCAATTACATTCTCTATGTACAATACACTAATTCTTGCACATTAGCCTAACCACCATTCACATACACAACCACTAACCCATGCTCTCACCTCATTGCAACATTCAGCACTGTTGATGTTGCTACAACCACTTGCTGTGAACAACAACAATGTTGTGCTAATGTGCAGATGGCACATCAGTTGCTGTTACACCCCCATCTAACTTGCACGGGAATAAACCCACTGCTTCCAGATCTAGACTAAACCAGAGAACTACCAAGGCCTGCACAGAGCTAAGTTGCACCCATCATAGTTCACAACACCAACATCTCCAACCCGACACCCTGTTACTGCATCACCCGACCATCCTAACAACACAACACCTCAATCGATACAAACACATCACCTCACAGTGCACAATGCACTTACTTGCTGTTGTTGTCTAACTGATATCAAGTCCCCCCTTCACCCTCGGGAACAACCCCACTACTTAACACCCTTCCATACTGTGTACCACCCCTAACTGCAGGGAGCCCTGCATCAGATCTTGGTACACAGAGCAGTGTGTAACACTGCATCATCCCCCACTGCCCTCAACTCATCTGAATGCTATCACTCATTTCAGACATTGATGTTGCTGCCTGCACTCCAAAGTGACAGTGTTACTGCTACTAATACTGGACTGTGCAGTACACAATTACTGTCTAATTCCCCCTCACCTTATTAATCCATATATATATATATGGCTAATACAAATACACAAACACTTTGCATGCTCCAACTAGCATGCCCCAACTAGTATCATGATACTCACATCTAGCTTCTAATATAATAACTATAACACAACATATTGATTGAATTATAATAGAAGAACATAAATAATATCTAATATGATGTAATCAAGAAGAATTAGTAGGAATTGAGCACAAAGCCCCTAAATTAAGTCCCCGTATCATATCAAATCATAAAGTACCGTGATACAGCCTACTCGTATCCAATTTTGGACACATATCCAGTCTCACACACTCAATCTAAGTCTAATTAGATCTAATTATCCGAATAACAAATACTTGGTGCACAATTCTCGAAATTCTCTCAAATTGGACACAAATCTCAATATAGAAGTCTCAATAGGGGTCAATTGAACCTAGTTCCTCCTCTTATGGGTAGCCCTAAGCCATGGAAATGTTCCTAATGGTCAAATGCATAAATTAGAGTCTAAATTAAAAGAAAATTAGAATTATACATGTTGGAAGATAGATTCTCAATGAATTGCTCAAATGGACACAATTAGGACACAAGCTCCTAGCCAACTCCTTCTCCAAGTGCTCATTACAATCCAAGATCCAATGCTCCTTAGATGATAAAAATAGAAGAGAATAAGAGTGATTTGAGGTAAATTGGTGGAGGGATGAATGAAATTGGGGAAGAACACAATTGAGGATCAAAAATTAAGTGAATGAATGAAGAGGAGAGAGAGAATTCTCCTACTTATGTGGCCGACCCCCTTCCCCCCTCTTCCAAGCAATATGTAATGTTAACATTACCCCCTACTAATTGGTTATGAGGTATTTAATTAGGAGGGCCATATTAGGAACTTCTAATTCTAATAAAAATTAATTCTAATCTTCTATTTAACTAAGTGAATGGTTTAATTGGGTCAATTGGGTCAAGTCCAAATGTTGGGCTCAATGTGTCATGACTAGTCCTATTGGGTCAACTAGAGTCAAGTCCAAATAAATATGCTAGTCCATAATCTAATAAATAAATAACACAATATATAATATATAACACTATATATAAATAAAGTAATAAGTCAAAATTATTCCTATCTAGAAATGTGGTAGTGACAAGTCTACCCTCCTTAGAAAAATTTCTTTCTCGAAATTTAAAGAAAGAACTAGCACTACAACAAGCAATCACAGCAAGAAAATACCTCACGGATAAAAATGATAATGGTACTGCTCGAGCATCTCGGCTTTCCTCTCCCCGGTAGATTCTTCCGGAGAGTGATGCCTCAACGCGACGCGTACCATGGGAATCGTCTGGTTCCGCAGCACCTTCTTCCTGCGATCCAGGATCTCCACTGGTTGAATAACTGAGAGTTGGACCCATCTCGATCTCCGAGTGATCCAATACATGGCTAGGATCTGCCACGTACAGTCTCAGCTACGACACGTGAAACACATTGTGCACTCTCTCTAGTGCAGGCGGCAAGTCTAGTCTGCAGGCTACTGTACCGACTCTCGCAAGAACACTGAATGGTCCGATGTACCGTGAACTAAGCTTTTTGCCTCCACCAAAGTGAATCATGCTCCGTGTTGAAAAAATTCGTAAGAACACCAGATCGCCAACCTAGAACAAAATACAGTCTTAACACTTATTCTAAAATAAAGCAATCACAAGCAATACAAAACAAAACTTATACCTTAAACTCCAAAGGTCTCCGGTGGCTATCGGTCCAATGCTAAGCCACTGCTAATGTAGACAGTCATCTCCCAGTTTATTCTTTAGTTATTTCAAAGTGCCAACTTGAATTTTTATCCTGACCAGTCTCGGTAAATTGTCATTATTTTTTCACATCATCTAGTTCACACAAATAAAATGTGGTGTATTCATATAAATTTTGAGCAGTTGTATGGATGAAAAGTAGCCTTACTTTCAACTTCATGGGACATATATGTGCAGGAATGTGAGAATCAATACAAAGAAGAAAATGTCTGTATCATTGTGAATTTGTTCTTTTTTGGCACCTCCCGGTTCTTATGTAACACTATCAAGCTTAATATTTAATGTAACTGAGTTCCTTCTAAGGTACCAACACCAAGAAGCAAACTCTAACCGATCAGTCCTAGACCCTTCTATGTTAGAAAAAATTACTTTATATGGTCGGGTTTTACTTTGTTCAAGTTGATGCACTTGTCCTAAATTTTTCAACTTTTCATCAAAATAACTAGAAGTAGTTGATTTTTTAAATTTTATGAGGAAACCTAAGAGTGCATGCCATTTCTTTATAACAAAGCTGAACATAAAATGCAGAACTTTTTTTCTAAGCTGGTAAAGCTACATACGATTCTATTGAGAAATAAAATTATCACTATTGAGAACAATTGTACCCAATGATACAATAAAGTCGATAAAAACCATATGTAGATCCTCGTCTAAATTTTTTCAGTAATCTTGTAGCAAGTAAATAGCTTCCATAGTAGATCTCTCCTACATAAAACCAAATTGATTATCAGAAATTCCAGCTTCTTTTCTCAACTAAACTCTGCGAGAGTTTCATGGTATGCGTGATAAGCTTGATGCATAGTAATCGACCCAATAACCCATGAAAACTAATATCATGGATCTAAACACTAGAAGTTGGCAAGGTTTTTAATCGGGTTATTGGGTATCCACATCCAAATGTCAAACTGAATGTAAGCAAACTTTTTCTTTCTTCATCTTTTAAAATATCAAAAGTTGATCCAGTATAAATTTTGTTATTCTAATCAAAACTTCAAAATGACAAAATAAGATATCAATAACTCATAATTAAAATAAGAAAATCCTAAAATAAGATTTAAGAACTATCTATTATCATCATGCTTTGAGCATGATATGTACTGATGTTAATTTCAAGAAGATATCATTTTATTCTTCACTTTTAACAACCAATTTTAATCCTTGTGGAAGAATTACTGGATCTATGTTTTAGCATTAGTACATGTGAGAAGATCATTTTTCTTCTGAATAACTGATGTCTTTTATTTTACAAAGCATTAAAAAAATACTGTTGGTACCTGAACAATCAAGTCCTTCAGAAGCTTTCTATATGCTTTTGAGTCCTGAGAAACACGCAGAAGCTCCTTGCTAGCAGAATCTTTCATTGAATTCACTAGATCATCCTGTGCTTGCAAAACTTTGATGCGTGATGCATTTAGTTGCATTGAATACTCACAGCAAAGAGAATCAGCATATGAATGGAGAAACAATAACTGAATAAAAACAACAGAATTAAGAGTTTAACATGGGGAATAAAAGAACCAGAAAACACAGTGCTCAAACACCAAAAAGTAGAAGCAATAGTATCGTATTATTGTTCCATTTACTAGTTATGATGGACAATTTATTACATGTATAACTTGTTAAATCAGGCAAATTGTATCTATCCCAATAACATAAAGTCAATAGAATAGATTCTACTTAATTATGACAAGAAATGATCAATAGAATTAAAGGCAGTAAGCCTTAGATCATGCATATCAAACATATTACATAAACATTATATAAAAGAGGGGTAAAGTGCAAAAAAAAACCTCCCGTAATTTGCATCGTTAGTAAATTAAGACCTCCTAAATTTTTTGATCAAAATAGTCCCTCCTGTTCATTTTCCGTAAAAAATACCCTTAAAAAAAAAATGAAAACTCTAAACTATCCTTCCCCTTCCCTTTCTCCCCCTCCCCCCCCTCCTCCTCCTCCTCCCTCCTCCTCCCCACGTCGCCGGCCTCCTCCTCCTCCTCCTCCCCGCGCCCCCCTCCCCTCCTCCCTGTCGTGCTCGCCCTCCCCCCTCCCCCACCACAACCACCACCACCAACCCAACCCTCAGCCCCCCCCCCCCCCCCCTCCTCCACCGCGCTCCCCCGCAGCTGCCCCCCACAGCGCCCCGCGTCTGCCCCCACGCGCGCGCAGCTCCCCTGCGTCCGCCCTCGGACGCAGCTCCCCCGCGAGCAGCTCCTCCGCCCTCCCCCGTGCGCAGCTCCCCCGCGGCCGCCCCCGCGCCGACCCCCCTCCCACCCGCGGCCGCCCCCCAGCGCGCAGCGCCCCGGTGCAGGCCCACTCGGCCCGAGCCACCCCCTCCCCGAGTAGCCGTCCCCACCACCGCTGCCGCCCCAACCGTCGAAGGAGGGAGGGAGAGGGTTAGGGTTAAGATTAGAATTAGGGTAACGATTAGTGAGGGGTATATTAGTCATTTGATGTTCTTTAACGGCAGAAAACCAAATTTTGTGCAAAATGCATCAAATATAAAATGCGAGAATTTTTTAAATTCAGGGATCTTTAATTGCAAAAACACAAATCTAAGGAGAGATTTTTTGCACTTGATACTGAAAATATGGGGTGCGAAACTTGTGGGCAGTCTTTAAAAGACGGACAAGACGAGATGAAGCCTGGGACACCAATGTACATAGTCAAGGATATTTGCTAGAAGATAGTGGTTGTTATCAATTTATCATGATTGGTAAGGAAGACTAAATATTTATCCATTGTCAAGCCAGAGTTGTCTTAGACGGTTGGTTATTATCATGCTTATGGTGGTGACCTTGAAGATACTGTTGGGCTCATACATGCAGATTAGGCATGATGCCATGATCTCCATCAAATAGGGACGACAAGGATTATGGTCCATCACACTTTCCTGCAGGCCAGCTAGTGAAAAAGCCGACCCGATCCTTCCTCGCCAAAGAATCGAAACCGGATTGAGCCAAAAAGTTCAGCTGAAATAGTTTGTGCACGATATGGATCTTACTTAGGCCAGTCCTTGTGCAGCATGCATCCCGATCCATTTACAGGTCCATGATTCGACTGGATCTCGGCCCCAGCCTGGTCAGTTAGAACCATTGATCAATTTTAACCGAAAGTCGAAAGTAATATCTGACAGTCATAAATTAGTGTAAGATTACGGCCATGGCACGCTAATTTTATTGGCCCAAAAAAGTTCAGAATGAATATGGATCTTGGCCCCATCCTGGTCAGTTAGAACCATTGATTAATTTTAACCGAAAGTCGACATTAATGTTTGACAGTCATAAATTAATGTAAGATTAGGGCCATGGCAGGCTAATTTTATTGGCCCAAAAAATTCAGAATGAATATGGATCTTGTCCCAGTCAAGGTTTGTGCAATTGCAGTGTAATTTAAATTCACTATATTTTTAGTTAATCCAATAACCCACTATTACAAGTCCATAGAAATATCTCTAAGTGTGAACTGCAGAAGCTTAGATCGGTGCTTGTTGTTAGGAGCCTCGAAGCTTGAATTCACACAAACACCTAAATCCTCGCTCTAACGACAACACGATCTCATCATGCGAGAGAAGGCTCCAAGAGTCACTTCTTTGGGTTCACCTTCAAAATCCTCAAGCTAAATGGTCAATGCTTTTAGAGAGAACTGTTTTTTTGTTAGAGTCGTCCCTTTATTCCTTTCTTTCCACCCTTCTATAAACTTAGTAGAGATTTTCTAAAGAGGAGATGGGAGAGTAATTATTATTATGAAAATGGGTAACAAGTAAGGTAGTTATCTCCATCCACTCACATCATTGTCCCACTTATGTGGACGGAAATTGGGTCCACAACAACTTATCTACTAAGGTACTTATCTACTAACCAATTGGATGGTTGATCCACCACAACTTATGTGGATGGATCTTGGGTCCGGTCCGGGTTTGACAATCCAAGTCGACCCGCAACCCAATATATAACATATCAAACTTGTCCACACAAAGCTATCTTATGTCATTCCAAAACTCTCTTCCACTCGACCTTTTCATACTAGAAATGGAATGTGCGACCTGATGAGAAAACGGTAGGAGTGGTACCCAACTAAAATAGAACATCGACCAAAAATACCTCGTCTATGCACCAAACTTTTTGACTGCACCTAGTTAAGCACTCTTAAATCCCTCACATGAAAAACCCCTAAAATAGGTAATATACTCACAACTTGTCGAACTCAGAATCAACATATCTCCTGGAATATGAGTCATAAAACACGGTGTATATTAGTCTTTGCTAAGCCTCCTGCCAATTCAATTAGATTCAACTGCTTTCCAAGACATGCCGCAAGATATCTTACTCTTTAAAATAACATAAATAGCATGCTAAAGTAGCAATACCAAACTTCCTCCTCCTGACATAATCTCAGGTCAACAAAGGGAGCATAAAAATATGATGCAAAGTGGCTCACACGGTGATGAAGCATGGATCCATTCATCTCTCCCTCCCACTATAGTAGTCATTTTAGCACATAAAGTATGAAATGTATGCTATGGTCTGATTTTTATGAGAATGGGCATGCTATCAACCAGTGAATAAGATGCCATATGAATCTTAATCTAGTTGCTATACAAGTTATGGTTAACTAGTACATTCTGCTATACGGCATGCTCCATAGAGTTGTGGAGATACTCTATAATGGATTATTTTAAGGCGTCTATCATTTAGCTCCAACTAAGGCGACTCTAAAATAATCTTGACAAGGCAAAACGAACTTTATGACAATAAATAAACAAAGAACAAGTAACCGGAAATAAAGCACAAAAAAAGAGCACAAGATGTAATGGTTCCGCCGAAGAATTGGCCTATGTCAAGGGGGCAAGGGTAGAATTACTTTATTGAATCATATGATAAAATTTTACAAGATTTCATACAAGAACATTGTATCGCACAAACACAACCTTACGAGATCTCCAACGAGCGCTCTTACTTTTCAATTCCCTTAGTTTCCTTGGGGGGGCTTCCTAGCACAATCACCAAGCAAGCCTCTTTATCGATAGGCAACCAGTGTGCTTATATTCTGGTTTAGTGCGCACTTTGCTTCTGGAAAATCCAGTATACAGGTTTGTATAATAGGTATGACGATTGCTAGTCCACTTATGCTCATTATGCTCTGGAAAATTCGGTATTCCGGTTGGGAGAGTTGGTTGTCGGTTTGCCTCTTTCAAGTCCCACCTTTGTGTTTTCGACTACTCATTGAACATGAGCCACCACTCCAATAATCTCCGAATTGGCTTGTTGTTCAACTAGTCACCTTCTAAACATTGTTGCGATTGTCTTTGTGCTAACTTAAACTCCAGTTCTTAAGTATCCCCTTGTTCACTGGCACTGTCTTTTGCCCAGAATTGCAAAATTGTCATCCTACAGAGTCTTTTGCCCACAACTACAAAATTGCCACGACCCTCCTACTGAGGCCGTGAACCTTCCTCGTACCTGAGTACATACATAGAAGCCAAGGCGGACTTGAAGTTAAATAGGAATTACCTTTGATATAATATACGTTGGATTCACCTTAATACATATCTTTATACAATCAGTCTCCTTATTTTATCACTCCCTTGTGATACAATACGTTGATATATTTTGTCGTCCGACTATGTTATACCTAATTATTCGCGAGATCAATCGTGCTTTAACCGCCATAAAACAATGAAACTTAACACTTTCTCGGATCTGAACTCGCAACTAAACCTTTTAACCACAGAATTTTTTGTTATACCTCTAATGTTGTCATGTATTCTAACTCTATAGTTGATAGCACCACAATATCATAAATGATCGACTTCCAATTGATTGGAGAACCTGCAAGTTACATAGCCCATAGATGATCTTCCCTTGTCCAAGTTATCGGCATAATCCGCATCCATATATTTCTATAACTGGCTCGATTTATGTTCTAACTTATAAAACAATAAACCGATATTCTTACTTAATTTTAGATATCAAAGTATCCACCTTAGAGCTTCCTAATGAATTCTTTCTAGATTTGACATGTACCGACTGACTAAGCTGATTACATATGATAAATCCAGCTGAGTGCATACCATAGCATAAATGTACTAGTATATGGTACTCAAGACATTTTTCCTACTACTCTGATGGTTTCGGACAATTCTTGGAGGATAGCTTGAAACGATAAACAATAAGGATACTCACCTATCTTAAGTCCTTTGTGCTAAATCTTTCTATAACCTTCTCAATATACTTCATTTGGGATAGCCATAGCTTTCCAGCCTTCCTATCTCGATGAATATCCATCCCAAGGACTTTTCTTGCTCCCCTATCTATATCCTGTCAAATTATACACTCAATAACGTTTTGAGCACCCTTATTTCCACGATACCCTTATAAGCAGCAATCACCATGGCATCGACATATAAGAGGAAATATATCAACTAGAGCCATCATTGAGCCGCTTCGAGTACATGCAACTATCATACTCATATTGAGAGAAATTAGTCTTCAACATAAATGAGTCGAAGCGCTTATATCATTGCTTGCAAGACTGTTTCAATCTCTAAAGAGACCGTGTAAGTTCACATACGTAATCCTTCTGTCGGGCTCCACAAAACCTTCAGACTGCCTTATAAAGATCCTCACTTACAACTCCCCATGCAGTCTTTTTCATATCCATTTGCTCCAACTCCAAATCATGATGACTACCGGTGCCAACAAAACTTGATAGACGTTCGCTTGACCATAAGTAAGAAGACCTCCTTATAGTCAATTTCTTTCTTTTGAGCATAATCCTTCACAACTAGTTGTGCTTTGTATTACTAATTTTCCTTTTTTTATCGAATACCTACTTGCAACCAATAACCCTCTTTTCTTTCAGTAGCTCGACCAAGTTTCACGTATCGTCCTTCCAAAGTGACTATCTCTTCGGTCACGGTCACCATTTATCGATTTTGTCCTTTTGCCCAATAGACCTTTTGTAATCACTTGGATCTCTTGTTCCTGTATCTAGAGCAAATAAAACCATGTCTTCGAAACCATATATGATTACTGCCAGCTAAGCTTCCATTCGTCCATATTTCTAGAAAAAATATTTCTTGTTATTTCATTACCATTCCCATAAGAATAAATTTCATGGTACCATCAAGACAAAGTTGTGATGTTAATGCCGTACACTTCAGTCATAATTTTCGTATCAAAATCAAGCTTTTGTTCTGTCTATGTAGACGTCATGATCTCCTTAATGCTATTGTCTTTGGTCCTGGTAGGGTTGGTCTTCATCGTGGATCTCCGTAATCTGCTTGTCCACCTCCTCATCGATAGGTTGCAATGGTGTTTCAGTGACCATATACTCTTGATAACCAAAAACCTCCCACTATACTGAATCATCATCGTATGATGTGTTACTCGCCTCCTTAGACTTTTTTCTCTATATCTTCAACATGAAAACCTTATCAAAGATCACAACTCAGGTAGTGAACACCCTTCTGCTTTTTAGATCCTATAACTTGTAAAATTGACTTCATGTTTGAATCATACGAAAATAAACCATTTTGACTTTGATTTAAACTTATTCTACCCTTTTGATTCACAAGTGAATAGGTCGGGCAACCTGTCACGACCCGCACCCGGAAAATCGGGCATGAGTCGTAGGTACGTCCAGCCTACGCCGCAGCATCGGCGGTAGAACGCTGTCTAGGTCAACTATCTAGATAATAATCTCACACAAAAATCGGGCATGACCTCTCCAAAAGGAGGGCAACCACACAATCAAAATATAAACCTGTCAAGATCTCAACTCCAAACGGAGGAGCAATAACAAAAGATAATCTCAAGTACTCAATCACGAATCTAAGCACGATAGATAACAAAGAAGACTAACAACTATAAAGTCTAACCACCAACTACTACAACAACCACAACATCAAATAATAATACAACAATATCCAAAATAATATACAAACAAGGTCTCAATCCAAAACCGGAGACAAATCCGGTGCTAAAAGCTAATAAAAACAACAACAAGATCCTAGTGATCCCGGCTACCAACCCGGAAATCACCTCTAAACTAGAGGGTCCCTGTCTGCACCATCGACAGGCTCAGGTCCATAAAACGTCGGACACCAATCCTCCGGATACTCTGAAAAATATGTCCAGTCAGGACTGGAGCAAGTACATCTCTAACAGCAGTTCCATTTAAATGATAAAAACTATAAAACAGTTATAGCAAGTAGCAAGAAGAAAGAAGTAAGTATGAAACAGGAAATAAACATGTATCACTGGTGCATAAAGGTAGAGATGCAAGAATATCAGAAACAAGATAGTAGTAACTGTAAGATACAAGAATCTAAGCTAAGATCAAGTCCGTGCACATGAACGTGTAGTGAGTCCAGCATGAAAAATATGTAGTGAGTCAAGTCCAGAAACATGTAAGTGAGACAAGTCAAGAAATGCATGAGAGTCCAGACTATAAAGAATGAACTCGGTGTCTTTGAAATACTTGTTTCGACATGTAAACGGCTAGGGGTAAGTACGGCTCACCGCGCACTGGGTGCGCGGCTGCTATCATTCCAGATTAGACCAGAGGGAGTGATTCCTGATGATGCCAGATAGGAATGTTTACATGTCTACTCGAGTATTTCCCCGCCCCGACTAATACAAGTGGATCCAAGACCCGACACGCAAATCAAGATGAGTCCAGCCTGAACATGAATGATGCCTGTAGTGATGCCTGTAGGTGATGCCAGTAGTGATTCCAGAATAGAGGCCAGAAACATGAAATGTACGTGTCGCAAGTAAATAAATCCAGAAATATCAATCAGTGTCTCGTGTTGTGCTAGAATAATCATATGATACTATACTAGAAGCTGAATCATAATAATCATCAGATAATGAAAACTATCAGAGAATGTACTCGCCTGACGTCCTGAGCAACTGGCGATCCGAACTGGTGTCGCAAGGACCTAATGCGAAAAGCAAGGTTAAACAGGGTTCTAATGAGTTAAACAGATATAAAATAACTAAAAATAGGCTTCTAGGGTCGTTCTAGGTCAAACGGGTCAAACCGGTGAAATCTGGGTCAAAAAGTCAACTCTGGGTCCAAAAAGTCAACTCTGAGTCAAAACTAGGTCAAAAGTTGACTTTGGCGGTCAACCGAGTCAACTACGGTCAAGTCTGGGTCAAACTAGGGTGCTCCTGAAATTCTAGGTCAAACCGAGGTCATTAAGCTAGAAAACTCTCAAACTCGCCTCCTTGAGATACCGGGATACCCTCGTATCCGATACCTCAACCTAGGCTACGCACCCCGCCTAAACCCGCTAAAACCTATGCTAGCACGCGTAAATATATACACATATACATATAAAAATCACTCCAATACTATTCCTAGGCTATTGCTCAAAAACCCCGTTCGAAACCCAATACCTTGAATATCTTAAGGTATTGAGATACCTCGGTATCTCAAGGTATTGAGATACCGCTCTAAACTCAACCCGACTACCCCTCTAGCTAACTAACTAGGCATAAACATATATGTCTAGCTATAATCTAGGCTAAAATATATATATCTAATATATATAGGCATATACCTAGGTATCTACACACCTTACCTTACCTTACCTTACCTTACACATACCTTACACATACCTTACATATATATATATATCTATACCTAGATATCTAACTATCTATCTAGCTATGTATATATCTATATATATATCTATGCATATAGGATATAGATATCTAACTATCTATCTAATATTTAGCTATCTATCAATCTATCTATCTAACTATCTAATATCTATCTATCTATCTAACATATCTAGGTAATTATCTATCTATCTATTTACCTACCTATCTATCAATCTAGCTATCCATGTATCTATCTATCCATATATCTATTTATTTATCAATAGATCTAGCTATCTATCTATTGATATATCTATATATATATACCTATTTACCTATCCGTCAACTATCTATCTACCTAGTTGTCTATCTAACTAGTTTTCCACTTACCTATCTAACTATTTATCCCTCTATCTCATATCTATCTAATTATCTACCTATCTATGAATCTATCAATCTATTTATCTATATCTATCTACTCTATTCATATCTATATATATATATACCACTCTAACTCCCTCGCATTGGCTGCTACCCTTGCATAAGCTGCGCCGCGCTGGCTTGCGCTCGCTGCTGCTGCTCATACTGCTGCTGCTGCTGCTGCTGCTGCTGCTGCTGGGGCAGCTGCTGTTGCTGCTGGGGCAGTGCTGGCAGCGCGCTGCAGCGCGCACTGCTCGCTGCGCTGCCCAAAAACTGCTGCTGCTGCACTGCTGTTCATGCTGAGCTGCTGCTGCTGCGCTGTTCCTGCTGCTGCTGCAGCTCCCTGCTGCTGCTGCTACCTGCTGGTTCCAGTCCCCCCCCTCTCATCTCACACACACACACACACGACCACATACCCATATACATATATATATATATATCTATATATATATATACATACATATATATACATATATATATAACTCTATAGCTATATATACACACTAACTTATATACATTCTAACACACACACACTCAAACACAAATCAACACACACACACACAATTATACAAACACATCTCTATATATACATGCACACATATATCTATATATATATATACATACACACTAATATATATATATATACACACACTCACACACTTAAACATATCTATATATCCTCACTCACACACACTCAACCTCACACACCCTCACACACACACTCTCACACACACTAGCACACACACTCACAAACACACAACCTCACACACAAACCCTCATACATATATATATATATATAATTATATATACATATATATATATATATATACCTATAAACACTCACTCACACTCACACACACACTCACCTACACACTCACACAAGCACTCACTCACACACACTCACCTACACACATACACTAGCACTCACTAACACATAACCACACACATATCTATATAAATAGAAATATATATATATATATAGGAACACACACACAATTAAATATATATATAGAGAGACATATACACAAACACAACACTACCACAACGATGCACACAACGCTCACAACGCCCCACCTACGCACGCCCAACGACCCCGACACTCACCAACGCCCTAAAATATATAAAATATAACTCGAAAACTCTAGCACACACTCCCCGATACTAATCCAACGCGCGCACAAGCCCGAAACGAGGAAACCAAGTCGAAATGGCCGTTCGGTCATTTCGACGAACACGTGGTGCGCGGCTCGGAAAACCTCCTGAAACGCACACCAAACGAACTCGGAATCGGCCCAAAATTTACCCACGCGCTCTACACGATGTCTAGATCCTAGAAAATGCGCTCCCGCGTCGATTCTAGGTCCGTGGCGGAAACGCACACGCACTTAGAATCGGCGACGACGAAAAGCCCCAATTTCGCCCGAAACTCCCGTTTCTCCGCGACGCGGCTTCCCGTGTCCGAACGGAGACACGCTCTCACCCTCACGACACCCGACAACGTCTACCTAGGTCCATCTAACCTAGGGCATCACCCAAAATTGGGCCAAATTCGGATTTCACCCAAAATTGACACAAAACCTAATGTTAAAGTCTCCAAACACTACCCAACTAGTTCCAACTTCCTCCCACGGGCAGCCTAAGGGTCTAGGAAGGTTCTAAAATATTAATTACACTATAAAAGAGTAATTACAAGGGGAAAATTAGGGTTTACCTCTTGGGAGTTGGAATCCCAAGCCAAAATCTCCAAATCTCTCCAAATCCTCCAAATCAAGCTTCCAAGCTCCCAAATCTAGCTCCAACTCCAAATCTAGGCTCTACCCACCTAGGTTAGGAAAAAATGAAAGGTTAGGGTTAGCAACCATGGAGAATAGAAGAAGAAAGAAGAGGAAAATGATGCTTACTTGAAGTTGGGAGGAAGAAATAAGAAGAAAGAGTGGAGAGGAAGAAGAAGTAGTGAAGAAGAAGGAATGGGGGGGAAATGGCTGCTGTTATGCACGGGAATGGGGCTGGTTTGGTCGGCCACAAACCTAATAAAGGGTTCACTAATTCTCCAAATGCCCAAAATGCCCCTACATGACTTGGTTTCGGGTTCCGGGTTCCAAAAGCACTCAAACTAGTTCCAAATCTCTCCCACTAACCTCCTAAAAATAAAATAAATATTCTAAGTCCCAAAATAAGTCTCACAGGGGTGTGGACTGGGTCGGACATGGGTCCACTAGGGTCTGACATGGGTCCAGGCTAGCCAAAATCCTAAAACAATCAAAATAAAAATAATAAAAAATAATGCAATCACTAATTAAATATAAATACAATTAATTATAAATAATACACAATTAACCAAATTAAAAATAAAAAAAAATACCCGGCTCTGGAAATGGGGTGGTGACACAACCAAACACACCTAAAGAATCATAACTACCTCCTCTCCATACCTTTTCAAGAAGTTGGAGATCAATAGCGATCCATTGACCAAATAGCACACATGATTAACTATCGTTATCCAGTAGTCAAGGCATGCTTGTAACCTCATACTCCTAAAATTTTGCCAAACTATTGCTTCTCTACGGTCGTTTTCAACTCTCAAAATCTGGCAAACACCTTAGACTTGTGTTTGAGAAAATAAACACATATTTG
The DNA here is from genome assembly GCA_036927795.1 of Iris macrosiphon. Classification (NCBI taxonomy): domain Eukaryota; kingdom Viridiplantae; phylum Streptophyta; class Magnoliopsida; order Asparagales; family Iridaceae; genus Iris; species Iris macrosiphon. Next base: position 69,047,105 of record JAYESA010000008.1, on the reverse strand, counting down.
TGACACCTTCCTTTGATTGAACAAGTAATGGCCCCCATATGTCTGAGTAGAAGTAGTCGAAAAGACTTTCGATCTTGTGCACCGCCTATTTGAAGCAAATTTTATATTTTTTTCCATTTTGCAATACTTGCATAAATCTAACTTGCACTTCTTAAATCACTTTAATAATTTCTTTTGTGCAATTCACGAAGAATACTCTCATTCATATGGCAAAAACACATAAGCCACAATTTTGCAGTATTCTTTACGTGTTTCTTTCTCTGTAACGATGGTTGCACTACCGGTGACCATACTTTTTGTTCATTCCATACAAGTTTGACAACATTCGTTGTCCTTTTATGACCACCAGATTATTTTTAACTATCTTTAAAATTGAATTATAGCTAAGAAACTTGCATCCTACCATGTCCAACACGCCCAGAAAAATAATATTCTTCTTTAATTCTGGAACATGCCTAACATTCACGAGTGTCCATAACAGACCATCAAACATACAAATTTTGATGTTCCCCACGCCAACGGTTTTGCACCTCGTATTGTTCTCCATAAGAACATAGCTGAACTCCTATAGGTGCTAAACCACTCCTTGTTATAAGCATAATATGAACATCCCAAGTCAAGAACCCAAGCTTCGGTAAAAAAGCACCATTCTCGCTATGCATTATAAGTACATTACACGGTAACTCCTTAGCTTTCTTTGCAACACTTGCTAGACTCAAATTGCTTGTACTAGCACTTTTACGCTTCTTTTCTAATATTACTTATACTTTGGAGACAATTTCTTCATGTGTCGTGATTGTTTGCAGAAATAGCACTCATCGCCATCATACCTCGATGATTTGGAATTCTCCTTTTGCTTTTGCCTCCATCTTTATTCTTTGTTTTTCCTCTTCCATTGGCAATCAACTATGGTGAAGTCATTGTAACCTCCTCCATCTCGAGCTATGTTGTCACAGGCGACGCGTAGGAGGCCTAGGAATGCAGGTTGGAGAGGACTCGCCTCGACTTAGGGAAAAAAATTCTGGGTGAGACAGTGCTTACCTAGGTGAAAATTCTGGGTGAGACGGTGCTTACCTAGGCGAAGGCGGGTTTTAGCCAGGTTTTGTTTCTTCTACTGTTGTTGATTGCCTCCAGGTATGTTACTTCTTTTTATTTCTGCTACTTTTTATTCTTCTTCTAGTACTTTCTTTTTTTCTGTTTTTTCTTCTGTTTTATGTTTTTTTTTAAATTGAATTTGTGATTATATCGCTGCTGCTTCTTCTTCTTCTTCTTCTTTTTCATCTTCTTCTTCGGCTCTTTCTTCTTTTTGTAATTTCTGCTGCTGATTTCTGTTGTTGCTTCTTTTTCTTCTTTTTTGCTGCTACAACCTACATATTTCTTGTTGCTTTCTTCTTGTTGCTTTTTCAATTTCTTCTACTTCTAATTCTGCTTCTTCTAATTCTGATGATGCTTCCTCTAACATATTTGTTGTATACATAATTGCAAAATTTTTTGATTCAAGAACAGCAAGATCCTGGACGAGCGCCTAGGCAGCGTCTAGGCGAGGCGGGTGGCCTTTCACCTCACCTCGCTTAGCACCCAGTAAAACATAATCTCGAGTCTCCTTCCCATAAAGGAACGTTGTCATCAAATGGACATATGACCCTGGAAATAAAGAGATGAGCAAAAGAGTTGGGTCTCCTCTAACTTTATTTCAAGACAGAATATCGCTTACCACCTTATTGAAGCTGTTGAGATGATGCAAAATTTGGGTCCCTTCCTTCATATGTAAACTGCATAGTTGATTTTTGAGATATAACTTGTTTGATAATGACTTTGTCATATACAAGCTCTTTAGCTCAACCATAAACCTAATGCAAAAGTTTCTATCATGACATTGTACGTTACCTCATCTGCTAGATAAAGCTCTAACGTGCATTATTACTTTTGATCCATGTCGTTTTATACATCAATCGTCATGTTGGTAGGTTTCTTGTCCTTACTAGCAATCACCTTGAATAAACCATCTTTTACATGGATCGTAATCCGTCTCTGCCACATCGAAAAGTTTTTCTTACTGTTAAACGTCTCCATCTTAAACTTGGTGCTATTAACTTTGTTATTCTTCATCCTTAATTCCCAAGTAAAGACTCACCCTCAGATATTTATGAACCAACAACTTCAAGAATCACGATATAAGAAGATAATGAACGGACCAATGTTATCATCTTATGTTGACCTAGATCAAAAAACTTAAGTTCCTTCAGTTCCCTTAGCTCTTATACCAATACTAAAATAATCTTGACAACTCGGAACGTCCTTTATGACAATAAATAAACAAAGCAAAAGTAAACGAATATAGCAAACACAAGAGCACAAGATATAACGTGATGCGATCAAAGATTGACATTTGTTCATTAAGGAAGAGGAGAATTATTTTATTGAACCAAGAAAAAAACTTTACAAGAGTCCATAGAATAATACCGTATTGCACGAACCCTCCTTTACGAGATCTCCAATGAGCTCTCTTCCTTCTTTTCTCTCAATTCCCTTAGTTTGCTTAGGACTCCTAGAATAATCACTAAACAAGCCTCCCTCCTCAAGCACACCTATTTAGAGTTAGGAAACCTCTTAAATAGTCTCTCCTAATTTTTCCAAGTCAGGAGCAATCCGAACCATCGAAAACACACATTAAAATTTGACTTGTTCACTCGAAATCCATCCGAACTGGAATTCCTAGGCAACCGGTATGCTACCGGTATTCCGGTTCAGTGCGCACTTTGCTTCTAGAAAATATGGTACACAAATTTAGGAAACCAATATGTTGGTTGCTAGTACACAATGTGGGCACTAGGGAAGAAAATAACCACATTTTCCACACACGTTTAAAGGAGGCTGATACACTATGTTTATATGAAATTTAAAAAGTTATAGTAAAAAAATTCAAAGTTTTCAGAAGTCATGGAGACTCCTAGAGCATTAATGATATAGCTTAGGACTTGGAATGTGAATCCATAGAGGAGGCTATTGTAGCCTTCTCATTTTTGCTGCCTTTCTACATATTGATCAATATTAGAGACTCTTTCTGTCAAAATAGATAAATAGGAGATGATAGAGTGGTTATTATCATTTGAGTGGGTAAGTAGTCATAAGGTAGTTATCTCTATCCAATCACACCATTCTCCTACCACCATCCACTAACCAAAGGGATATTTGATGCACCACAATTTACATGCGCGGATCTTTGGTACCTTTTTATAACAGTCGGGCGGTCATGTACTTCTCATGTAACAAAATTCTTTTGTTATAGAGTTGAAAATTTACAACTATATAAGATTCACTTTCCACAAGGATATATGTTAAAAATCATATTTAGAAACTAATAAGCTTTAATTATTTGTTTAAATTGACAACAATATTGATATTTCATAATGCTAACCTAAATTTGGCATGTGCCACACACAACTAATTAACTTCTGAACAATAAAGCATCAAGAAAATTACCCCGATAATATTAATGACATAATGATATAGGTCTGCATATGAATGTTTGTTTAATATAATAGATAGATATTGAGATAGAGACTGAACGGACTCACATTTTTCGTCGAACTTCAACCTGTTTTTCCTTCCGCTCATATTCTTGTCGGATCTTTCTCTTTTCTGCTTCAACGAGCTGTAACTTCTCTATGTTGAATTCCTAAGGGAGAAGAATATTGTATTATAGCCAACCAAAGTGTTAAAGGGAATTGTTTGAATACTTCATATTTTTTGCTAAGAAAAAACAACATAATTTTTTTAAAGGGTCAAGAAAATCCTGAACAATATTTTATACCTTGGTGCACCATGTATCAAATTGACATCAAGAACAAATGTTGCAGTGTCATGTGTTACATAGCTAAAGATAAACAATAGAACTTTAGTATCTAATTCCTAGTAATATACAAATGTTTCAACCTCCATAATGAGCGCCCGTCCCTTTGGAAAAAGTAAGCTTCACTTGGGATTAAACAACAAATGCAATAATAGCATGCTCAGGAGAGAATCATGTTGTTAAAGTAGAAAGGTTCAATCTTCCTTATCAGTCTCTTGAAAGATTTATCAATATCTTCATGTCTTTACTCCCTTTGGGTTTTTCGAGTTGAAGTCTTACGAGATGACCTTGAACATTCAGTAACAACATAAAAGCTCTTGGTGAAATCAAATTTATAATCTTAATTTCATCTCCGCCTTTTAAAATCAGCATATTTGTCCTATTATGAGCATTGCATGGCACAACAATATGGTATAGAGTTTGCATCCTGGAGCATGCTGGTTCCAATCTTGAAAACATGCTTCCTAAATGCGGGGAAAGTTGCCTATATCTTAACCCTACACAATCCCTGTTATCTTGAGCCTCATGACCTATGTGCAAATACATGAATATGATATAACACACAGATTGACAGTCCGAGATGGACACACCAACAATTCTGACATGTCCTTGTGTGTTTTGGAGTGTTTGTGGTGTATTTGATGCATGTCTAAGTTGGACATGAAATGGATAGAACACCCTTTTGGCACGTCCTAGCTTCTTAGCTTGTAGCGCTGTGTTGTCCATTATTTTAGCATTGTCTGTCTGAAGGTGGCATGATCATCTCAGGTTTGTGTCTTAAATAAGTACCATTAGCCTACACATGAGACAGCAACTAGTTCCTAAATAGAAAACCTTAAAATAAGAATCATATTCCACTTAAAATAACCCAACACCAATTATAGACGTCCAAATATGGTCAAATTAAATATTTGATACAAATTTGAAATCTAACCAAATCTTACATTTAATGTAGATTTCCAAATTATATCAAATCAAATCTAACCAAAATTCACCAAATCCAGACTGGACCCCAACAATCTCCCCCTACAGTCTGATGAGAGGGTGTTGACCCCATGGCTTCTCAACTAGATTCCATACATGCCGTCCCACGACAAAGTTCCTGCTCCCCCATGCAACCGATCTCCGATCCCCCGAGTTGATTTGCATCTTCCTTCGTCTACAGCTCCTCGATCGTCACGTCGACGCTAGCTGTCATGCGTAGCACCTTCTATACCACTGGGATCATGCCGACATCAATGACACGGCTGAGACCAAAGTTCCTGACTATCAATCTCATCGTGAGTCTTGGTCGCATGTCTCCGACTTCCGTCTTCCACCGAAACGTGTTTACGTTCCGACGAGCTTCTTTACGCTTGGCTAGCCCAACCAAGTGGACGGTGTAATTCTCCCGAGATTCGAACTCCTGAATCTGCCCACCTTCGTGTCCAAACTTGAAGCTCCCCCATACACATGCATCCTCGAGCAGAGCATCACGTACTGTGCATGTCGTCAATGACCCACAGCTCCCCCGGAACTGTATGAATGGTGACGCTCCCGCCTTAGATTGAGTTTGCTGCAAACCTTGATCTCCTCCTTGGCCTCGAATTGCTGAAACCAATGTCACTCTATGACGCTTTGGCAAACCACCCGTAGCCAAAACCGGATCCGTGAAGCAACCCCTACCTGGAGACCGACCAGCTGTCATGGGACCGACATATTGTCCCTCAATCTTTTGCTCATCACCATTCGTCGTTTTGTCTCGACGAACCGAATCCTCCGTAATCCTCACAGTATCTCGAAGCCCCTCCTCAGCAAGTTTTCGACGATCCAATTCCTGTCGAATACCCATCGAGCCTCTATTTAATGTATGTGGCCTGCCTGTACAACTCAGTGACTTGAGCCTGTATATGCCACAACATAAATCTCCTCGAGCCAACTGTTGGAAACCCTTCGTAAGCATCAAATCTTTGTCCCCAAACAAACTGCGACAGCCATCATCTGTCAGCCTCACTACCGAAACCAAGTTGTAGCGCAAACTCGGTACATGTCGCACATCCTTGGGAACGAGCTTCTCACCAAGCTCCGTTGTCAAGTGCACATTATCGATGCCTACAACTGCAGCCGTCCCCTTGTACCCCATCTTCACACGTCCAAACCTACCACCGTGGTATGACGTGAAGATCCTCCTATATAGAGTGGCGTGATACGACACCCCCGTGTCCATGACCCAATCGCCATCATGACACATGCAACAAGGTTCCTCTGCGTGGTTGCTGCGATGATAAGATCTCCCATAACCGTAAGGTCCTCCTGATCATTCTTGCCTTTGGCCTTCTCAGCATTGAGCTTCATGCAGTTTCTCTTGATATGACCCCTTTCGTTACAGTGATAGCAGCCCTCCTTGCGGTCCACAGTCGCAAGATCCCGAGAACTCCCCCCTGTCCTCGCATGTGACTTGGGTCTTCCCTTCCCGTAAGAAGCCACCAGAACGGACTTCTGCGACGATTCCACGTTCAACAAGCTGCTTTTGACTGTCTTTATCATAACAACTCCACCAGGCGCGGAGTTGCTCACCGACACCACCGTCTCCCAGCTTTCCGGCAGAGAACTCAAAAGCAAAAGGGCCTGAAGCTCATCATTAATCACCATCTTTATCGCAGACAGCTGATTGATAATACCCTGAACCTCGTTCAGATGTTGTGCCACTGGGGCACTCTCCGTGTACTTCGAATTGACGAGTTGGCGAATCAGAAATGCCTTGTTGCTAGCTATCTTTCCTTTCGTACAGCGAATGCAGCTTCTCCCACGATGCTTTTGCCAAACTCTCTATGGACACGTGGTGAAACACCGAGTCGTCCAGCCATGGACGGATGAATCCAACGGCCTTCCGATCCAGTCGTTTCCAGTCTTCAGCAGCTTTGTCCGATGGCTTAGCGTTGTCATCCTCCAACGGACCATGCAAGTCCTTGCACCAGAGTAGTCTTGCACCAGAGTAAATCCTCCATCATTGGCTTCCAAATCACCCAATTTCCTCATGTGAGGGTGATTATACGAGTGTTCATCTACTCCGTAGACATAGTTGCTAGAACCAAAACTAGTAGCTCTAATACCAGATGTTGGAAATCGGACACGTCCTGCAAGCGTTCCGACACCGTCTGAAAGTGCCCGTAGCGAAAACTTTATGTCAACCCACCTGAGATAATCAACCCGTCTAACGAACACCAAGCATATATAAAGACAAGTATATGGCGGTGACTACGTTACCTGAAATTTTTTTAACCTTTATAACTCAGGTAAAATTACAAGATTGACATAATCAATGTTGAACCATTTGCCCTAATAGATTCAACCCCCTAACCACACTCAAGAAGAAAAGAAAAAGATTACAATTGAAATCACTCACCAACCCGTAACAATCTCCCTGAGCGAAGGCGACGACTCCTCGATCAGATCTCTTTCTTCCTTCTGTCTTGGATGGCGAAGTACTAAGAACAAAGCACGGACTTTCTCTTAGATTTTCTGTGGATGAGCACCCCGAATCTCCAACTTGTGCTATTCTTTGTGCCTCCATCCTCCTCCTATATTTATAGGATGAAAAATCATATTTTAGGTCATAATATGATTTCCTAAATATAAAACCTTAAAATAAGAAACATATTCCACTTAAAATAGTCCAACACCAATTATGGACGTCCAAATATGGTCAAATTAAATATTTGATACAATTTGAAATCTAATCAAATCTTACATTTAATGTAAATTTTTAAATTATATGAAATCAAATCTTTGACCATATTTGGGCTCCAAAATTCATCAAATCCAGACTGGAACCCAACACTAACCAACAATAAACCAAGGTTCAAAGTATCGGTATCGGAATCGGTATCGGATCATTCCTATGAGTATCGGGATCGGCAGTATCGGTAGTATCGGCGGTTTCGGATCGGAGTATCGAATTTTTTGGTATCGAAAAACAAACAACTATTAGTAAATTATTAACATTTTAGAGAATATATTTTATACATTTATGCATAATTTAAAGTATTTCCAGTATTGTTTCTTAGTATTTTTGATATTGAATGAAATAGTAGTCATCCTTGTCGATTGATTTATATGCGATAGATAAATTTTCCTCTTTTATATGTTTTTACAACCTTACTATGCTTTTACACCCTTGCTAATTGGTTTTTTAATTCAATATTTTTGCCGAATTGACCGGAAAAGAGACCTCTAATGTCGGTATCGGTAAGTATCGGATATCGGTCGGTATCGGATCGGGACATGCCAAACTGTATCGGTATCGGCCGTATCGGATCGGTATCGGCCGATACTTTAAACTATGCAATAAACGCATGGATCCACCTGGAGCGTCATTAAAAAAAATCGCAGATTAGAGGCGGGCAAATCTCTTGCCAGTTTTTTTTTTTTCAAAGATACGATGCAAAATTGAACAGATCCATCGCCTTGAGTATAAATGTTTGCTTGTGAATTCTGAATTGTTTGATTTCAGGTGAAACTAGCTAGTTAGTGTCCTTCAAAAGATTTTCCTAAGGGTCTTTGAAGTACAATGTCCACAATTAATGCCAATGTCTCGTTACAGCTCTCACATATGAGAGAATAATAATCCAAATGATTTACCAATTTTGTAACTCTTCAGCGGAGACGTTGATATCACTGGCTTTCCCCTCAACCTCCTGCCAAATGAACCCACCATCTAGATCTGCTTCGAGACATCAACGTCCTTTGTCAGGAGGAGTTCACAACTCATGTTTAGAGAGTTTCTTACTTCTCAAGGAACTCTATCCCAATTCTCTTGCTCGCATTAGCATAATGCCGCCGTTGAGAAACATCAGAGACATATTCTTGAGACCACTTGATCAATCCTCTCTGCTTCCATAATAGTTCAGTTTTAGGATAAAGCCATTCTCACAAGCGTGTTTCTTACAAACCAGATACCCATCTCTATCCTTGGTGGTGTTTCTCTTTATAAAAATCTCTAGAATTTTGCTCCAAACTATTCCATACTTCGAGCGACTGGTTGTACCTATTTTGCTTATACAACTTTGTCTGAACGGAACAAATTATCCTCATGATTTGCTATATAGTCTATGACACAAAGGCAAGAGATCGGGTTTCCAAACATCATCACATAGTGTTCTAAAAAGCGGTATTTGGCGGCGCCTAGGCGCTAGGCGGCCATGGGCCGCCTAGGTTTCGACGGAATCGGTGGTCTGGGCGGTCCAAAAAAAATTGGAGTTAGGCGGCTCTAGGCGGAGAGCCGGCTGCCCAAAACTCGGGTGCTCGGGTACTCGGCGGAGAGGCGGCCGCCAAGGTGCGAATTTAGGAGTTTTTTTTTTTTTTTAGGGAGCACAGGCTGAGTGGCGTACCTATGAAGAGCAGCCGCCGTCGCCGGGGCACGGAGGCGCCGCAACGCCGGAGCCGCCAGGTGTAACCTTCTTCTTCTTCTCTTTCCTTGTCTTGTTCTTCCTTTTCTTCTGTTTTTGTTCTGAGTCAGTGACAGTGAGTCTTACATTGTATTTTTTGTCATCATTTTTTTGAAGTGAACTCAGTGAATCACACTCACATTGGGTTTCCTTTCCAGAGTGAGTCAGTCACAGTAGTTATTTTTGTCTTCTCTCGTCTTTTCTTTTCTTTTCTTTTTTTTATAATGCTAAGTTTACTATCAAATGCTTACAACCTTCTTACAATCCTCTCTCCCTCCTGCTATATGGGCCACATTCGGCCCCACCTCTCTCTCGAATGAACGGCTGTCACGTGACGGTCACCCGGACAGTCACCGGATCCCACCTCTCCCCCCCTCTAATGGACGACCGCCACTTGGACGTCACGTGACGGTTGTAAGAGGAATTTAGGCATTTGGTTATACTCATAGCATAGTCCTTTCTTTTTTGGGGGGTCAGTGAGTCACACAGTATGATAGATTTCGAGAGGAGTATGATGGATTTCAAGAGAAGAGCATACAATTTAAATATTACACGTGGGTTTCCACTCCATAAACCAAATAAGAACTCAATAAGAACTTACATTAAACTCATGCTATTTTTACAATCTGAATTTTAAAAAATTAAGTAATATATAAACAGAATATTTTATATATTTTATATAATATGTTATTTTGTTATTGTTATATTTTGTTAACTATTTGATATGTTATTTTTTAACAATACTATATATATATATATATATATATATATATATATATATATATATATATATATTTATTTATTTATTTATTTATCGACACTCTAGAATTATGCAAATATATATTTATTTATTTATTTATTTATTTATTTATCGACACTCTAGAATTATGCAAATATATATTTATTTATTTATTTATTTATCGACACTCTAGAATTATATATATATATATATATATATATATATATATATATATATATATATATATTTATTTATTTATTTATTTATTTGCCGACCGTCTAGAATTATGCGGCCGTCTAAGCACTAGGCAGTTGGTGATCGTCCGCCTTGCACATTTTACATCCTTGATTCACATTTCATGCTATTTTCGTTTTTGAGAATCTACTATATTATGATGTACCCTCCATCTCCTTTGCCACCATTCGATCCTGCATGTCTTCTTTTCTTGGGACTACACAGGAGAGTTCACCCATTCACTTTCTACCCTCGACCACCATTACTCATGTTTATCGTCGCATGAATCCACCAACCATTACAGCGGAGACTTCAGTACTACCAGTTTATCTTATCCATATTGATGAGATCATTCGTGCTCTTAACCATCATGTCCCTTATGGTACAAAGGATCTGACGACATTATGTCGCTCTACTTGAGATCATTATATGGCATATCCTCTAAACATGTAAACCTCTATGACTCCTCTTCAGACCTTTTTTCTAGCTACTCCCAGCCATTCAGAACCGTAGTCCTATGAAGAAGCTGCTACCATACCTAAGTGATAAGAGGCTATGTCTGATGAGCTCCAAGCACTACAAAAGACTCATAATTGGAACTTACATCTTTGCCCATGGAAAGTTAGCTACAAATGGATTTATAAGATTAAAACTGTTTGATCAGTATAAAGGTCACATACTTTCTCATGGTTTCACTCAGCAATATGATATAAATTATGGCAAGATCTAGATCGTATTGCCAAGATAACAGTTCACACACTTTTAGCCATTGCTTCTACTCGTAGTTAGCGAAACACGAAACAGTCAGAACGTGGAAAGAAAAGGGGAACGCGATAGACCTGGGTCCCTGTAAGCGACACTTGGAGCAGGCTTCTTCTAAACTTTATTCTGAATGCCATACATTCATCTAGAACGTGGAACAATTTTCATACGTTTCAAAAAAATATTTTGACTTTTCAAAAGGAAGTAACAAGTCCTAGACTCTATAATGATTTTGAAGAAAAATAACTGGATCTACATATTCTCTTGGCTAAATTACAACTTGATATCCTCAACTATTCAAATGTTCAGCTTGATGCCCTCAACTTTGATAGGTACTAACTTAATACCCTCAACTATATAACAATTTTTATGTTGATACCCAAAATTTTAAAAATGACAAAATTGCCCTCCCCTCTTCCAACCCCTCCGGACCCCCTTCTTCTCCGGCAGCACCCCTCCCTATTCTCTCTCCCCCGCTCTCTTTCGCAGCCCCTCCCCCCTCTCTCTCCGGCACCGATAACCGGAGGGAGGATGTCGCAGCAAAGGCAACGAGGCGGCAGGGCGGGACGGGGGTGCGAAAGTGGGCCGGTCGGAGCGGCACGGGGGTAGGGGTTAGCGGGCGAGAGCAGGAGAGAGGGGGTGTGTGGGCGGAGAGAGAGGGGGGAGGGGAGGGGCAATTTGGTCATATTATTTTTTAGGGTATCAAGTTGGTACCTATCAAAGTTGAGGGTACAAAGCTGAACATTTGAATAGTTGAGGGTATCAAATTGTAATTTAGCCTATTCCTTTTGAAAGCTTGGCTGGCAACCCAAGTACATGTTGTATTTGTTTTTTTGGGACGTGGATTTCCATGTTCAAGTTCGCCGACATTTCGCATTCTCAAACGTGCTCATAGATCACAGAACGCTACCTATATTGTGTATGAGCTGGTTTATTTATCATATGGATGGAAAGAATGTTTTTCCTCATGGTGGTTTAGCTTTAGCTTAGGATGTTAACGTAACACCTCGTTTTGGTCTGTCTTATTTATCAAGACAGGTCTATCATATCTATAAGGCAATTTTATATAGCCTTAAGCAGGCTCCATGTCCGAAGAACCGAAAGTAGCCACGGATGTAATACAGTACAAGCCTAGATTGTACTTGCACAAGGCAAGAAGATAGACAAGGCATGGTATATCTCATAAACAATGACATCGCAGCAAAATTAAGTAAACAAATTGAAGTCACAATGAATATAATGAAAAGCTTTTCTTTATTGATAATGATAATTGAGTACATAGCTTACAAAAGATTTATAAATCTCTCAAATACAACTGATACTTGGCCCATTTGGCTTACATTGATATTTGTCGTCTTGGCTTACACTCTCACTACTACAACTGAATTACACTGCTCCATACATTCTGCCATTTATAACAGAAGACGCCCCCAATGGAAGAATAGCTTCTGTGCGCCCCAACAATGCTTCGATGCATCATAACCGTTCTAGCCACTCCCCAATGCTGAGTACCTAGGGATGCCCACAAACGTGGGTCAATACATATCGTGCACTGGTGAGCAGAAACTATCCCACTCGCCTAAACCGACACTAAGTATTCATGTGAAAAGTATGCATATTAACTTAGTGATCTTTCTATTAGGAACCAGGTTTATTTCAATGATCGAAGTATTCAACAGCATAATGAAACATACTTTGAAAACAACAGTATACATTGAATATGTGCAAAATATGTACATATCGCCTAACGACGATTCTTACCAACAGCCCACTCGTCGTATCCCTGCAAAACAAGGATTAGCCACAGCATAATTAATACAAATCATTCTTACAGAGATAATGTTAAGCCTGCATAAATATTCTCGTTAGTATGCAGCCTAACTACATGAGGGTCATTGGTGATATGCTTTCTCGCTACGAGGGAATGTCATATAGGAATTCGAAGGGCATACGAAGCGCCATTGGTGATATGCTTTCTCACAATGAAGGGCACTATGTTTTCTCCTAGGCCGAACGATCCCGGTGCCCTAGTGCATCTCGTTCGAGGAAACTTACCAAACCTTGTGCACAAGTTGTCCCTAACCATGTAACGACTATGCAAATAAAATCTAAGCATAAATTTGCATGGTAAATAAATGTAAGTAAAGCCTCGCATTATTGATCCTTCTCATTTTATTTATTTTCATATCGGTTGGTGACCCTTAGGTCCCAACTTACAGACCTTCTCGTGGCCTGGTGGTACCAAACCATAATTATACTCGCATATGAAGCATTTCCTTCATAGTTACTATGCACTGATGCACTTATACATGTACCGATGTTCAATGTTCCATTCTCAGTGTTGCCAACTTGTGAAGTAGATTGCATAATAATACTTCTTTCTCATGGCAGACTTACTTTATAGCATTCTTGTATCAATAGTACTAATAGTTTGTTATTCATATGTTTCATTAATTTTAGCAGCATTGAACATAAGGCATCATTATTATTGTGTGGACTAGAGCAACATATAGTTATTACATACAACAAAGTAACACTAGCATTCATTTTATTAAGGCATGAAAGAGTAGAGGAGAAGGGACTGATCCACTCACTTATATAAATATTGTTTTCATGCCACGATCCCACATTCACCTACGATCCCTCAAAAATGATCCGACGCGAGTCTTATAACTTGGCATAATCATACATTCGAATCATGTTGCATAAGATATCTGTCACCATCACATTTTCATCCAAGGGTAGTTTGGTAATTGTCAATGGGTATTAATTATTTTAGGATTATTGTAATTAATATTTGTGCATGGAATAATTTATTTATTTATTGTATTATTATTTGTTGCTAGTGTAGATTTATTATGGACTTGTGTAGTGGACCAAACCCAATTATTTAGAAGCATGAACCCAACTTTTAGACTAGTCTAAGTTGAGCCCATGAATTAGGCCCATAGATTATGCAGCTTAATTAATTAGGGAAACCATTAGACTAGAACCTTCCCTCCCTAATTAATTTTTTCATGAGAGGCCCCAAGGGGTATTTTTGTCATTTCACACGGCATGAAGAATGTACATAGGCCGGCCCCCTCCTTGAGGAGAGAGAAAATTATTCTTTTCATCTCAAATTTTAATTCTAGACCTACAATTTCCCTCTCCAAATTTCCTCCATTCCCTCACCAATTCTCTACCAATTCTTCACCAATTCCCTTCTAAATTCATCATTGAGTTTTCTACACCAAGGATCTACAAGAAGGAAGCAAGGAGCAAGGAGGAGGAGGCCAAGATCTACAAAGAGAGGAGCTACTTGTCAATTGGGAACTTTTTATTGGAAATCAATCTCCCAATAGGTATAATTCAGTTTCCTTCCTTATATTAGACTCTAGATATGAGATTTTACCATAAGAAATTAACCCACATACATAGGCTACCCATAGGATTTGGTTTTGGGTCAATTGGAGACCTACGGTGGAAGTTATGACCAATTTGGAGCCAATTTTGGAGGAATTTCGAGATTGGCACGTGTAGTGCTTGTCAATTGATCTAATAGATCTAATTGACACTTGATGGTGTGTTTGTGACTAGTATCGTGTCAACAATTGGATACGTGTAGGCCGTATCTCGTCAATTTGACGAAACAGATTGATTTTGGAGGGTTTTCTCTAACACGGGGCCTTGTGCATATCCTATTATGACACAGACACGTAGACACTCTAATTACCATACATATTGTTCATAAATTATGTATTAGACTTGTACGTGTCCTCCGGGATGTATTTGGTTGTGTGTTGGAGTCGTATCGCAAGCGTATAATAGAGAAAGTGTGATACGGGTCCGATGCGCTCCATGTGTTTGTTGTTTGGCCATTTTACTATACGTGCATGTGTAATTATAGATATATATGATAATTAGGTGATATATATATACATATGTTGGTATAGTTGAGTTTATGTATAAGTGTGGGACTATGTATATATATATATATATATATATATATATATATATATATATATATATATATATATATATATATATATATATATATATATATTAGTATACATGGTTATAGATATATGTATCTATAGGTTTTGTGTTGGTATGTTATATATGTGAAAAGATATATACATATCTAATTATTTTGTGTTTGTGTGATTAGTGTATATAATATGTATCTAGATATATATATCTATTTATATATAAATCTATATGTATATCTATATGTTGATTCATATGTGTGGCTAAGTAAATACATATATAGCTAGTGATTTATATGTATGTGTATGCCTATATGTATTGGTATCTATATATTAGTGTTATGCATATAGATTGATATGTATGAGGGGTAGTATATGCATCTATGTATATAGATAGTTAGTTATCTATATGAGTATTGGTAGGGGTTGTATAGTTAGTTTTGGTGCTTGAGAGTGTGGTGGGGGACTCGACACATGCACAGTGACTCTGCATCACCACTGTGTGCAGAGGATCACAGCACTGTGTGAAAAGGATCACCTGAAGACTCGACACAGGGAACAGGCCACTGTGTGCAGTGAGAAAAGAAAAAGGTAAGCAGCAGCCAGCAACTTCAGGTGGCCAGGGCAACTCGGGCAGTGCAAATTCACACAGTAGCAGCAACCAACAACTTCAGGTGGCCACTGTGTAATGAAGAGAGAGCAGTGGCAGTTTCTTTATGCATGAATGCACAGTTTTAAGGGCAAGCACTGTGTAGCAGTGTCTTCACAATAATATGTTATTGTGCCCGAGCAGTATCATGGTCCTCAATTTCAGTTTAGTGTTTGATTTCAGTAGTTCATTTTAGAGATTGGGGGTAGATGTGTTTATGTTTAAGGCATTAGTAGGAGTTAGATAGTTATGTAAGTAGTAAGTTAGTTGTATATTGGTTAGTTAGTATTTAAGGTATTGGTATACATAATTATGTTAGTAGTTAGACATTATATAGTTAGTATTGGTTTAGAGTTTCATTTTAGTAGATTAGCTACTTATATATACTTCTTATGTAGTAATTAGTTATATTATAGTGTAGCTAGTATTAGCTTGGTCTTTTACATATTAGCTTTGAGGTGTTGGGTCACCTTGAGAAACCAATATATCACCAAGGTATCGGGCCAATACCCAAGGTATTGAGATTAGGTATCTAGTTAGTTGTGATACGCATTGGTGCAAGGCCAAGGTATCCAAATTAAATTGTTTTGATGTAGTAATATAATGTTTGGCTCTTATACATATATAAAACCATATTTTTATAATTAAAAACTTGCGTATCTTAGGATACGGATCTTTGAATATATTGTTGTGTGTTAGTTTAGCTACCTGTAAACACCTGAATTTTTCAGAAATTAAAAATAATTTTTTGGGAATTTTCTGCTATTTTTATATAATTAAAATAAATGTTCTTTTGAATTAAATATTTTTAAGTATTAAAAATAAATATAAAAATATTATGAAAATGATATTTTTTTGGTGTAAAATAAAATATTAGACTTACTGCAATTTTTCTGAAATTTATTGGACCCCGAAACTATTTTTAAAGACCTAAAAATTAATATTTTAAATAAACCAAAACAAACCCATTCTGAATCGAACTAAACCAAGAATAAACCAAACCAATCCTGAACTAAACCGAACCCAAAACCTAACGAGTCGGATTCGGATCCGAACCCGACCCGTTAACCCACGACCCGGAATCCGACCCGAAACCTATCTACAGTAATCTAAATCCCTAACCCGATCGTCTCCTTCGCCGTTACTCCTCTCCGCCGGCCGTCGCTTCACCTCCCCCGCGAGCATTCTGCCGCCTCGCCTCCCCACCGGCCATCCGCCCCTTCCCCTTCACCTCCCCGCCAACCGTTGGCCACCGCCCACCTTATAAAACCCGACCAACCCCCTGAGCCGAACCCCACAGCCACCGAGCTCCCCTCACCACCATCTCCGGCCACCTCCGTCGTCCCTCCGCTAGCCCAGCCTCGGCGGCGTCTCCCTCCGACCTAGACAAGTCCCCAGTTCCTCCGCAACGACCACAACAGCAACCACCGCCGAGCACAGCGCCGCCGGCCGAGCACCGTCGTAGCCGCGTCGCGCCTCCTCGCGAACGCATTTTTCAGTCATTTCCGATGCCCTGTTCAGGTGAGATTTTCTCTCTCCTCGCTGCCTCATTTTCTGTTCTGTCTGCTGTAACGCGTACCCTGCGTGACTCTCTCAAACCCCGTGTAACTCGTTCGGGGTATCGTGTCCTGTGTTGGTCGCAAACTGCGACGCAAAATTAGGAAAATAAATCCCCTTTTTTGAAAATTCAGAAAATATCCCGAACTCCCCAGTTCGCGACCTTTTTGCGAATAACCTGTTTAATGTTTTCAAATTTGGCTTGAACAATAATTTAGACCATATGACCAAGTTTTAAACCCTATTTTTAGTTTATTTTATCATGTTGTAGTTTGTAATTAATTTGAGGGTAAAAATGACCAAAAATTTGGTCTTTATAAAACCCTAATTTTCTCGGAACTGGGTGCGCCCCGCTAAATGAGGTAACTTGGTCGTGTGCGGACTTTACCGAAAGGTGTGCGCCGATAATACGGACGTATAAAATTTTGTGGAAGTTGATTTGGATGTGCGTGCACATCGGAATCAACGCGTATCCGTCGACAACACCCCGTATCGGTCCTGTTCTGAAACTCGTTGTAACTTCATGTACGCTCATCATATCAAAACGAAACTTGTTACAATGGACTCGTAGCAATACGCTGGTCTTGTGACCCAAGTTTGGTTCAATTTTGAGAACGTTGATAAAATCCCGTATCGTGGGCCCTACGGCTCCACTAGATGGGCAATTTTGTGATCGGCTCATCGGAATCCAGTTCTGGATATTCCGTTGGGTTTATATCATCGTTCTGGACTTGTAAACACTAAATTTGACAAATTTGGAGAACTTTGTCTTTAGCACATTTTCCGGTGCGAAGCGGGCCACAAGTGGACCCCGCTTTGACTAGAAACTGTCACTTTTGCCCCTGTGTCCAAATTAGACTTTTGGACAGGCAATTCTAGCTATTTGATATCTTCTGAGCATGATGGTAATATTTATTTCAGCATTCGGAGGAGTACCTGCAGATCTTGCTGATACCGGAGCTGCAGTTGGTATTCAAACCCCAAGCAAGTGTACCTTGCCAATCTTGCAGTTCATGTTACATAATATTCCTTTGATTTATTTATATGTTGTATCTGTTCAACCTAGGACCGTGTGACATTACTTAACGTCCGAATAATATTTGGGTGTCAAAACCGTACGCGGAGTTGTGTAACGTCACCTAGAGATAGATATCGAGACCCTATACATTTCCGTGCTTGCATTATCCAGTACGTCATACCACAGGACACTTGATACTATTCATGAGACAGAATCTTCCTGAGATATTCATGGTGATTCTGTATAGGATATAGGATTTGTGACATAGATTTTATATTCATAGCTATCATATGACTTGCTGCATTAGATATGATCTTGCGTGACATGGACATGAGACGTTGTGGACATGAGACGTGTGATTATATTGGGTGGGAAGAGACACACATGCTACAGGCTAATTTTATATATGTATTTATATTGTGAGGCCGTAGACTCTACATCAGAGTTAGGCACATTACGTGATATTACTGCTACCGGCTCCCTGACACAGAGCTTGTAGTGGTCTCAGCCTGAGTACTAGTGATGCTCTCACTTGAATTTCACATAGCTGGTTACATAGTTTACCCTATTGTTTCATTCATTATTGTACTGTATTTATTTGGCTTGAGTTATTCTTGTACCTTGCTATGTCCCTTGAGGACCTGGATCCGGATTATGTCCCCAGGTATAGCAGAGGAGTTCTATCCCGAGGTATACGGGGCATGAGCAGAAGCAGGAGCATACATTGGAGCTAAACTGATCTCCGAGGACTAGGTGATGGCCAAGGATTTCTCCTGAGTATCTGTTATTTATACTCAGTATTTGTTATTATTAGACTCTTTGTTTCTGGTCTGTTGAACCATTGTATAAGACTTATTATCGGGTTGTTCCCCGATTTACTTTATTGAGACTTGATGATGGTTATATTTTATTTTGCTGATATTGATCATATTATTCTTCCATGGATGAGATTAGATTGTGACATGTTTAGTAGACCTTTATTATTGTTTTACTGCTTAAGTACACCTTGATGGGTCCATTAAATTGGGTTTGCCTATTAGTGTGTGCTGCTGCCATTGCCACGTGTCCAGTCTCTTGATATTTTGGGACTGGGGCGTGACATAGTTTTTGTGGTGGCCCATGCAGGTCCACGACTAAATTGTTCGGTTTCAACTAAGGGACCGAGCAAGCCTGCAATAAGGATAGGATAAGTTTTAAGATCTCATCCATTTGAATTGAATCATTTTTGATCTCTATATCGGATTCGAATTAATTGCTTGATTTGCATCCTGTTTTGATTCCTCTGTGCGTTCTCATAGTTTATTTTTATGCAGAGTAATGGATCCGAGAACCGGTGACGAGAATCCCTTAGGTACACTACACGATGCTGTGGTCACCTATGATGATGGAGTGAAACCAGAAAATAGAGGACAATCAGCTCAAAGTGATCAAGCTGGCCAGCATACTTCAAAGGTTCTGGCGTGATGACATCCCACCTCCGCCACAGTTCACTCCACCGATGCCTATTTTTCTACCAGGGCAAGCCATGGACGGACAACAGATGTTTTAAATATTTTATGCCATAATGCAAGCTCAACAACATGTTCAACAAAAGGCTCAGCGTCATGAGGCAGAGTATTTGAGGAACAGCCTAGTAACCGTACTAGAGCAGGCGAACCCACTAGCTAGGCTACCATCGATGGGATCTATCACTGATTTCCGTCAGCTGAAGCCCCGTACCTTTTCTGCCAAGGAGGGGCCAACTGAAGTTCACGAGTGGCTCACGAACACACAACACCAGTTGGAAGTAGCTGAACTTCCGAGGGAAAGATGGATTACTGTCGCCAGGATGCAGTTGACGGATAATGCGCACCATTGGTGGATATCTGAAGAGAGGAGGCTCGGACAGGACCGAGTCACTTGGGAAGAGTTCTCCAGACTCTTCCAGGATATATATATCCCAGCTATTGCTCTGTCGGAACTTCGAGACAAGTTCAACCGCCTTATTCAAGGAAATATATTGGTGGAAGAGTACAATGCGGAGTTCATTCGACTGAGTCACTTTGCCCCTACTTTAATTTCGACAGAAGAAGAGAAGGCGGAGAAGTTCTTCGACGGACTCAGGTTTGAGCTTCAGAGATTGATCGGATCTGTTTTACCTACATCATACACAGACGTCCTTGCTACAGCATGATACATGGAGTGCGTCACCAGGAGGGAGTCCAGTCTGAAGTGGCCATTCACATCAGCACCATCCAGAGCATCACATGGGGAGTCTGCAAAGTAATCCCAGAGGAATCTACCTCAGAGAGCAGCACCTAGAGCCTTATCCCTTCCTACTTGTCTCTACTGTGGCAAGGTAGGCCATATCGAGAGGGAGTGCAGATGCAAGTTGGGGCTATGCCTGATTTACGGATCTAACCAGCATCCAGCCAAGGACTGCTCTTAGCGGCGAGAGGGAGCACCAACGGTAGATCGACCAGTTTTACTAGCACCGACGCCAACTTATCCAGCATTGGGAGCACCACAGACGAGAGTTGGAGGAGTCAGACCACCAGCTCCATGAGGGTATCAACAGAGACCACCATTGGTACCATAGGCAGCACTATTCCAGCAGGCTCGTCAGTAGAGAGGTCCAGCTCAGGGACGAGGACAGGCATTTGTATTGGCTGTTGAGGAGGAAGCTACTGCAGGAGAGGTTATAGCAGGTACTATATTAGTAGCTTTATTACCTGCTGTAGCTTTATTTGATTCTGGAGCATCATATTCATTCATAGTTGCTAGCTTCGTAGCCACACATAGAGTAGCTACCGCACCCCTTCCGAAGACTAAGAGAATTCTTATGGGAGGTAGAATTATCCCAGTTAGTGACATATATAGATTCTGTTTGGTAGTAGTTTATGGAAGAGAGATGCGAGCGCAATTTCTGATCTTTTCTATGCCGGATTATGATGTTGTACTTGGTATGGACTAGTTAAGTCAGTACCATGCGACCCTAGATTGCCGGCTTGGACGGGTTATATTTAGACCGCCTGGACATCCAGAGTTTGAGTTTCTTCGGAGAGCTATAGAGTAAGGTGTTCAGCCTACTCTTAGGGTACTATCTGTAGAAGGGGAATCAGGTTACCCAAGAGTTATATCAGAGTTTGTGGATGTAGTTCCCGATGATCTTCCAGGCTTACCACCTGATCGAGAAATAGAATTTACAATAGACTTGACTCCAGGAGCAGATCCTATCACTTCATCAGTGTACCGGCTAGCACCTAAGGAATTGGTGGAATTGAAGGAGCAAGTTGATGATCTTCTGGAGAAGGGTTTTATTTGAACCAGTGTTTTACCATGGGGAGCACCCATACTATTTGTGCCAAAGAAGGATGGGACAGTACGCCTGTGTATTGACTACAGGGCACTGAACACTGTAACCATTAAGAACCGGTATCCCTTGCCACGCATTAACGACCTATTCGATCAGTTGAGTGGTGCTAGGGTATTCTCAAAGATTGACCTTAGATCCAGTTATCACCAGATTAGAGTGAGGAAGGAGGATATACTGAAGACAGCCTTCAAGACCAAGTATGGACACTATGAGTTCTTAGTTATGTCGTTTGGTTTAACCAATGCGCCAGCTGTGTTCATGAGTTTTATGAACAGAGTTTTTCATCAGTACTTGGACAAGTTCGTGGTGGTGTTTATTGATGACATCTTAATATATTCCAAGAGCCACGAAGAGCACGAGGAGCATCTCAGAATTGTGCTAGAGATGCTGAGACAGGAGAAGCTGTACGCCAAACTCAGTAAATATGAGTTTTGTATGGATAAGGTACCTTTTCTGGGACATATCATCTCAGGAGAAGGACTTTCAGTTGATCTAGAGAAGGTTGCTGTAATAGAAACTTGGCCTACACCTACATCAGTTGCAGAAGTGAGAAGTTTTTTCGGACTTGCTGGATATTACCGGAGGTTCGTAGAAAATTTCTCAAGGATTGCGGAGCCTATGACGCGGTTGACGCGTAAGGACTAGGAGTTTGCATGGACGGAAGATTGTCAGAAGGCCTTTGAAGAATTGAAGAGGCGATTAACAACAGCACCGGTCTTAACTCTTCCTTCAAGATCGGGAAGCTTTGTTGTTTATAGTGATGCGTCAGGCAGTAGACTAGGATGTATTTTGATGCAATATGGCAAAGTTATCGCTTATACATCGAGACAGTTGAAGGTCCATGAGAAGAACTACCCGACGCACGATCTTGATCTAGTTGCAGTAATATTTGCACTGAAGATATGGAGGCATTATCTTTATGGAGAGAAGGTAGAAATCTTTAATGATCATAAGAGTCTGAAGTATGTATATACTTAAAAAGATCTCAATATGAGACAGAGACGTTGGCTTGAGTTGATGGTCGACTTTGATATAGATCTGCAGTACCATCCGGGCAAGGCGAATGTTGTAGCAGATGCACTCAGCAGGAATCCTACAACTTATTTCTTGACGATGTAGCCCTAGCTATTAAAGGATCTACAGGAGCTTAATATAGAGATTGTTTTGCCTCGACAAAGTGGTTTGTTGGCGAATCTTGAAGTTAAGTCATCACTTGTGGAGAGGATTAAGGCGGCATTGCCCACCGATGCTAGGTTCCGGAGACTTAAAGAGAAGACGGAAGCCGGCATACAGACGGGACTTCGCATCCATGAGGACGGGACATTAAGGTGTAGAAATTGACTATATGTTCCGAATGGGGAATTGAGACATGAGTTGATGACTGAAGCACATATCTCCATGTACTCTATTCATCCGGGAGGAACGAAGATGTACCGAGATTTGAGATAGTACTATTGGTGGCATGGAATAAAGAGGGAGATTGCACAATTTGTGGCTAAATGTTTGGTCTGCCAGCAAGTTAAGGCCGAGCACCAAAGAACTGCTAGTATGTTACAACCGCTTCCCATACCCGAATGGAAGTGGGAAGATATTACTATGGATTTCGTTATAGGATTTCCAAGAAGCCCAGTAGAAAATATGCAATATGGATCGACACATTTCTTGCCGTTTAGAGTTGGACAGTCCACGGAAGTACTAGCCGACATGTACATACGACAGATCGTAAGATTACATGGAGTACATGTTAGTATTGTGTCATATCGTGACTCAAGTTTTATATCCCATTTTTGGCGAAGCATACAAGAGATTCTTGGCACCTGACTCAAGTTCAGCACTGCTTACCATCCACTGACAGATGATCAATCTGAGCGCACGATTCAGATCTTGGAGGATATGCTACGATCGTGTATGTTAGACTTCGGAGGGTCTTGGGAAGACCATTTGTACTTAGTAGAATTCTCTTACAATAACAGCTACAAGGCGAGCATCCAGATGGCATCATTCAAGGCTTTGTACGCAGAAAGTGCAGAACACCGATATGTTGGAGTGATGTTGGCGAGCGTCAGATACTGGGTCCAGAGTTAGTAATGCAGACCGTTGAGAAGGTGAAGCAAATTCAGAATCATCTTCGTGCAGCTCAGGACAGACAGAAGCATTGGGTTGATATACACAGACGATCTTTGGAGTTCAAAGAAGAAGAGCACGTATTCTTGAGGATCTCACCTACTCGAGGTACTATTCGATTTGGGAGCAAAGGCAAGCTGAGCCTAAGGTATATTGGGCCATTTGATATTCTGGAGCGCATTGGTGAGGTGACATATCGTCTTACATTACCTCCATCTTTGGAGGGAGTGCATAATGTATTCCATGTCTCACAACTGAGAAGGTACGTGACTGACCCAAGCCACGTAGTCGATCATTCCGAGATTGCAATGGGCCCTAGCTTGAGATATGAAGAGCAGCCAGTTGGGATACTCGACATCAGTGAGAAGATATTACGAGGTCAGACGATTAGACTGGTTCGAGTATCTTGAAAATATCATACTCCCAGCGAATCTACCTGGGAACGAGAATATATCATACGCCAGCGTTATCCTCACATATTCGAAGATGCAGGTATAACCTAAGCATTTCTTTTAGTTACCATGTTTAAAATTTCCTTTAGTAGTTAATTCTTTGATTGCGAGGACGCAATCCTCTTAAGAGGGGTAGATTGTAAACACCCGGATTTTTCAGAAATTAAAAATAAATTTTTGGGAAATTTTTGCTATTTTTAAATAATTAAAATAAATGTTCTGCTGAATTAAATATTTTTAAGTATTAAAAATAATTATTAAAATATTATAAAAATAATATTTTTGGGTGTAAAATAAAATATTAGACTTACTGCAATTTTTCTAAAATTTATTAGATCCCGAAACTATTTTTAAAGACCTAAAAATTAATATTTTAAATAAACCAAAACAAACCCATTCTGAACCGAACCAAACCAAGAATAAACCAAACCAATCCTGAACTAAACCGGATCCAAAACCTAACGGGTCAGATTCAGATCCGAACCCGACCCGTTAACCCACGACCCAAAACCCGACCCGAAACCTATCTACAATAATCTAAATCCCTAACCCGATCGTCTCCTCCGCCGTTACTCCTCTCCGCCGGCCGCCGCTTCTCCTCCCCCGCGGGCGTTCCGCCACCTTGCCTCCCCACCGGCTATCTGCCCCTTCCCCTTTACCTCCCCGCCAACCGTCGGCCACCGTCCACCTTATGAAACTCGACCAACCCCCTGAGCCGAACCCCACAGTCACCGAGCTTCCCTCCCCACCATCTCCAGCCACCTCCGTCGTCCCTCCGCTAGCCCAGCCTCGACGGCGTCTCCCTCCGACCTCGACAAGCCCCCAGCGCCTCTGCAGCGACCACAGCAGCAACCACCACCGAGCACAGCGCCGCCAGCTGAGCACCGCCGTAGCCGCGTCGTGCCTCCTCGCGAACGCATTTTCAGTCATTTTCGACGCCCTGTTCAGGTGAGTTTTTCTCTCTCCTCCCTACCTCATTTTATGTTCTGTCTGCTGTAATGCGTACCCTGCGTGACCCTCTCGAACCCCGTACAACTCGTTCGGGGTATCGCGTCCTGTGTCGGTCGCAAACTGCGACGCAAAATCAGAAAAATAAATCCCCTATTTTAAAAATTCAGAAAATATCCCAAACTCCCCAGTTCGCGATCGTTTTGTGAATAACCTGTTAAATGTTTTCAAAATTGGCTTGAACAATAATTTAGACCATATGACCAAGTTTTAAACCCTATTTTTAGTTTATTTCATCATGTTGTAGTTTGTAATTAATTTGAGGGTAAAAATGACCAAAAACTTGGTCTTTATAAAACCTTAATTTTTTCGAAACTGGGTGCGCCCCGCTAAACGAGGCAACTTGGTCATGTGCGAACTTCATCGAAAGGTGCACGCCGATAATACGGACGTGTGGGATTTCACGAAAGTTGATTTGGATGTGCGTGGATACCGGAATCAACGTGTATCCGTCGACAACACCCTATATTGGTCCTGTTCTGAAATTTGTTGTAACTTCGTGTATGCTCGTCGTATCAAAATAAAACTTGCACCATCGGACTCGTAGCAATACACTGGTCTTGTGACCCAAGTTTGGTTTGATTCTGAGAATGTTGACAAAATCTCGTATCGTGGGCCCCACGGCTCCATTTGTCGGACGATTTTGTGATCGACTCATCAAAATTCAGTTCTGGATATTCTGTTGGGTTCGTATCATCGTTCTGGACTTGTAGACACTAAGTTTGACAAATTTGGAGAACTTTATCTCTGGCACATTTTTCGGTGCGAAGCGGGCCACAAGTGGACCCCGCTTTGACCAGAAACTGTCACTTTTGCCCCTGTGTCCAAATTGGACTTATGGACAGGCAATTCTAGCTATTTGATATCTTCTGAGCATGATGGTAATATTTATTTCAGCATTCGGAGGAGTACGTGCAGATCTTGCTGATACCGGAGTTGTAGTTGGTATTCAAACCCCAGGCAAGTGTACCTTGCCAATCTTGCAGTTCTTGTTACATAATATTTCTTTGATTTATTTATATATGGTATTTGTTCAACCTAGGACCGTGTGACATTACTTAACGTTCGAATAATATTCAGGTGTCAACACCGTACGCGGAGTTGTGTAACGTCACATAGAGATGGATATCAAGACCCTATACATTTCTGTGCTTGCATTATCAAGTACGTCATACCACATGACACCTGACACTATTCATGAGACAGAATCTTCCTGAGATATTCATGGTAATTCTGTATAGGCTATAGGATTTGTGACATAGATTTTATATTTATAGCTATCATATGACTTACTGCATTAGATATGATCTTGCGTGACATGGACATGAGACGTTGTGGACATGAGACGTGTGATTACATTGGGTGGAAAGAGACACACATGCTACAGGCTGATTTTATATATGTATTTATTATTATGAGGCCATAGACTCTATGTCAGAGCTAGGCACATTACGTGATATTACTGCTACCGGCTCCCTGACACAGAGCTTGTAGTAGTCTCAGCCTGAGTACTAGTGATGCTCTCACTTGTATTACACATAGCTGGTTACATAGTTTACCCTATTGTTTAATTCATTATTGTATTGTATTTATTTTGGCTTGAGTTATTCTTGTACTTTTCTATGTCCCCTGAGGACCTGGATCCGGATTATGTCCCCAGGTATAACAGAGGAGTTATATCCCGAGGTATACGGGGCAGGAGCAGAAGCAGGAGCAGGAGCAGGAGCAGGAGCAGGAGTAAACACTGGAGCACTGGAGCTGAACTGATCCCCGAGGATGAGGTGATGGCCGAGGATTTCTCCTGAGTATGTTATCTATATTCAGTATTTGATATTATTAGACTATTTGTTTCTGGTCTGTTGAACCATTGTATCAGACTTATTATTGGGTTGTTCCCCGATTTACTTTATTGAGACTTGATGATGGTTATATTTCATTTTGCTGATATTGATCATATTGAGATTAGATTGTGACATGTTTAGTAGACCTTTACTATTGTTTTACAGCTTAAGTACACCTTGATGGGTCCATTAAATTGGGTTTGCCCATTAGTGTGTGCTGTTGGCCATTGCCACGTGTCTAGTCCTTCGGTATTTTGGGACTGGAGCATGACACTAGCATAGCATAGTTTTATAGTATATCGACTTAGTGACTTAACATTAGACTCTTGCAACCTAGAATTCATCGGTTTGACTTAGAAATGGTATTTCGACCTAGAATTTCGTCAACTTCATTTATTTTTATTATCGAACCTTGTATTGATGCAACATAGCATATATAGGTTGTGAGACACCAGCTTGGACATCGAGAGACACACTTTGCTCAGGACTTCAGGCGAGTACATTTCTCTGATTGTTTTCAATTCATAATATTGTATATATGCACGTTCTAGATTTGTATATATTGATTCCCGACACTGTGATTTCACGGACTGGTGCTATATGGATCCCGTTAGGAGGTGTTATCCCCTACCGTATGCAATGGGTACCCAGTCACATGTATTTTATCGTGTGCATCGGGTATTGACTTTCATGTGCTTCTTGTGCATCCACTATTTCGTGTGCTAGTGTGACTATATCGTGATCATATACGTAACGTATCGTGATTGGATCCATGAGTATTGGTTGGGGCGGGAGAGTAGGAGTTGGTTATGTGATCAAAGCCCTCTTGATCTCATGTGCATGTCGATTATATACCTCATGTATAATGGAGTTACCTTATACCTCATGTGCAACCTAAGATGATCACATAATAAACTTGCACTCTAAACCACATAGTTAGTTTTTTTGTTCTCTACATACAGTTATTTCTCGTATTTACTTTCCAGTTCTTATTGTGCTTATTGCTTGTTCATCATGTATTCTATATTCTTTCTACTTGTGCATCTTGTATCCTTTTTCTATTACTTGTTATATATGCTCGATTATGTTATTGAAACTGCTTTCAGAGGTATGTACTTTGCTCAAATCCTGACTGGATATATTTTTTAGATGATTGGCTAGAGGAGCTGTGTCCCACGTATTACGGCCCACAGGAGGGTGAGACTTTAGAGGATACTCCCTAGATCCAGAGGACATAGTACCAGTGACCGAGGAGATTTAGTTTATGATTGTTGATTCATGTATTAGACTATTCTTTGTTGAGATTCACAGATGTACTATTATTTTATATTATGGATTGTATCTTTCTTCCTTCGCTATTCCATTCATGCATTATTCTTCCTTAGTTTATTTTGTGATTGAGATTTGATATACTTGTTAGATACCATATTGCTCCTCCGTTTGGAGTCGAGATGATTGACAGGTACCATATTATATTATTAAGATGTTAGATAGTTAGAAATGACCCAGACAGCGTTTTACCGCCGATTCTGCGATGTAGGTTGGGCGTAACCACATACTCGTGCCAGAATATCCAGGTGCGGGTCGTGACACATTTTTAGTGGTAGTCCAGCAGGTCTAGATAGATATCGTAGTTGTGCTAGATTAGAGTACTGCTACGAGCCTGCTTTAGGACAAACATGATTTAGGCTGAGAGTTACTCAATCACAACTAGGAAATATTTTAATATCAGTTTTGTAAATCCTTATTTATTGAATATTGTCCTTCGTTTTGAATTAAGTTCTGTCCTTCTTTGATGATATCGTATTATATTTAATATTGACTCCGTATTTTCAATCTGTCTTCAGGATGCCTCCGAAGATCAGATTCTATCGCTCAGGAGCAGCGACAGCTTCCTCAACTACTTCCCAGCCTGCTGCGGATAGAGTAGCAGCTACTACTGCTTCTTCTCCAGTTGAGAGGGTCGCCTCACCGGTTCAGGTGGGAGTCTCCGCAGCCGCCTTTGGGGGTCCTCCTGCCCCAGTTCAGAGGGTAGCTCCAATTGTTATCGGGGATCTTCCACCACAACCGCCAGTACTAGCTGATGCTACACAGCTATTTACACTTTTCAAGATGATGATGGAGGCCCAGAGGGCCCAGGCTGAGGCGCAACACCAATAGACTGAGGTAAAGATACAGGGCATCGAGAGTGCTCACCAGGTGGCCATCACCGCCGTAGAGAGGATCGTACCACCACAGCCACGAGAGGTACAGCCCAGGCCCAGTACTATTCAGGACTTCAAGAAGTTGGATCCCCGTCCTCTCAAGGGGATAGAGGGCATCGTCTACGCGGATAACTAGTTTGAGAGCATGGAGCGCGTTATGCACTTGTCCCGCCTTACGGAGAACCTGATGGTAGAGGCAACATGATTGCAAATGACGGACATTACCAGTACTTGATTCCGGAATGAGCCACAGATCGCCGATCCAGGATTGACATGGGGTGAGTTCAGGGACTTGTTCAAAAGGAAGTTCTTCCCGCTAATCGAGAGACTGGATTTGGAGCGACAGTTCCAGAACCTTTACCAGGGGAACATGTCAGTGGAGGAGTATGTCGCCGAGTTTGGTAGGTTGAGCAGATATGCAGACTATATGGTGAGAGATCCTGAGAACCGGGCGAGTAGATTTAGAGAGGGTCTGAACTGGGAAGTGAAGGCTCTTATTTCTTTAAGCCATGAGACATATACAAATATCTTGAGGGAGGCTTGCAAGGTCGAGAGAGACCTAAATTGGAGGCCTAAGAGGGACCAAGATGTTTTTGGTGGCAGCAACAGCGCAGGTCCAACCAAGAAGCCCTATTTCCAACAGCAGAGACAGTAGTTCCATGCGCCTATCCGAGCACCTATACAGCAGACGTACCAGATGCAGAGACCAGCCCAGCCAGCTCGTGCTTGTACCGTCTGTAAGAAGGCAGGGAACGGATGGGATGTTTGCAGGAAGAGGCTTGGTCAGTGCTTATTTTGTGGTTCATCAGATCACCAGTTGAGGGATTGTCCCAAGACCTTAGCTTGTACAACTCAGGAAGTAGCCCCGATCTAGAGGATACTCGCGAGACACCCGGTGGGATAGCAGAGAGGACCTCATTTATAGCCCCAGCAGCAGAAGTTCGTGCAACACCAGCACCAGCAGAGAGGTGCACAGCAGGGGCGAGCTTTTGCCCTGACAGTGGAGGAGACAGAGCCAGTCAGAGACATTATATCAGGTCCAGTCTTACTTGATTCTTTTCCAGCTCATGCCTTATTTAATTCTGGTGCTTCTCATAGCTTTGTATCTGTATCTTTTGCTCTAAGACATTGTTTTTAGTCTGAACCGTTGGCGAGGACTTGCAAGATCACGATCGAGGGTGGCATCATCCTGATCAGTGATGTTTGCAAGAAACAGAGGGTTTATTTGGGAGGCCGTAAGCTGAGCGTATGTTTACTCGTAATGCCACTTCTGAGTTACGATATAGTACTCGGGATAGATTGGTTGAGTAGACATCACGCTAGTATCGATTGTCGTGGAGGCATAGTCTTATTTCAGACGCCAGGAGAGTCGGAGTTCGAGTTCGTCCGAGGAGCAGAGCAGAGCGAGGGAAATTTCTGTGGAGCTTTGGTAGAAGAACAGGAGCCGCCATACCCGTTGATTGCAGAGTTCTTGGATGTCTTTCCAGACAAGTTACCGAGGTTGCCTCCGGACAGAGATGTGGAGTTCTCTACAAATTTAGTGCCAGGCGCAGAGCCGATCGCTCACCACGTCTATAGAGTAAACAACAGCGAACTGGCAGAGTTGAAGAAGCAGGTGGATGAGTTGCAAGAAAAAGGCTTTATCCGTTCCAGTTCATCACCATGGGGTGCTTCGGTACTGTTTGTACCCAAGAAGGATGTGTCGGTACGTATGTGTATCGACTACAGGGCACTTAATAACCTCACTATCAAGAACAAATATCCATTGCCGCGGATTGATGACTTGTTTGACCAGTTGAGCGGAGCAAAGGTATTCTCGAAGAAAGACTTGAGGTTAGGGTACCACCAGGTGAAGGTGAAAAGGAAAGACATCCCGAAGACGGCTTTCAGGACTCGTTATGGGCAGTTCGAGTTCTTGATGATGCCGTTTGGGTTGACCAATGCCCCGATAGTGTTCATGAACCTGATGAACAAAGTTTTTCATCAGTACATGGACCAGTTTGTTGTAGTATTCATAGATGATATTCTGATATATTTGAAGACACCAGAGGAGCATGAGCAGCACTTGAGGATTGTTCTAGAGACCCTCAGGAAGAAAAAGTTGTATGGCAAGTTGTCGAAGTACGAATTCCTCCTAGATAAGATTAAATTCCTTAGGCATGTCATTACAGGAGATAAAATCTTGGTGGACCCGAAGAAGATCTCGGCAGTTGAATCGTGGTCTACCCCGAGTTCAGTAGCAGAGATCAGGAGCTTTCTTGGATTAGCAGGCTACTACCGGAGGTTTATTCAGGACTTCTCCAGACTAGCAGAGCCAATGACTAGGCTGACCAGGAAGGATATAGAATTCGTCTGGACTGAGGATTATCAGTCACCATTTGAGGAGCTGAAGAGGAGATTGACTATAGCTCCCATCTTGACACTACCATCAGGAGCAGGAGGATTTTCCATTTACAGTGATGCATCAGGGAAGAGTTTGGGTTGTGTACTACAGCAGCACGGGAAAGTGATTGCCTATGCTTCTAGGCAATTACGCCCGCATGAGAAGAACTAATACCCATGATTTGGAGCTTGTAGTGGTTATCTTTGCTCTTAAATTATGAAAACACTATCTATATGGAGAGAGAGTAGAGATCTTCACAGACCATAAGAGCTTAAAGTATGTATTTACACAGAAAGAGCTCAACATGAGGCAGCAAAGATGGTTGGAGCTGATGAAAGACTTTAACATATCCTTGCAGTACCATCCAGGGAAGGCCAACGTAGTCGCGGATGCTTTGAGCAGGTATCCTGTGGCTATGTGCTTGACTAGAGACATACATTTATTGGCCGATCTTGACAGTTTGGGCATTGAGGTATTGATTCCTGGAGTCGCAGCACAGATGTGGGGACTTCAGGTTCAGTCGGAGCTGATGGACCGAGTCAGAGCCGGACAGTATGAGGACGAGTCTCTGAGGAGCATCAGAGCACAGGTTCAGGTCAGACTTGCAGAGGACTTTATCGTTGCAGATGACAAATCATTGCTACACGGTACCAGGTTGTGCATATCGAGAGGAGCTTTACACGAGGAGATTATGTAGGAGGAGCATCGTTCCTAATACTCTATGCATCCCGGTGTCAACAATATGTATAGAGACATGAGGGAGCATGTATGGTGGTATTGCATGAAGCGGGAGGTAGCTAGCTTCGTGTCCAGATGCTTAGTTTGCCAGCAGATCAAGGCAGAGAGACAGAGACCAAGAGGGTTGCTTCAGCCTTTGCCTATTCCGGAGTAAAAATGAGAGCATGTTACTATGGATTTTTTATTGGGGCTTTCGCGTTCTCCAGGAGGCAAGGATACGATTTGGGTCATCGTGGACAGGTTGACCAAATCAGTCCACTTTCTGCCATTTAAAGTGGGTACATCTACGGAGAGACTTACGGAGATGTATGTACGCCAGATTATCAGATTACATGATGTTCCAGTGAGCATTGTCTCAGATCGGGATAGTCATTTCATGTCCCATTTCTGGAGGAGTTTGCAGGCTAGCTTGGGCACTCAGCTCAAGTTCAGTACCGCCTATCACCCTCAGACGGACGGACAGTCAGAAAGGACTATTCAGACTCTCGAGGAAATGCTATGCATCTGTGTTTTGGATCTTGGAGGTTCTTGGGATGATCACCTTCACTTGGTAGAGTTTTCAAACAACAACAGCTACCAAGCCCGCATTAAGATGTCACCATTCTAGGCGTTGTATGGACGGAGGTGCCGCACTCCGTTGTCCTTGGATGATGTTGGTGACATGGCTTTATTGGGACCAGAGATGGTAGTGGATGCAATAGAGAAGGTGAAGCTTATCAGGGACAAACTTTGAGTGGCGCAGGACAGGCAGCGACATTGGGCCGATAGCCACCGGAGACCTTTGGAGTTTGTGGTATAGCTTTAGTTTTGTCTTGCTTGTGTTTATTTATTGTTTTGTTAGAGTTCTAAAGTTGTGTTTCGTACTAGGTTGGCGGTCTGGTTTTCTTGAGGATTTCTCCGACACATGGCACAATTCATTTTGGTGGAGGCGGCAAGCTTAGTCTGCGATTCATCGATCTTTTCAGTATTCTTGAGAGGGTCAGTGCAGTCGCTTACAGACTAGACTTACCACCTATAATGGAGGGAGTGCACAACATGTTTTACGTGTCACAGTTGAGACTGTACGTGGCAGATCCCAGTCATGTGTTGGATCACTCGGAGATAGAGGTGGGCCCTACTCTCAGCTATCCAGAGCAGCCAGTGGAGATTTTGGATCGGAGATAGAAGGTGCTGAGGAACCAGACGATCCCTTTGGTATGAGTCGCATGGAGGCATCACTCGCCATGAGAGATTACTTAGGAGCGAGAGACAAAGATGCGCGAGCGATATCCATATCTGTTCGAGCCGTGATGTATAATTCTTTCTTGCATTGTATTGTTTGATTGGTAGATAGTTTCTTGCTTAATTTCGAGGACAAAATTTTTCTAAGGTGGGTAGGTTTGTCACCTTCACATTTTCATCCAATGGTAGTTTGGTAATTGTCAATGGGTATTAATTATTTTAGGACTATTGTAATTAATATTTGTGCATGGTATGATTTATTTATTTATTATATTATTATTTTTGCTAGTGTAGATTTATTATGGACTTGTGTAGTGGACCAAACCCAATTATTTAGAAGCATGAGCCCAACTTTTAGACTAGTCTAAGTTGAGCCCATGAATTAGGCCCATGGATTAGGAGGCTTAGTTAATTAGTGAAACCATTAGACTAGAACCTTCCCTCCCTAATTAATTTCTTCATAAGAGGCCCCAAGGGATATTTGTGTCATTTTACATGGCATGAAGAGTGTATATAGGCCGGCCCCCTCCTTGAGGAGAGAGAAACTTATTCTTTTTATCTCAAATTTTAATTCTAGTTCAACAATTTTTCTCTCTAAATTCCCTCACCAATTCTCCACCAATTCTTTACCAATTTCCTTCTAAATTCATCATTGAGGTTGCTACACCAAGGATCTACAAGAAGGAAGCAAGGAGCAAGGAGGAGGAGGCCAAGATCTATAAGGAGAGGAGCTACTTGTCAATTGGGGACATTTTATTGAGAATCCATCTCCCAATAGCTATAATTCAGTTTTTCTCCTTCTATTAGACTCTAGATCTAAGATTTTACCATGAGAAACCATTACACATACATAGACTACCCATAGGATTTGGTTTTGGGTATGGTGGAAGTTATGACCAATTTGGTACCAATTTTGGGGGAATTCCTAGATTGGCACATGTAGTGCTTGTCAATTCATCTAATAGATCTAATTGACACTTGATGGTGTGTTTGTAACTAGTGTCATGTCCATAATTGGATACTTGTAGGTCGTATCTCATCAATTTGACGAAACGAGTTAATTTTGGAGGTTTTCTCCGACACGGCGCCTTGTGCATATCCCATTGTGACACGGACACGTAGACACTCTAATTACCATACGTATTGTTCATAAATTATGTATTAGACTTATACATGTCCTCCGGGATGCATTTGGTTGTGTGTTGGAGCCGTATTGCAAGCGTATCATAGAGAAAGTGTGATACGGGTGCAATGCGCTCTATATGTTTGTTGTTTGGCCATTTTACTATACGTGCATGTATAATTATAGGTATATATGATAATTAGGTGATATATATATGCATATGTTGGTATAGTTGAGTTTATGTATAAGTGTGGGACTATGTATATATATATATATATATATATATATATATATTAGTATACATGGTTATATATATATGTATCTATAGGTTTTGTGTTGGTATGTTATATATATGAATAGATATATACATATCTAGTGATTTTGTGTTTGTGTGATTAGTGTATATAATATGCATCTAGATATATATATCTATTTGTATATAAATCTATATGTTGATTCATATGTGTGGCTAAGTATATACATATATAGCTAGTGATTTATATATATGTGTATGTCTATATGTATTGGTATATATATATTAGTGTTATGCATATAGATTGATATATATGAGGGGTAGTATATGCATCTATGTATATAGATAGTTAGTTATCTATATGAGTATTAGTAGGGGTTGTATAGTTAGTTTTGGTGCTTGAGAGTGTGGTGGGGGACTTGACACAGGCACAGTGACTTTGCATCACCCCTGTGTGCAGAGGATCACAGCACTGTGTGCAGAGGATCACCTGAAGACTCGACACAGGGAACAGGCCACTGTGTGCAGTGAGAAAAGAAAAAGGTAAGCAGCAGTCAGCAACTTCAGGTTGCTAGAGCAACTCGGGCAGTGCAAATTCACACAGTAGCAGCAGCCAACAACTTCAGGTGGCCACTGTGTAGTGAAGAGAGAGCAGTGGCAGTTTCTTTATGCAGGAATGCACAGTTTTAAGGGCAAGCACTGTGTAGCAGTGTCTTCACAATAATATGTTATTGTGCCCGAGCAGTATCATGGTCCTCAATTTCAGTTCAGTGTTTGATTTCAATAGTTTAGTTTAGAGATTGGGGGTAGATGTGTTTATGTTTAAGGCATTAGTAGGAGTTAGATAGTTATGTAAGTAGTAAGTTAGTTGTATATTGGTTAGTTAGTATTTAAGGTATTGGTATACATAATTATGTTAGTAGTTAGACATCATATAGTTAGTATTGGTTTAGAGTTTCATTTTAGTAGATTAGCTACTTATATATACTTCTTATGTAGTAATTAGTTATATTATAGTGTAGCTAGTATTAGCTTGGTCTTTTACGTATTAGCTTTGAGGTGTTGGGTCACCTTGAGATACCAATGTATCGGGCCAATACCTAAGGTATTTAGATTAGGTATCTAGTTAGTTGTGATACGCATTGGTGCAAGGCCAAGGTATCCAAATTAAATTGTTTTGATGTAGTAATATAATGTTTGGCTCGTATACATATATAAAACCATATTTTCATAATTAGAAACTTGTATATCTTAGGATACAGATCTTTGAATGCATTGTTGTGTGTTAGTTTTGCTAGCATAGCATAGTTTCATAGTATATCGACTTAGTGACTTAGCATTAGACTCTTGCAACCTAGAATTCTTCGGTTTGACTTAGAAATGGTGTTTTGACCTAGAATTTTGTCAACTTTATTTATTTTTATTATCGAACCTTGTATTGATGCAACATAACATATATAGTTTGTGAGACACCAGCTTGGGCATCGAGAGACACACTTTGCTCAGGACTTCAGGCGAGTACATTTCTCTGATTGTTTTCAATTCATAATATTGTATATATGCATGTTCTAGAATTGTATACATTGATTCCCGATATAGTGATTTCATGGACTGGTGCTATATGGATCCCGTCAGGCGGTATTATTCCCTACCGTATGCAACGGGTACCAGTCACTTGTATTTTATCGTGTGCATCGGGTATTGACTTTCATGTGCTTCTTGTGCATCCACTATTTTGTGTGCTAGTGGAGTTATATGATCAAAGCCCTCTTGATCTCATGTGCATGTCGATTATAAACCTCACGTATAATGGAGTTACCTTATACCTCATGTGCAACCTAAGCCGATCACATAATGAACTTGCACTCTAAACCACATAGTTAATTTTTTTGTTCTCTACTTGCAGTTATTTCTCGTATTTACTTTCCAGTTCTTATTGTGCTTATTGCTTGTTCACCCTGTATTGTATATTTTTTCTACTTGTGCATCTTGTATCCTTTTTCTATTGCTTGTTATATATGCTCGATTATGTTATTGAAACTGCTTTCAGAGGTATGTAATTCGCTCCAATCCTGACTGGATATATTTTTCAGATGATTGGCTATAGGAGTTGTGTCCCACGTATTACGGCCCACAGGAGGGTGAGACTTTAGAGGATACCCACCTAGATCCAGAGGATATAGTACCAGTGACCGAGGAGGTTTAGTTTATGATTTTTGATTCTTGTATTAGACAATTCTTTGTTGAGATTCATAGATGTACTATTATTTCATATTATGGATTGTATCTTTCTTCCTTCGATATTCCATTCGTGCATTATTCTTCCTTAGTTTGTTTTGTGATTGAGATTTGATATACTTGTGAGATACCATATTGCTCCTCCGTTTGGAGTCGAGATGATTGACATGTACGATATTATATTGTTGAGATGTTAGATTGTTAGAAATGACCCAGACAACGTTCTATCGCCAATTCTGTGGCGTAGGCTAGGCGTAACCACGTACTCGTGCCCGAATATCCGGGTGCGGGTCGTGACAATATTCCATCCGATCAAGTTAAGCAATACAGCATCATCACACCAAGCATCTTAATTTTCCGTACCACTTGTATTCCATCAGTCTGATCCATCTATATTTTTAGCTTAATACATTTTTGCGGAGCGGATCATTACATAATATGCCACTCAGAAAAAGTTTCGTCCTCGAAGCGTACAAAATAACTAATTCTCCATATTACTTAAATTATCCCACACAAATATTCTATGCTAGCTATAGCTCAATATCCCTTTTCCATCTTTTGTCAATATTGCTCATTCATGAATCTCGTATACTTATGCATTTCGACCATCTCTTTTCTTCCCAATTGGTTTGTTCATGTTCTTCTGTTCATCAATACTCTCATGCAGTTCCATTTGAATTCCCTTCACCACTTTGCCTGGATCGTACATACATTTCAGGAATCCCCGAAATATAATGCACTCAACTAATACAAATGGTTAGAGAAACCAAACGGCTACAGTAGTAATTCCATTCTTCATTACTGATCATTTAATACTTTCGGCCAAGATGTTCTTTAACATCAATTTTCTATAACTCTAATTTCTTGCGACACTTATTCGGTCAATATTGTTATTATCTTTCTAACAAGTTGTAATCAAATTTTGGTCTAAGTACTTTTTAATATTTGCCAACGTCCTCTCGGTCCATCATATGCACAATTCTTTTATCTCGTTCATAGTGTTTCTTCGTATAACCATTTGCCACAATCGCTATCTTCTAATTTTGCTAAAATATAAAAATCCTAAAGGACTGTCCAAGTTAGGCCATTAACCCAATTACGATACTTAAATCATTTCGTACAAACCGACCATAACAAAATTTTTATTAATTCTGAATTACAATATTCCTTCTTTCAATGTTAATTCCGTCATTCACACATCTTATGAATAATTTTACCCGTCGTCACATTGTTTTGATCCATCCAACTTTGATTGATTACATTACGAATATCACCCGTCATGTTTTTATTATGACCCCAGTGTATTTATAATTATTCTGACTGTTTTCTTAATATTGTAATTTCTTTCATTGAAACTTTTAGCAATCTTTTTTCTAACATTAGTAGCATCAAAATTCACATGAATCCAGAGTTTCCTTTGGTCATGTCATTATCCAAGCCATAAAATTTTATTCTAGTTTAATGATCATAATTCGTCTCATATAGTAGTCGTATTAGCTATATCCCATATCAAGTTTCTCTTCCCAATGTATAAAATTTCCACCAAAGTTCTCAAGCGATATTTCTATCTTTTATTATGATATATTTCTCATTCCAACTTGATTCACAAGAAACTATTCTAAGATAATCCCTCCAACCGAGCCCACTATTAATTTTTATTCCAGTCGAAGCAATCAAATCCAACTCTAGTAACTGTCAATTCCCAAACTTATCCATCCAACAGTTTACCCATTCTGATACGATCTGCTATCCTGAAATACGCATACCCAATCTCGCAACAAACTATCTAAACACCGACTGAACATAGGCTGACTCATAATATATACTATTCGAGTCTCACACGGTGTTACATTACCCATGCAACATTAATAGGGTCATCCTATGGGTCTCCAATAACCAATATAACTTTTTGGTCAAGTCGCTATGGTTAGCCATACCGACAGCTAAACCTAGTGTTCGTAGGCAACTTATCTCATGCTAAGCAGCTGATAGGGACCATACTCATCTATCTCTTAGGGCCAACTGAAGTCTAACAAGTTTTAGGGACTTCTACCTAATCATATTACCAACTCGAACCACAATTGTACTACCATTGACCTACCCACGAATAAGGGACATCCAACAGTCTGGGTCTGATATGTAATAACCCGTTTCATTCAAGCGGATAGCCGATTCAAACTGTGTTAGTGCAACGATCCGACCTACTTTGCTCAGCGAGACAATTTGCTAGAGAAAAATGATTTTAGATTTGGCCCTTCAGGAGTTCAGACTTAGACTTTCAAAGGCTCGTTCGGAGTATCGCTCAACCGAGGCAAGTCATCGCTAAGGTGGGTGGCTACGATGAACCTATCTTTGCTTAGCCTGCACACTTAAAATATTGATGATATATGTTAGTCGCTAGGTGAATCACCCTTGCATGCTAATAAAGAATACAACACATCTAGCTAAGAGAATAATCCCAGCTTGTATTGCTTGTGTTAGAACATGGAAATAAAATTTGGCTTATAACATGGACCCTCGCATGCTACCTTAGCTTCTTGCATATAGACCCCGCTATGTCTCGAGTAGATCATTGTATACTCTTCGTAGTGCGCTGCTTCACTTGTTTACACTGCTCGTCTTATGGATTATGTCGTCCGATATGCCCCTGTACGGTTTTACTTCTCGCACTACCCCTTAGACCCGTATAAATGTAAAGGCTAGGCTTATGTTCTAGAAGTAGACTATGCCGCAAGTTTCCTTATGCTTATGTTTCAATACTATTTCTATGCTTGCCTGCATTATATATTCGCTATGCTCGTCACATGAATTCATGCCATGACCCTCGGTAACACGATCTTGTCTTGCATTCATCTAAGTTCTTCAGAAGACTATCTAATAGTCGTTTCGTGCAAGTATGAACCTGAAAATATCCAGGACCGTTGGGTCGCCAAGGCATTTCCCTGAACTAGGGGATTGCATCAAGTCTAATAAAGCAAGAATTATAGCTCGCGGAGCTGTACTTATTTAGAACAAGAATCAAGAATTATCATATCATATCGTGAATCTGGAAGACCCAAGACTTGCATGTCACGAATAACTTGTGCACAAGGTATTCATGTTCAGGTTCCTGCGGACGATCACCGGGGCACCGGGGCCGATCCGATATGGACGGAACTTCACGATAGTCACATGGTAGTGGGCAGCATGGAGTAAAATGCCCCATTGGCCTTGTGTTGCACCCCATACCATCCCGGGCGAAGGTGGCATGTAGCGACTCATACCTCATGCATCTAATATCGTCCCGAGACTATAACTCATCCTTTATGGCCATACCAGCGACTCATGTTCATATAGATAAGTCATCATTGCTTAGCGGCAATCCGCGTGCGAGTTATTGCATCACATCCAGTAATCTAAAATACTTGAATGATTATGAGTATAAGACATCTGTATATATTAAAAACCTGAGAATCCATTACAACACACCTGAGTAATCCGTATAACTTGTACACCTGAATCAGAACCCCGCTCATGACACTCGTGTTTGCTTATGCAATTTGACTTGGATTTTATAAATATACATTCGTGCTTGGTTTAACTTGGTTTACCTTGGACAGGGAAGAAAGAATGGTAAGTTGATAAGTTTTACCGTGTCCCTTTTTATATCGTATGGTGCACTGCCATACGAGTTAGGCTTTACATTATTTCCATAAAACTGATCCTAAGGCAAGACTAGAAAAATAACTTAAAAGATGGTGCATAGAACCTATATAACGTGTTTGGATTTGTCGAGCGGGCGAG
Source organism: Iris macrosiphon (assembly GCA_036927795.1). Classification (NCBI taxonomy): domain Eukaryota; kingdom Viridiplantae; phylum Streptophyta; class Magnoliopsida; order Asparagales; family Iridaceae; genus Iris; species Iris macrosiphon. The sequence continues at coordinate 69,006,176 of JAYESA010000008.1, read as the reverse complement.
AAGCCTCCCCACCAGTGCATTTATGTACTGATAACCCACCAGATTGCTTGTAGGGTTCGGGAGAACTTCGTTTGGTATGGAAACCCCCTTCGTTCGTGCTAAGGCGTCAAGACTCTTTTGGTTAGCTAAGTTGTGTTGAGTATTGCACGTCAAGACCCTTTTGGTGTAAGCTAGTTTGTGAGCGAGATTGGAATATCGTTCAGATAAGGATAAGTCGGACTTAGATTGGCAACCGATAGAATATTATTAGATTATAGCTAAGGCAAATATAGATAATCGTGCTTAAATTTTAAGAAATAGCTCGGATAGTATTTCGTGTCGGCAGATACAAATCAAATATGCTTTACTTGGATGACTCGATTCTTGAGTGGTGTATGGATTATTTTGAAAATGTTCAAGCGAATTCAGAGATCTCGTGCGATAGTTGGTTGGAACAATTACAAATATATTGAACAAATGTAAGACTTATATCGAATAGGGACTCAAGGTAATGGAATCAATATCTTGGTCGAGAAAACTTGATAGATCGTACGTGTAATTTTAAATTGAATCAAAATAGATTAAACTTGAGTTGGATATCGCTCGATAGAAGTTAGCCCGATAATAGATATTGTGGTTTCAGATTAATAGACTTGGCATGGTATTGATAATTGGAAGATAGCATGGATTGATACGAGTAAAGGAATATTATGGTTCGATAAAAGAGGTAAGCAATAACAGATTCGATCTGGAGTTTGGAAGAATAATCTTGTATCTAGTTCGAAAGATAACTCTTGACAATCAGTCCCAGCTGAGAACGATTATTCCGCGGGAGCGCTGGCATGGTGATTTTACGTCCGGCAGGGATAATCGAACTCGCGGGAACATGTTCGGTGATTATTCAAATAAAATCGATGAATGGAAAGTATCAAAGGTGGATAGACTTTGGCTTGAGTATTGAACTTAGTTGTTTAAGGAATGCTAGAAGTAGACTATAGATTTATCAAACGGTAACATTAAAGTTGGACGATTTGGCTCGACAAATTATGATCACGGCATGAACGGACACGACTTGAAGGATTATATGTATCTTGGATGGAGCAAAGTATAATAATAAGGTATCTCGATCATTTCGATAATAACCATAACATTCGACGTTCTTGTCTTATGTGAGCGTAACTCCATGCTAGTACATCATCACGCCCGGATTAGGACGATTATCCAGCAGGAGCATTGGCGTGGTGATCTCACGTTCAGCGAGGATGATCGGATTTGCGAAAGATCAGAGCATGACAATTAAAGGATTGTCTTGACTTGTGGTTTGACACGATAAGACGAGTTTGAGAATACAAGTGAATCGAAAGTATTTCATGGATGAGTTAGCCTAGAACATGGAGTAAGACATGCTTGATGGTTTCATAAACGGATACGTAAATCATGTTAGACAATTTAGAGTTATGATTAAGATCGGTGATTGGAAATTTAATTATGGCTTGGTGGTCTAGACTTATAATAAAAATGTGGGTTCTATCAAACATGTTTGAGAAGATAGACTATGCGAATTACTAGGCTTGACATGTAACATGGATATATGATGGGTTTGACTGAATGGACTTGGACCCTGTACAACGATCGTATTAATGTGAGTAGGATGAAATTAGAGTAAAATGAGCTTGGGTAGAATATCTTGTGCAAATGAACAATGGTTTGACCTTAGTAATTAGGACGAGCATCGTGCGAATAATTTTTACGATGACTCGTGAGCATAAACTGTACATATGACCTTGTGAGCTGACTTAGTAATTAGGAAGACGACCCTATGCCGAATGAAAGAACTTGTTGTTTGATAATAAACAAAAGAAATTGAAACTAGGTTTATACGAAACCCTTTCTTTGGTTTACAAACAAGAAAAAGAAGTACAATTAATCCTACACGAGGATGTTAAGTACAAAAATTTGATTCTGGGGAAATATTGCTATAGGAGTCTGATCTGCGGTCGATCACTTTGTCCCTTGGACCACACGATGACGAAGAAGTGCTATAGAAGAAGAAAAGGAAGCTTCAAAGACTGCAGGAAAGGTTGAACTCTCGTTGCCAAAGCTCTCTACATGTGCTTTCTTGACCTTGACCTCTGTTATTCTCCTCTGTTATTCTCCACCCTTGAACTCCGTGGCCGGAGGTCTCTATTTATAGAATTTGGTAGCAGTCGGCGTAGAAACTGAACAGCGGAGAAAGCTGTACCTTTTACGTGACGGTTATAATAACTGCTACCCACGTATGAATGATCTCCTGAATAGGCGTGTGACGCGCATCCTATTATGAGGTAATGCGTATAATCGCTCATCGAAGATCACGGCATGCAAGCTACGTAGGTAACTGCCCCTCGCGTAGAGAAGGTTGGCATAAAAGCCAAATAACTGTCTTGTAGGCGTAAAAGCCAAATAGCTGTTCTAATGTCGTAAAAGACAAGTAGGCGTAGAAGCCGAATAGTTGTCAAGTTGGCATAAAAACCAAGTAGCTATCATGTTGGCGTAGAAGCCAAGTAGCTCTTCTGATGGTGTAAAAGTGAAGTAGGCATAGAAACCGAATAGTTGTCAAGTTGGCGTAGAAACCAAATAGCTATCTTGTTGGTGTAGAAGCCCAAATAGCTGTTTTGTTGGCGTAGAAGCCAAATAGCTGTCTTGTTGGCGTAGAAACCAAATTTTGTGTAAAGCATGATGTTGCACGGATAGGTAACCAGCGTAAAGATAGTCAGTTATTCCTCCTTGACTGAGGTCTTGAGCGTATTCTGGGCCAAATAGCCTTATCATGCACCTTTGCAAATATAGCCTGGGTTTGCGTATTTCGAGGAGGTAGCATACGGCGTACTCCTATAGTTGAAAATAGCCTGGGTGGCGTAATATGCAGGGATAGTGACGTGAGCATATTAGCCATAATTTTTGCTCTCCCAGTCATTAAAAGTAGAACCAAATCTCGTGCATTAAATGCAGAGATCTGCCCCCATCTCGCGCATTAACTGCAGAGACGTGCCTCGAGTTCTGTACGAAGAACAACTTTTGACGTGGCAGTTGGTTTCGTCTCATCCTGAGCGTAAAGCTCATTTTTGCCTGTGTAGAATAGGCAGCATATTCCTTGAATGCGTAAACGACGTCTTATATCAAGGGTTATGTCACTAGACGACAGTCTGGGGCTCTGTGCAGAATCATCATTACAGCCGTCCTCTCGATCGCCGTGCAGTACTCTTTATCAGGAGTCAGGTTCACTGCTTCAACTGACAAGTTCATTCGAGGAATACGAAGAGTTCCTCGTACAACTTCCCGCTGCATTAAAAGCAGACAGATTTACGCCGAAATGGCGATGTAGCAACCTTTTTACGTCAAAGTAGTCTGGAAATACTGTATTACGCGGGTTGTTCTGGAGCTATGTTTTATGCTGAATAGCATTGAAGCTCTGTTGTACGCCAATGGCTCTGAAGGCATATTTTATGCCACCCAGTGCTGGAGCTCTTTTTTTACGCGGGCTTCCTGCATGTTGAGGGTTTACGCGTATACTTCCCCAGCGTATTTTTTATGCTTCTACAAGAGCCCCTTCAAAGTTTTCAAATTCCTTGTAATTTGAAATACTTTGAATGAAGCATGAAACGGTCAAGTTTGACTCGTTCCGCGAGGCTAATTTCTCGGCAAATTTTTAGGAATTCGTTAGGATTTGGTATGTTCTCTTCTTCCTATATAAAGGCGAGTGAGTTAACCTATTTTTTCCATACTTCATTCACCACAAAGAGAGAGATGGTTGTCGAGATTCGTCGTGCTGACTTGAGGAAGAAGAAGATCATATTATTCCAGTATGTAAGGAGCCATAAAAAGAGGTATCTTTGAGCGAATGTCCTCTGTAATGATGGATCATGGAAGGATATCATAGCTTCCTTTGCTCGGGATAATCAATAATTTCATATGGCGATTCGCCAGGAGAGAGGAAGGGTCTCATTTGGCCACACAGCTTGCAAGCTGTATTTTCTCCCATTATGGTACTGGACGATGGTAGGCAGTCCGGCCCCGTCTTCCAGTATTGCGTTGGGTCTGAACCCCCAACACAAATCTAGGGCATGCCTGCCATGGCGTATGGAAGGTGGGCTTGCGTAATTGATACATGCCCAGTTTTGTATCCTCCCGCCATTAATCATTTTCTTGTTCATCGGTCGCAGAAGCCGATGAAGTGCCGTAGAAGAAGAAAGAAATCTCTACCAATATGAGAACCTGACACAACAGATTCTCGACATGATATTAAATAAAATGAGAAACCCTTTGTAGAAAAAGGATTTTCATCATATGTAATCATGAAGATGAAAAATCATTTGTAAACTGGATTTCCATCATATGTAATCATGATTAATAGACTTGTCTTCTTTTACGCAAGCTGATTTGCCATATATGCTGTGAGGAAGTCTGAATAGTGTGCAGCTTCAACACGCCCGAATAATTTTATGCCGACTCTGATAAAAGAATATCTGATCTCGTCTCGTCTTTTACGCGTAACAGAAGACGCGTAGAAAGCTGCTTAGCATTAAGTTGTCTTTGAAGATCCAAACTGTCATACCGTTTTGGACGAGGAGTCGCATAGAATTTCTGAACTGTCACTTCTTTGATATGAAGGATTCTTGTTCAGACCATCATCTTCAAGAATGGTTTCCCAAAAATCCCTTGAAATAGGGCGAGAAATGTTTGTCGAACAGGCCATACTTGAACTTTTGTAAAATATTCTGACTGGACTTTGGATGAACTTCCAAATAGTCCAAGAAGAAGAATCATCTTCAATGCTGAACTCTGTGTGTTTCAGGCACTTGGAATGTTTTATAGCAAAAAAGGAGCATCTTCTATGTAAACCCTTGTAATTGGCCGTCTGTAGCTTTCGAGTGTAGAATCGTAGATTTGTAGCCTCTAAGCGTAAAAAGCTTCCGAGCGTAAAATCATAGATTTGTAGCCTCTAAGCATAAAACCGTTGGTTTGTAGCCTCTCGAGCGTAAAAGCTCCTGAGTGTGAAAGCATCTAAGCATAAAACCATAGATTTATAGCCTCTGAGCGTAAAACTGTAGATTTGTAGCCTCTCGAGCGTAAAAGCTCCTTAGCGTAAAATCATAGATCTGCTCTACGCGTAAATTCTGGATCCACTGACTGTCCGTCTTTTTTTTATCAATGATAGGCTGACGTTGTCCCAAATCATAATCGAATATTAAATATCGAATTTGTTTAGGGATTCGAAGAGTTATCCAAACTCTATAAATAGCCTAAGGTCTTGATAGAGAAACTCTTTATCTGTTTTCATGAAACCCTTGCTTTCCAAGAACCCTTCTTCTTCGTCTCTTTCTTGAGAACTCAGAATCGCTATGGCACCTAAACAGGCTTCCACTGCTAAGGAAAAGAAGGTCGCTTCCTCTTCTCGCTCTACTGCTCAAGCACGAGCAACTCCCATTAGGCTGAACGAGCCTCGATCCGAGCGAAGCGCTCAGCCGTCGAGCTGTGCTCCGGACATTACAGGTAAAGACTTCTGGAGGAAAAACCCTTCGCACACGTTGTACGTGCACGCGCAAGGTCATCTTTTGTACTGAGAGCCTCTTCGAGGAGGATGATGTATGGAGATGTTTTATTGTTATGCGCACATTCCTAATGTGTCGGCGTAAAAACTCCATATTTTTGCAGTCTGGTCGTAAAAAATCCGACTGTCAAAATTTGGTGTATACTGCAAACTTTGAATTTTACGCGCTGAATATGAATACCGGCGTAAAAATTCAAAATTTGTCAATCTAGCGTAAAAGCTCTGGCTGTTAGATACTGCCAACCTTGAGTTTTACGCAATGGAAAATAGTTTCCAGCGTAAGACTCAAGTTTTTGCAGTCTGGCGTAAAAGCTCAAACTGATGATCTTTAGCGTAAACTGCAAGGGTGTAACTTCCAGCATACAAACTGACTTATTTTCTTGCATTTTGCAGTAGATTTGCAGATTTCTCCTTTGGCTGAAGTTATGGGCTCTATTGTCGGGATGTTGAGCTCAAATTATCTGAAGGATTTGTCCCATGTGACATTCCCCATCTCTGGCACCAATTATCCTAAAGAAAGGGGAACCCTGACCTCGTTCCAGGGAGAACGCATGATGCTGAGTATGATCAGTGGGAAGCCCCTGACATACATAGACGGGACGGAGTATAAGAAACCTGGTTTCTTAATCGGGGATGTTATCGACAAACAATCCCAGACTAAGCCCAAGAAGGAGGATTGGGTGTTTACTGCTGAGGGCACGGTGATGTATCTGCCCAGGATGCCCAGGGATTACCCTATCTCTACGTTCTTCCACGCCACACATCCTAGGAAGATTATGTGGGTTCTGACTCCAGATCTTCATGGCCGACCGAGGAAAATCTTATACAACAAGGAATACAACCGGGGGGCCTATATGAGCTGTCCCTCGGGCCTTGTTATGCCCTTTAGGGGATTATTGCCGGGTAGTGTCCCGAGCGCTGATCCAGCTGGTCCAAATATCGACCTTCTGTAATGATTTTATGGGGCAAGGAGGAGTGTACCCTAAGGTCAACCCTCGGACCAATGGATGGCTTAGCCCGGGAAATCTTCGATGGGCCAGTTTGACTGCCTGGGCCCTGAAACACTTCCAGATGGAGCTGGAAAGTATCGGCTTGTTCGCGGATGTGAGCGCCACAAGTGTTGGGCTGCCTGTCAACCCTAACTTGTTTTTAGCCTTGATGGAGCGATACAATTCGCTTACTGGGACTTTTGCCACTCCGCTGGGTGAGTTGGGCTTAGCCCTTCATGAGATGGCAGAGATTTTAAAGCTGCCAATGGGGGACGCAACTTATGAAGAGTACGTCCCTACAAACAGGGAATTGAGGGATACAAACCCTCGGGCAGTGACAATATACCAGGAGCTGATGTGTCACTATCTTGCCTGCACCACTTTCTACAAGGAGCCCTCTGATTTGGCTCACATCAACAAGTGGGCAACCTATCTTTTCTTCCACCAGGCCAGAAATGTTAAGCCGGACAAGGTGGTAGATAGCCGAGATAGGCCCTTGAACCTCCTGAGCATGCTTAATGCTAACACGGTCGATGACCTTATTGAAGACGCAGGGGCTTCAGATCATATTTTTGACGAAGAGATAGGGGGTTACCCTGCAGGCACAAAAGCCTTCAGTTATATGAGGCATTGTCGCAAGCCTCTGTCAAGGGAAGCTCAACTGGCTGGCTTCCTTTCTGTCTGGCTTCGCCGCTGGGTAGTGCCTGACATCGCGTCTGCAGATCGCAACCATCGCAACACCTTATGGCCTGCAGTGCGTTTAGTGTTCGGGGCAAGGCTGGGACTGCTTCCTGCTATTGTATGTAGAATACAAGCAGGCCTGAGGGCCCTTACTGATGGGCTGCTCACAGATGAGACGCAGCGTGAAGGATTTCCCAGAGTGGAATTACCCTTCCTATACCTGATGGGATGGTTAATCCTTCACAACACCAGGGTGATGTCTTCTGGTTCTACCATCTGTTCAGAAAATAATTTCTTGTTGAATTACAAGAATTTCTCTTGGAATGTGGCGACCGTCATAGACTGCCGACGGACGTTAAATGTTGCCCACAGCTGGAAGCTCTTCTGTATCATCCCCCCTGTAAATATCAATCAACAAGGGAAGAAACTTAAGGATGGGGGCTATGAGAGGACCATTCTTTCTCCTGAAGCCTTCTACTGGTTGGTCTGTATTAGACCTTCCCATTTGCTGTACAGAAGCAATGACTACTGCTACCTGGAGCCTTATTTGCCCAGTCGGTTCGCCAGGCAGTTTGGGTACGACCAGTTGCATGTAGGGAATGCCATTACCAGCTTCAAGTCCAAAGGTGGACTTATTGATGGAGCTAGAGGATGGCGGTATTTCATCACGGGCTGTACTGGTACAACTTTTGCTGTGCCCACGACTTCTCTCTCTATGGAGTTGTGCATCCTTCACTCATATGCGCAGTTCTATGCGTCCATAAATACCTTTCATCGTGATTTTGATGTGCATGGAAGTTTTAGGATGCCCTCCCATAGGTCTACTGCAAGGGAGGAGATTCTGTCTGTTTCCTCGTATGAGAATGAAGACACCGCCGGGGCAGATAAGTTCTTGATGACAATACCGAGAGGCGTAATAGCTCCGCCAGCAGAGCCTCTCATTATCCCCCAGAAATGGAAGGCTTCGACTCTGAAAGAGCCTTTCTCCCGTAAGAAGAAGATTGCCAGAGGTTCGAAAAGGGCTTCCACCAGGGGGGCTTCTAGGAGCGAGCCTGTCGTTTCCCCTGTTGGGGATGATTCTTTGATTAGAGGTCCTTCGCCTTTTAGAGAGGGAACGTCCATAGTTCCGGCTGGCAGTGCCGGAGATTCTTTGCTCGAGATCGCTGCTGCTACTACTGCTTCTGGTAGTGCTACGAGATCGCCTTCGAGGCCAAGCATATTAAGGATACCTTTATCCAGACAAATAATGGGAGTAACCTCTACTTCGTCTGTAAGTATTTCCAGCGAGATTCCACCCGATGAGCCTCGAGTGGATCTTGGTGAAGACTGGGAAGACTACCCGCCAGTGTCAGTTGGTGCACCCTCTTCTCCAGGTATGACAGCTTATCTAGCATCATTAAGAGATGATTTAGCTATTCAGGCTGCGGACGCGACATATATACCATCGGCCATGGGTAAATATTGTCTTTACGCCTCTTTTAGGAAAATTAACATCAGGTTGATATTAACTTTCTCTTGTCTTCTTTTCAGGTGAAGACATCTTAGGGGAGGGCGGAGTTGACGCAACCTTTGACTTTGTTGCGGATCCTGCTGATGAAACGACGATGCTCGACTTTGAAGAGGCATGCTTTGAAGCTGCCGATCCTTCATCCACAACATTTTCAGGTGTCATCTCGCCAACTGCAGTTCAGATATCTTCAGAGGAGGATGAGCCCATCATCGCGACTGTGCCTTCTTTGTTGAGTACGCCAGCAACTTCAACCATTGCTGGTGTTTGTTCTTTTATAGCACCATCTGTAGAGGCAACGGCCATGGCAACATCCTCCACGGTCATTCCTGGAAGGAGATTTCCCGGTATCGCAGCCACTCCTAGCATGCATCCGGTCTTCAATATGCAGATTGAACAATATACCAGCCTATTCTACCATAGTTTGAAGGAGTTGATTTCCATGGTGCTGGAGAAGAACCTGAGCTTTGATAATCTGCTGACGTCCTCTCAGCTTGCGATAGCGCCGATCAAAAATTTCAATGGCGCTGGACGAGCTGATGCGCTAGAGCAAATAGTTAATGATTTAGAACAACCCATTAACGAATATTTGCAACTATCTTGAGGCAACATCGATGATATAATTCAGGCCGAGTACGACTCCTTGACTGCGAAGCTTGCTGAGCAGATGGAATGCTTAAATAAATCCATCCAGACACAACAACAGGAGATGAATAAAGAGTAGGCCGTCTTGGAGGAGGTTATTCCTCATCTAACAAAGTACGAGGCCGAACATGATGGAAATAAAGCGAGGGTCCACAAATTGGAATCTAAACTCGCTCAGGCAAAGGAGTGGGCTCTCCAGTCATTGGCAGCTCGAGATATGTTGAAGGGCCGAATGGATACAGCTTAGGGGAACTTGGCACGTGCGGGCGACGTCCATACCGATTTTGTTCATCTTCGGTCCGAACTATCCCTCCTGAGCGATGACAAGGTACGACTGGAGCGGGCTCGCGCTAACATCTTGGACTCGAGGAATGAGAGGATGGCTGCTTTGGCGCGACAGATTAGAGATTTAACTGCTCCTCCTCAATGATGTACCTTTTTTGTTTCTCCTATAATTTCTCAGAGATAATAAAGACACATTTTCTGACTTTGTGGACCCATCACTTTAGAATATGATAGGCTAAGATAAAAGTAATATCAGAGGTATCATTAACATGACATACTTTCGTTAAGGTTTTGCTAAATATAAAATCCATTCAGAGGTAATATGAACCGGATAGAATATAATCCAACTAAATTTGTATACTAAACACTATCAGAGGTAGTATGAACATGATAGGTTTACAAATTAGTTAAGCATATTCATTAAGAGGTCATATGAATCTGATAGAATATGATCCAGCTAACCTTTGTGCATGGTATCGTCAGAATAAGATCTTTATCATACTCCGTTAATCAAAGGAGATCGTGTACAGTACTTCTTCGAGAATTTGCAGTTGATAGTAGCCATTATCAAATTTTTTTATTTAGAATTGGCTAATCTATAAGCGCCATTTGCAATCATATAAGGGTCCTCCATTTCTTTATGATTGTTTATGCAAACTTTGGACCTCGCACCAGAGGTAATATGTACATAGTATAATACCGTGTTTGTTGAGGACATCCCACTAGGGGATCTTTTGGTGGACCTATTATTTGTTGCGCACGTTGAGTGCAAATAATAAGTTCAAAACAAGCCCTATCAGAGGTAATGGCGACGTGATAGGTATTGTGGCTGGTAAAGAATCTTGCTAGGGGATTTTTGTGGACCCATTACTTTTTGCGCACGTTAGTGCAAGTAATAGGTTCAAAATAAGCCCTATCAGAGATAATATAGACGCGGTAAAATATGACTCTGTAGGGGATGAACATGGACAGACTCTTTCTTCGTTGGGGAAAATGAGGATAGTTCAGAGGTAATCTGGACATGAATAATTCGTCTCCATTGCGGATATTCCACAGGGAGGTTTTTTTGGTGGACCTATTACTTCTTGTGCACGAGAGTGCAAGTAATAAGTTTAGGACAAGCCCTGCCAGAGGTAATATGGACGTGGCAGTTTTTATGGACTGAACACCACTGGCGTACTTAAAGTTAAGTACGGGTGTTAAGTTAAGATGACAACCGATATCAGAGGTAATATGAATATGATAATCGATAGCCAAAAACTCGGAAGGTTTGCTCAGAGGTAATATGAACGTGACAAACTTTTGAGTTGTGACTCCACTATGGATGGAGGTATACATCTGCTCAGAGGTAATAAGGACATGACATTTTTTTTTGACTCAACACCACTGGCATACTTAGAGTTAAGTACGGGTGTTAAGTTGAGATGAGAACCGATATCAGAGGTAATATGAACATGATAATCGATAGCCAGACCAGGAAGGTTTGTTCAGAGGTAATATGGACATGACAAACTCAGCCTGAGAGAAATATTACGACAGCAGTTCTGAGGTAATATGGACGTGAACTAGTGTCTAAATTTTTTACTGTGGAATGATTTTGCTGAGTGGGGATAAACCTGAAGAATCTGCTGGAGAAACTTTAGGGACTCATCATCTGGTATTTTCTTGAGGGAGCAAATTATTATGTTAGAGTGAAATCAATTTGCAGTGATTGTCCCCTCATTTATAAATACAAAGTGACGACTTTGGCGTTGATCAACTCCTGGATTCTCCTTGTCAGTACATAGCACGCCCTTGTGGGGTGATGAATGTACCGATGAAAGAGACAATAATCTGGGTCATCGACTTTGCCAGCCCTCTCAGGGTATCTGATGTTGGGCAGCTGAAGTTTGTGTTCCTTCATCAGTATATTGAAGATTTCAATGATGTTATCTTCATTGAAGGAGAAAGTCCCTTTTGGCCTTCAGGCTCCCGATTCCTGAATTTTACGGTCTTTCGGGAAGATGGTCATCGTTGCATCATCTTCGGACTCAGAGGGAATTCTACCCCCAGCTTTGGATGATGCCCTATTTTGTCGAGGTAGACTACCCCCAGACATGTCGTGGCGTTTGTCCACATAAATTGATTTAGAAGGACCTGTCTCTGGTATTACAGGATCAGACTCTGGAGGTTTGGAGTTTGCAAGATATGCAGTATACCCCAACCCGAAACAAGTTTGTTGATAGTAAGGATTACCATGCAACGGTGTTCGTCTGCCTTTTCCATAGTTGAGGCCTTGTTTTAACTTCAAATCGTAACCCATGCTTTTTATAATATTTAAAGCCTGTGGACTATATCTGTGGATTTGCATTTTCCCAGCATCGAACTCATGAGATTGTTCTTGTACAATCGGTCTGCTCCGTATGCGACCGAAGACTATTGGATGCTGATTGTTGCGAGTAGGCAGGATAATAAAGATAGAATCGTCATGTGGCCCATATGTCATGACGATATTAGATGTTAACGTATCTTCCCACATGATCTCTCCATGCTTGGAAGTTAGGGGTGCTAAATCTTAATTTTGACCCCTGTCTTTGCATTTCTAGATCAAAAAATCACGCAAATCAGCAATATTAGCAGAAGAAGAAGGCTTATTCTGCCTTTTTACATCATTGGGCCTATGGAGATTAGGAACCAGAACACTTTCTCTACCATATGAGTAAAGCAGCTCAGCCATGTGAGTAGCACATGATCCATGAGGAGCGTATTTTTCCATAAAATAGGTCTTCTTTACACGGATGGGCTTACCCTGACGTAATCTGTAGTTTTGTACAGGTTGGCATAAAACTGAGGAAGTCCTTAATCGGCCGTCCGTATTTCGTATAATATGAAGAGCGGGAAAATTCTTCTCCTGATGGCATAAAAGCCGAGAGGTCGGAAAATCCGCCACTTGTTTTTCCTTGCAGTGATTACAGGGATTATCTGCCTCATCGTAGATGAGAGATGTATTTTTACGTGCAGGGCACGTTTGGAATTTCTGAATTGGCTCTGAGGCCTTGTCAGAAATTTTGTCTGCCACGTCACGGACGGGAGACCAAGTTTTACACGCGGGGCACGGAGTTGTCACTACCACATTTTAGGAAAAAGGGTATTTTAGTAATTTCCTATTTAAATAAATATTGTGCATGGTAAATAATTAATTGTTGTATTATTTAATTGTTGTGAGATATTATTACATTATTTTGGACTTATTTCTAGTGGACCCAACTAGTTTAGTTTGGACCCATGGACCAACATGAATTAATTGGTTAGACTTGGCCCATTTAGAAAGCCCATAGTTAAGGAGATGGATTAAATTAATTAAATGATTAGACTAGAAGCTTCCTTCCTTAATTATTTCTTCATGAGAGGCCCCAAGGGGTACATTGGACATTTCATAATTACTTGGGGGAGGGGCATGGCCGGCCTATATAGGGAGGGGGGAAATTTCTCTCTCCTCTCATTTCATTTCAATTCTAGATCTAGAAAATTCCCACTACCAAATTCCCTCCATTCCCAATCCAATTCCCTACCAAATTCATTCCAAATTCTTCCCAATTCACCATTAGAGAAGAAGAAAGCAAGGATCTAGAAGAAGGAAGCAAGGATCTACAAAGAGGAGCAAGGATCTACAATTTGGAAGCAAGTTCATCTCAATTGGAGGTTTCATTGGGAATCCATCTCCCAATAGGTATAATTCAGATTTTCCCATTTAAATAGCTTCTAAATCTGGGATTTAATCATGTAAAATCAACCTATATGTATGTACTACCCATAGGACTTTGTTTTGTGTTCATAGGAGACCCATGGAGAAAGTTATGGTGCTTTTTGTATCAATTTTGTTGGAATTCCGAATTTACATTTTGTTGTGTGTGTCAATTGATCCTATAGATCAATTGGACAATGAACTTTGTGTTTGAGGCTAGTGTCGTGTCCATATTGGGATACTTGTGGTTCGTGTCCCAACTATTTGGTGATACGTGTTATTTGGGGGTTTTCCTCCGACACGGGGCTTTGAACATGTCGTATTTTGACACGGACACATAGATCTACTTTTGACACTTTGATTTGTTCGTAAATATTATTTGTGATTTGTTTGTGTCCTTCGGGGTGCAATTGGTTGTGTGTTGGACTCGTGTCGCATGCGTATCCTAGATCTAGTGGGATAAGGTGTGATACTCTCCAATTTAATGTGTTTATGTGTAGATCTAATTATGTATGGTTTAAATTCTTATTTTATAATATGTATATATATATGGAGATTATATGTTTATTTTTGTGTATTTATTATAGTAATTATTGTAGCATGGATCTATATTTTGTGTGTGCAAATAGTGTACAAAATAATATGTAGCTTCTTGTATAATATATATGTACTACTTATTAATAATATATTTTGTACATAAAATGTTTTATAAAACATATTGTATGTTTAATTGTGTAATTATATTATTTATAATTATTATGTAATTGTTTGGATATTAATGTTAAGTATGTACATTAATAAGTCCTTTGTGTTAATATTTATTTATTAAATATTTGAATGTATAAGTTTGTGTTTATATTAATATACATATATATGTATAGTTTTATTAAAGGTTTTATATATGTATATATATTGTTTTATATATTCTGTTTATTTATATAAATATTATTGTTTTATATATATTCTGTTTTTATATATATAATTATATTTATATAACTAGTTTTTAGCGACAGTGCATTAATGACAGTGAAACTGTCATTAATTGACCGTTTTAATGAGCAGCCGCTGTAGCCGCTGTAACCGCTCTGCATTAATGACGTTTCTGTCATTAATGACTGCGGGCGGGATTCAACAGCATTTGGCGACAGTTTCGGTGACAGTTGTTTAACTGTCACCAATTGTTCAGCAGTGTGTATATCACACACGGTTTTTCTGCGACAGTTTTTAGTGACAGTCAAGACTGTCACTATAAGCTATTTTATTTTAAATCTTTGTTTTAACCCCCTGTTTTCAATGACACTTTGGCAGTTTATTTATATTATATATATTTATTGTTATATATATATATATATATATATATGGGTGTTTTGTGAGGCATATAATTATTATATTTATAGTATTTTAATTATATGGATATTGGTTTACATAGATATTATTTATGATATATAATTTTTGTATTATTAAATACTTTGTGTAGATTCTTTTGGAATCTAATTTGATTCCTAAAATCATTGTATTTTATTTCTATATTATATTTTAGATATTTTGTGAGGTTGACCTAGGTTTGACCATGTTTGACTTTAGTTGACTTTAGAGTTGACCGTAGTTGACTTTTGACTTAGAATTGACTTTTTGGCCTAGAAGTTGTCTAGTTTGACTTGTTCTCTTTCCGGGACCTTGTTTTAATGTTGTATTCCATATCTAGGTCTTCGAGGCACCGAGTCAGACATTTGTGAGACTGTTCATTGGACTTCAGGCGAGTACATTCTCTGATAGTTTCTCATTTATGATATCCTCTATGTTCGTTGTATCTAGTGTAGATTTACATATTTCTCTCGACACTATGGTTACACGGATTGGTATATCCGGATCTCGTCATGAGATGTTATTCCTTGGTATATGGTGTATATGGTGCAAGTATTGTTTCATTGGTTATCTTGTGCATGTACAGACACCGATTCTCGGGGAGACTAGCTATCTTCTTGGGGAATCTCGTGCCATAACGTACCGTGGTTGGATCTATTATACCAGTCGGGGGTGGGGAGTATTAGTATAGATATGTGATCAAATCCCTATTGAATAAAGTCTTGTTTCTTGAATAGTGTTGGTCATACCCAGCACGTATGATTAGCCAGGCCGCATTGCATCTTGCCCAAGCCGATCACATGTTAAGCTGTACTCACACACTTAGTCATTAGTATTATTGTTCCACCAGCATATTGTTCATTATTGTATTTCTGTCCAGTATTTCCTTATTGTCTATACATTTCTTGTATCTATTTATGCATCTTGTTTATCCACAGCTATTTACTGTTACATAGTTTTTATCATTGTTTGAGAACTGCTATTAGGGTTGTACTCTGCTCCTTCCTGACTGGAAATATTTTTCCAGATGACACTGAGGAGTACCCTACCTACTATGGACCCCAGGATGTTGTGGGTTTAGATTCTGAGACCCTGGCTCAAGAGGGACTTATCCCAACTGAGACAGTTGACCTTGGAGTGTAGCTTTATAGTTTTGTAGTATTCTTTGTACTGGATTTGTCTCCAGCTTTTGTTGTTATTCTTCAGACTCATTGATGTATTATTTTAGACTCATGAGTTGTATTGTGACTATTCATTTCTTTATCTGATTCGTGCTCATTTCCATCTTAGTTCTGTGATTGAGTATTTTATCATTATTGGTGGTTCATTATATTAGATAGATTATCTAGACAGCGTTCTACCGCCGATTCTGCGGCGTAGGCTGGGCGTTGTTTTCGACTAGTACCCTTACACCGGGTGCGGGTCGTGACACGTTTTTGGTGGTGGCCCATGCAGGTCTAGCTTCACAAGTATGTGATGTCGTGGTAGTGCGACAACTTAGTTGTACTACTGCGAGCCTGCAATAGGATATAGGATATAGGCTGAGATACTCAATCACATCTAGGAAAATTCTTTTGATTCAACTATTCTCCTTTGACATTGATACTTGATCCCTTAAACTTGTCCTTTCCTTGATATCTTACATCTTGTGCCATATTGATTCTTTCTTTCGCTTTGTCTCAGGATGCCGCCTAAGACTAGATCACAGCAGGGGAGAGCAGTTTCTGAGAGGTCTGCGACATCCCGAGGGCCTGCACCAGTCACTTCTCCGGTGATTGGAGTGTCAGCTGCTTTCGGAGGTCCACCTCCTACTCAGAGGACTGTGCCAGCTGTATCTGAGGGGCTTCCACCTCCACCTCCTGTGCCAGCAGAGGCGTCACAGATGTTTACTCTGTTTCGTGAGATGCTCGAGGCACAGAGGGCTCAGTCAGAGGCACATCAGAGGCAGACCGACGTTCTACGGCAGGGCATCGAGAGTGCTCATCAGCTTGCTCGTGCTGTAGTTGAGAGAGGAGTTCCGATCCAGCAGCAGGTTGTTCCTCAGGTTGCTCAGCTTCGGCCAGGCAACATTCAGGACTTCAAGAAACTGGAGCCTAGGGTTTTCAAGGGGACGGAGGGCATCGTCTATGCTGATGATTGGCTCGAGGACATTGAGCGTCTTATGAGGGTGTCCCGTCTTTCTGAAGATCTGAAGGTTGAGGCGGTAGGACTTCAACTGTTCGACGTCGCTCGTACTTGGTTCAGGAATGAGCCGGTTCTAGTTGACGCAGGACAATCTTGGGAGGTATTCAAGGACCTTTTCAAGAAGAAGTTTTTCGCCCGGATAGACAGGCTTGACTTAGGGAGACAATTTGAGAGTCTCATTCAGGGAAGCATGTCTGTGGAGGAATACGCTGCGGAGTTCGGTAGGCTGAGCCGATTTGCAGAGTACTTGGTGAGAGAGCCGGAAGTTCGAGCTATTCGTTTCCGAGAGGGTCTAAACTGGGAAGTGAAGATTCTCATTCCGTCCTTTTATGAGACATACTCGGAGATACTTGCGGAGGCACGCAAGGTTGAGCGGGATCTGGGTTTGAAGACTAAAAGAGACCGTGATTCTTTTCTGGGGGCCAACAGCAGTGCAGTATCTGCCAAACGTCCTCATTTCCAGTCCAGACCTTTCCAGCAGCCACAACAGAACCAGACTCCAGCTAGAGCGCCTTTTCACCAGGCACCTCAGCAGCAGAGGCAGTTACAGCAAGCTCCATGCAACTACTGCAAGAAGCCCGGCCACATCTGGGAAGTTTGCAGGAAGAGGCTAGGAGTTTGTTTGTATTGTGGTACTGAAGGGCATCAATTGAGGGAGTGTCCTCGTCGTGCAGTTCAGGGAGCAGCTCCAGCTCCGAGGGCACAGATGAGACCACCTGCAGCACAGCCGAGGGGACCGCTTCCGACACAGCAACAGCGTTTTGTCCAGCATCAACAGCAGGGAGGTGCTCGGCAGGGACGAGCGTTTGCTATGACCGTCGAAGAGGAGGAACCCACCGGAGATGTTATCGCAGGTTCTATTCTTCTTGATTCCATTCCAGCTTTAGCTTTGTTTGATAGTGGTGCTTCCCATAGTTTTGTATCTGTTTCTTTTGCTCTAAAGCATGGTTTGGTAGCTGAGTCTTTGCTTAGGACTTGCAAGATCATGACCGGGGGAGGCATTATCCTGGTTAATGATATTTGCAAGGATCGGAGAGTTACTCTGGGAGGCCGGGAGTTGAGTGCGTGTCTACTTGTAATGCCACTTCCGAGCTACGACATTGTACTCGGGATGGATTGGTTGAGTAGGCACCGTGCTAGCATAGATTGTAGAGGAGGTAGAGTTTTGTTTGGTCCGCCAGGAGAGCCAGAGTTTGAGTTTGTTAGAGGAGCTGCAGAGCAAGGCGAAGGCATTATTTGTGGAGCTATGGTGGAAGACAAGGAGTTGCCGCATCCGTTGATAGCAGAATTCTTGGATGTGTTTCCTGAGGAATTGCCAGGATTGCCGCCAGATCGAGATATTGAATTTTCTATAGACTTGGTGCCAGGTGCAGAACCAATTTCGCAGCATGTCTATAGAGTAAACAACAGCGAGCTGGTCGAGTTGAAGAAGCAGGTGGATGAATTGCAGGATAAGGGGTTTATCAGATCGAGTTCTTCACCATGGGGAGCCCCGGTATTGTTTGTACCGAAGAAGGATGGATCAGTGCGCATGTGCATTGATTACAGGGCTTTGAATAATCTCACTATCAAGAATAAGTATCCTTTGCCACGGATTGATGATCTGTTTGATCAGTTGAGTGGTGCGAAGGTGTTTTCTAAGATAGATTTGAGATCAGGCTACCATCAGGTGAAGGTGAAGCCGGAGGACATACCGAAGACTGCTTTTAGAACTCGGTATGGTCAGTACGAGTTTATGGTGATGCCGTTTGGTTTGACTAATGCGCCGGCGGTATTTATGAACTTGATGAACAAGGTGTTCCACCAGTACCTTGACAAGTTCGTGGTGGTGTTCATCGACGACATACTCATATACTCGAAGACACCGGAGGAGCATGAGGAGCATTTGAGGATTGTGTTGGATGTGCTGAGGAAGGAGAATCTGTATGGGAAGTTGTCCAAATGTGAGTTTTTCTTGGACAAGGTGGAATTCTTGGGGCATGTTGTGACTGGTGATGGTATTTCAGTGGATCCGAAGAAGATTTCAGCAGTGGAATCTTGGAAGACTCCGAGTTCGGTAGCAGAGATCAGGAGTTTCTTGGGATTGGCAGGCTACTACAGGAAGTTTGTGCAAGATTTTTCGAGGATTGCCGAGCCGATGACCAGACTCACAAGGAAGGATGTGGAGTTTGTTTGGACGGAAGATTGCCAGGCTGCTTTTGAGGAGTTGAAGAAGAGGTTGACGTCTGCTCCTATTTTGACGTTGCCATCAGGGTCCGGAGGTTTCACTATTTATAGTGATGCATCGGGAAAGGGTTTAGGTTGTGTTCTTCAGCAGCATGGGAAAGTGATTGCCTATGCATCCAGGCAATTGCGTCCTCATGAAAAGAACTATCCTACCCATGATTTGGAGTTGGCAGCTGTCATATTCGCCCTGAAGTTGTGGAAACATTATTTGTACGGAGAGCGTGTGGAGATCTTCACAGACCACAAAAGCTTGAAGTACGTTTTCACGCAGAAGGAGTTGAACATGAGACAGCGTCGGTGGTTGGAACTGATGAAGGATTTTGATATCTCTTTGCAATATCATCCTGGGAAAGCCAATGTAGTTGCCGATGCTTTGAGTAGGTATCCGGTAGCTATGTTCTTGACGCAGGATCGATATTTGTTGGAAGACTTAGAGAGCTTGGGCATTGAGGTGATTGTTCCTGGATGTGCTATGCAGATGTGGGGATTGCAGATACACTCAGATTTGATGGACAGGATCAAGGCAGCACAGTATGATGATGTATCTCTGAGAAGTATCAGAGCTCAGGTGAGAGCTGGATTGGAGGATGATTTCACTATTGCAGAGGATGGATCTTTGAGGCATGGAGATAGATTGTGTGTGCCTAGTGGGGAGTTGCGTGAGGAGGTGTTGCAGGAAGCGCATCGCTCTCAGTATTCCATGCATCCAGGTGCTAACAAGATGTATCGGGATATGCGAGAGAGTGTGTGGTGGTATGGCATGAAGAGGGAAGTGGCACAGTTTGTATCCAGATGCTTAGTGTGCCAGCAGGTGAAAGCCGAGAGGCAGAGGCCAGGAGGTTTACTTCAGCCATTACCCATTCCAGAGTGGAAGTGGGAACATATTACTATGGATTTTGTGTCCGGACTACCACGATCTCCAGGAGGGAAAGACGCGATTTGGGTCATTGTTGATAGGTTGACCAAGTCGGCCTACTTTTTGCCTTTCAAGGTGGGTTTGTCTACGGAGAAGCTGGCAGAGATGTATGTGAGGTAGATCGTTAGGATACATGGAGTTCCCGTCAGCATAGTCTCGGATCGGGATAGTCGTTTCACTTCTCATTTCTGGAGGAGTTTGCAGGAGAGTTTGGGCACTCAGCTCAAGTTCAGTACTGCATATCATCCCCAGACAGATGGGCAGTCAGAGAGGACTATTCAGACTCTCGAGGATATGTTGCGCACTTGTGTACTAGATTTCGGGGGTTCTTGGGAGGATCATCTCCATTTGGTAGAGTTTGCTTACAACAACAGTTACCAGGCCAGTATAGAGATGTCACCTTTCGAAGCTCTATATGGTCGGAGGTGTCGTACTCCTTTGTCTTGGGACGATGTTGGAGAGAGAGTTTTGCTTGGGCCAGAGATGGTTGTGGATGCAGCGGAGAAGGTTCAGTTGATCAGAGATAGACTTCGGGTGGCGCAGGACAGACATCGGCATTGGGCCGATAGCCATCGGAGACCTTTGGAGTTCGAGGTATAGTTTAGATTTTGTTTTGTGCTTGTTCTTGATTGTTTGTTATAGATTAAGTTCTTAAGGTGGTGTTTTGTTCTAGGTGGGTGGTTTGGTGTTTCTGAGGATTTCTCCGACACGAGGCACGATTCGCTTCGGTGGAGGCGGAAAGCTTAGTCCGCGATTCATCGGACCTTTCACTATTCTAGAGAGGGTCGGTGCAGTTGCTTATAGACTAGACTTGCCACCTACATTGGAGGGAGTGCACAACGTGTTTCATGTGTCGCAGTTGAGACGATACGTGGCAGATCCTAGTCATGTATTGGATCACTCAGAGATAGAGGTGGGCCCTACTCTTAGCTATCTAGAGCAGCCAGTTGGGATTCTGGATCGGAGAGAGAAGGTGCTGAGAAACCAGACTATTCCTTTGGTGCGCGTCGCATGGAGGCATCACTCTCCGGGGGAGTCTACCTGGGAGAGAGAGGATGACATGCGAGAGCGTTATCCATATTTGTTTGTACCTTGAGGTATGTTATTTCTAGTTATGTTCTGTTCATTGTTATGCTCTGTTCATTAGTTAGTTGTGATTCTTTAGTTATGTTCTGTGATTTTCTGGGGGTAGTTTTCGTCTTTGAATTTCGAGGACGAAATTATTTTAAGGAGGGTAGACTTGTCACTACCACATTTTAGGAAAAAGGGTATTTTAGTAATTTCCTATTTAAATAAATATTGTGCATGGTAAATAATTAATTGTTGTATTATTTAATTGTTGTGAGATATTATTACATTATTTTGGACTTATTTCTAGTGGACCCAACTAGTTTAGTTTGGACCCATGGACCAACATGAATTAATTGGTTAGACTTGGCCCATTTAGAAAGCCCATAGTTAAGGAGATGGATTAAATTAATTAAATGATTAGACTAGAAGCTTCCTTCCTTAATTATTTCTTCATGAGAGGCCCCAAGGGGTACATTGGACATTTCATAATTACTTGGGGGAGGGGCATGGCCGGCCTATATAGGGAGGGGGGAAATTTCTCTCTCCTCTCATTTCATTTCAATTCTAGATCTAGAAAATTCCCACTACCAAATTCCCTCCATTCCCAATCCAATTCCCTACCAAATTCATTCCAAATTCTTCCCAATTCACCATTAGAGAAGAAGAAAGCAAGGATCTAGAAGAAGGAAGCAAGGATCTACAAAGAGGAGCAAGGATCTACAATTTGGAAGCAAGTTCATCTCAATTGGAGGTTTCATTGGGAATCCATCTCCCAATAGGTATAATTCAGATTTTCCCATTTAAATAGCTTCTAAATCTGGGATTTAATCATGTAAAATCAACCTATATGTATGTACTACCCATAGGACTTTGTTTTGTGTTCATAGGAGACCCATGGAGAAAGTTATGGTGCTTTTTGTATCAATTTTGTTGGAATTCCGAATTTACATTTTGTTGTGTGTGTCAATTGATCCTATAGATCAATTGGACAATGAACTTTGTGTTTGAGGCTAGTGTCGTGTCCATATTGGGATACTTGTGGTTCGTGTCCCAACTATTTGGTGATACGTGTCATTTGGGGGTTTTCCTCCGACACGGGGCTTTGAACATGTCGTATTTTGACACGGACACATAGATCTACTTTTGACACTTTGATTTGTTCGTAAATATTATTTGTGATTTGTTTGTGTCCTTCGGGGTGCAATTGGTTGTGTGTTGGACTCGTGTCGCATGCGTATCCTAGATCTAGTGGGATAAGGTGTGATACTCTCCAATTTAATGTGTTTATGTGTAGATCTAATTATGTATGGTTTAAATTCTTATTTTATAATATGTATATATATATGGAGATTATATGTTTATTTTTGTGTATTTATTATAGTAATTATTGTAGCATGGATCTATATTTTGTGTGTGCAAATAGTGTACAAAATAATATGTAGCTTCTTGTATAATATATATGTACTACTTATTAATAATATATTTTGTACATAAAATGTTTTATAAAACATATTGTATGTTTAATTGTGTAATTATATTATTTATAATTATTATGTAATTGTTTGGATATTAATGTTAAGTATGTACATTAATAAGTCCTTTGTGTTAATATTTATTTATTAAATATTTGAATGTATAAGTTTGTGTTTATATTAATATACATATATATGTATAGTTTTATTAAAGGTTTTATATATGTATATATATTGTTTTATATATTCTGTTTATTTATATAAATATTATTGTTTTATATATATTCTGTTTTTATATATATAATTATATTTATATAACTAGTTTTTAGCGACAGTGCATTAATGACAGTGAAACTGTCATTAATTGACCGTTTTAATGAGCAGCCGCTGTAGCCGCTGTAACCGCTCTGCATTAATGACGTTTCTGTCATTAATGACTGCGGGCGGGATTCAACAGCATTTGGCGACAGTTTCGGTGACAGTTGTTTAACTGTCACCAATTGTTCAGCAGTGTGTATATCACACACGGTTTTTCTGCGACAGTTTTTAGTGACAGTCAAGACTGTCACTATAAGCTATTTTATTTTAAATCTTTGTTTTAACCCCCTGTTTTCAATGACACTTTGGCAGTTTATTTATATTATATATATTTATTGTTATATATATATATATATATATATATGGGTGTTTTGTGAGGCATATAATTATTATATTTATAGTATTTTAATTATATGGATATTGGTTTACATAGATATTATTTATGATATATAATTTTTGTATTATTAAATACTTTGTGTAGATTCTTTTGGAATCTAATTTGATTCCTAAAATCATTGTATTTTATTTCTATATTATATTTTAGATATTTTGTGAGGTTGACCTAGGTTTGACCATGTTTGACTTTAGTTGACTTTAGAGTTGACCGTAGTTGACTTTTGACTTAGAATTGACTTTTTGGCCTAGAAGTTGTCTAGTTTGACTTGTTCTCTTTCCGGGACCTTGTTTTAATGTTGTATTCCATATCTAGGTCTTCGAGGCACCGAGTCAGACATTTGTGAGACTGTTCATTGGACTTCAGGCGAGTACATTCTCTGATAGTTTCTCATTTATGATATCCTCTATGTTCGTTGTATCTAGTGTAGATTTACATATTTCTCTCGACACTATGGTTACACGGATTGGTATATCCGGATCTCGTCATGAGATGTTATTCCTTGGTATATGGTGTATATGGTGCAAGTATTGTTTCATTGGTTATCTTGTGCATGTACAGACACCGATTCTCGGGGAGACTAGCTATCTTCTTGGGGAATCTCGTGCCATAACGTACCGTGGTTGGATCTATTATACCAGTCGGGGGTGGGGAGTATTAGTATAGATATGTGATCAAATCCCTATTGAATAAAGTCTTGTTTCTTGAATAGTGTTGGTCATACCCAGCACGTATGATTAGCCAGGCCGCATTGCATCTTGCCCAAGCCGATCACATGTTAAGCTGTACTCACACACTTAGTCATTAGTATTATTGTTCCACCAGCATATTGTTCATTATTGTATTTCTGTCCAGTATTTCCTTATTGTCTATACATTTCTTGTATCTATTTATGCATCTTGTTTATCCACAGCTATTTACTGTTACATAGTTTTTATCATTGTTTGAGAACTGCTATTAGGGTTGTACTCTGCTCCTTCCTGACTGGAAATATTTTTCCAGATGACACTGAGGAGTACCCTACCTACTATGGACCCCAGGATGTTGTGGGTTTAGATTCTGAGACCCTGGCTCAAGAGGGACTTATCCCAACTGAGACAGTTGACCTTGGAGTGTAGCTTTATAGTTTTGTAGTATTCTTTGTACTGGATTTGTCTCCAGCTT
Organism: Iris macrosiphon; assembly: GCA_036927795.1. Lineage (NCBI taxonomy): Eukaryota > Viridiplantae > Streptophyta > Magnoliopsida > Asparagales > Iridaceae > Iris > Iris macrosiphon. The sequence goes on along the minus strand of JAYESA010000008.1, from coordinate 68,981,666 downwards.
TTGTTGTTATTCTTCAGACTCATTGATGTATTATTTTAGACTCATGAGTTGTATTGTGACTATTCATTTCTTTATCTGATTCGTGCTCATTTCCATCTTAGTTCTGTGATTGAGTATTTTATCATTATTGGTGGTTCATTATATTAGATAGATTATCTAGACAGCGTTCTACCGCCGATTCTGCGGCGTAGGCTGGGCGTTGTTTTCGACTAGTACCCTTACACCGGGTGCGGGTCGTGACAGAGTAGACTTCTGGATTGGCACTAAGGCATTGCCAGAAGCTTTATCTGCCACGTCACAGACGGGAGACAGAGTTTTATGCGCAAGACGCGGTGTAGACTTCTGGATTGGCGCTAAGGCATTGCGAGAAGCTTTGTCTGCCATGTCACAGACGGAAGACAAAATTTTATGCGTAAGGCGCATAGGTTGCAATGTCACAACCTTGTTGGTCGGAGAGAGAGAGTCCGCAGGAAGTGTAGAGGATGTCCGGGGCATCCATACTTTACGTAGCTTCCTGTTGTCTTGGACAGAGAGAGAACGAGAGCCACCCCCTGCGCGGAGCATGTCTTCATAAGCAGATTGGTCGAATTGGACGACCAAAGTCTTCTTCGTTGATTCGACGGATACTGTATCGTGTTGAGCAATGGCTTTCTCGTCAGATGAGAAAGAAGTCCCCAGTAGAGTCGCCATCTTGTGTTTGATAATAAACGAAAGAAATTAAAATTAGGTTTATACGAAACCCTTTCTTTGGTTTACAAACAAGAAAAAGAAGTACAATTAATCCTATACGAGGATATTAATTACAAAAATTTGATTCTGGGGAAATATTGCTATAGGAGTCTGATCTGCGGTCGATCACTTTGTCCCTTGGACCACACGATGACGAAGAAGTGCTGTAGAAGAAGAAAAAGAAGCTTCAAAGACTGCAGGAAAGGTTGAACTCTCGTTGCCAAAGCTCTCTACAGGTGCTTTCTTGACCTTGACCTCTGTTATTCTCCTCTCTTATTCTCCGCCCTTGACCTCCGTGGCCGAAGGTCTCTATTTATAGAATTTGGTCGTAGTCGGCGTAAAAACCGAACAGTGGAGCAAGTTGCACCTTTTACGCGGCGGTTATAATAATTGCTACCCACGTATGAACGATCTCCTGAATAGGCGTATGACGCGTGTCTTATGAGGTAATGCGTATAATCGCTCATCGAAGATCACGGCATGCAAGCCACGTAAGTAACTGCCCCTCGCGAAGGGAAGGTTGGCATAAAGGCCAAATAACTATCTTGTAGGCGTAAAAGCCAGATAGTTATCTTGTTGGCGTAGAAGCCCAAATAGCTGTTTTGTTGGCGTAGAAGCCAAATAGCTGTCTTGTTGGCGTAAAAGCCAAATAGCTGTCTTATTGGCGTAGAAGCCAAATAGCTATCTTGTTGGCGTAGAAGCCAAGTTCTACGTAAAGCTTGATGCTGCATAGATAGGTAACTGGCGTAAAGATAGCCAATTATCTTTCTTTGACTGGGGTCTTGAGCGTATTCTAGGCCGAATAGCTTTATTGCGTACCTTGCAAATATAGCCTGAATTAGCGTATTTCGAGGAGATAGCATACGGCATACTCTTATAGTTGAAAATAGCCTGGTTGGCGTATTTCGAGGAGATAGCGTACGGCGTGCTCCTGTAGTTAAAAATAGCCTAGGTGGCGTAATATGCAGGGATAGTGACGTGAGCATATTAGCCCTAATTTTAGCACTCCCAGTCGTTTAAAAGTAGAACCAAATCTTGTGCATTAAATGCAGAGATCTGCCCCCATCTCGCGCATTAACTGCAGAGACGTGCCTCGAGTTCTGTACGAAGAACAGCTTTTGACGTGGCTATTGGTTTCGTCTCATCCTGAGCGTAAAGCTCATGTCTGCCTATGTAGAATAGGCAGCGTATTCCTTGAATGCGTAAACGACGTCTTATATCAAGGGTTATGTCACTAGACGACAGTTTGGGTCTCTGTGCAGAATCATCATTACAGCCGTCCTTTCGATCGCCGTACAGTACTCTTTGTTAAGAGTCAGGTTTACTTCTTCAGCTGACAGGTTCATTCGAGGAACAAGAAGAGTTTCTCGTACAACTTCTCGCTGCATTAAAAGCAGACAGGTTTTACGCTGAAATGGCGATGTAGCAACCTTTTTACGCCGAAGTAGTCTGGAAATACTGTATTACGCGGGTTGTTCTGGAGCTATATTTTACGCTGAATAGCGTTGAAGCTCTGTTGTACACCAATGGCTCTGAAGGCATGTTTTACGCCACCCAGTGCTGGAGCTCTATTTTTACGCGGGCTTCCTACAAGTTGAGGGTTTACGCGTATACTTCCCCAACGTAATTTTTATGCTTCTACACTTGTGTAACTAACTTTAGAGCATTGCTTGAGCAAGCCATAGAACTTGGGCAACAAGACTTAGAGTTAGACTTGGAACGGTAAGTGTGTGCTATGTTTGATACGGATGGAATTGACGATAGGACATGGACGCTATTCGGTAGATCGGATAGATCGTGCTTGACGGTAGTGCAATGCTTGATTTTTGATTGGAATGGAAATTGCTTGTATTTTGGTTGACCTCGTTGGAGGTATCATTATGATTCGTAAGATGAGAACCCTTAAGATTTTTGCAAGTAGCTTTTCTGACTTCAGTATCGCTAAGTTTGGTTGAATGTATATGTTTGAGGGATGCCTTGAACGTGTGCTCGATCCAAGACACAGTGATATATTAAACTTGAGTGCAAAGACTTAACTATTGATAAGTTGGTTGACATGCATATGCTTGAGGGGCTCGCCTTGAATATGTACACGATCCAGACTCGAGATATGAATAGTACAGCACTTATATACGCATTAAATTCCTGTACTGTCATTTTAATTTACCTATATTATATCTCAGTGGATATACCCTAACTATTATATTTATTATTATATCAGAGGATACACCCTGATAATATTATAATATTGTATATCTATCGCAGTGGATATACCCTGCTACTATTTACCTGCATTTGTCTGTTCTTTAAATACTATATATATACTGCTATATATATACTATATCTATATACATACTATATATATATCTATATCATATATATGTATATAAGTATAGATAAATGTATACTTATTATTTGCAACCGAGATATTCACAAACATTATCTGTTGTAACAGAAATCAACTACAGCACAGCCAGTGACCCCCTGTCACCAGCACCTTCAAACCTGACTGCGAGATCAGGTTATCAACATTATCAGGGAGTAGGCAAGTATACCTTGCCAAGTTTTTACTGCTTAAATATTAACTGTTAAATGTTCTTATTTAAATTCAATTATTGTCATATGAAACTGCTCCTAAAATTACATATAACAGTATGTATCTGAGATTACCTTGGGTACAGTCAACAGATACGTTGACTTAGGGAAATCAACGTAATAGTTACAGACTTACCAACAACTGTGAGGATATCCTGATATTTTCCTAGACCCTATCACGGGAACACGCAACATGGTTGCAATGCATATTGGGATGCGAGCTGCGTAGTTGACTAGCTACCAGTACGTATGACCGCATCACGGATTATAATAATTCAGGAAATATACGACATGACATTTAGTTACATTGGGAGGGGAGAACGACTAAAATACGTATGGGACACCCACCTCTTTACCATGTGCCGCACTCGACGGAGTGATACGGATGATATATATATATATTCATGTGACCATTCTCATCGTAGATGGAAAATTGTATAGTGCCCTTGAACGGGGGCATATGTGGCATATACTAGCCAGTCACCACAGATTGGTGAATTACGTCAGCATATGTCTAGCCACACATTTCCCATACGTACTAGGTTGTCTCAAATTGCATTTTACTTAGATGGTTAGCACCCTGTATTTATTTTATTCAGTAATTTATTTATTCAGTATTTACATTACATGGCATGTCATTTTTTCTGTATCTTGTTACGTCCCTCTGAGGACCTGGTTCTCTGCCAGGTTTAGCTGAGACATTCCACCCCACAGTACCTGGACCTGGACAGGAGTCTGGACATGCCTCGGAGACGGAGTTAGAGGAGATGCCGTCAGAGTCTACCTGAGTGCACCTGGAGTTGAAGCTACATATTTTGAGGATGTTACGCTAGTTTATCTTATTTCACTCCTGCTTACTTTTGTAGTGGGATTGTTTCCACCTGTCTTTATCTGGGTTGTATATGATATTTCAGATTTAGCATCTATTTATATTCAGCACTTTCCCTGTTATTCTTGTGGATGAGATAGATTTACCTGTATTTAGACTTGTAGTAGTTTAGGACAGCGTAGCACATCACTTTGGGTCCATTAAATTGGGTATTCCCTTAGTGACGTATCAGCTGGCCAATGCCACGTGGCCTAGTTCCGTATATTTTTGGGACTGGGGCGTGACACTTTTTTTGTCAACTTGGACGCTATTTTCGCCTAGGGTTACGCGCTATTCAAGGTCAACTATCATTCAGATATGGAAGAGGGATAGGTGAGGATCATACCGGAGAAGACGAGGTCGAGTTTGGTCGAGCGACATGACGGGAAACGCGTTATGAACATAGGAAGGTTGCTGTTCAAAACTGCAGTTGCGGTTTACGCGGGGTCGCGGTCGTCGTGCGGCATTTTTGGGCGGCTGGACTGGGCGACGCGGTCGAGTTCGAGGCGGCGCGGCATTCTGGTTGAGGGAGGATGGGATAAGTTAGGGTTAGGGTTTTGTGGAAGAGAAGTTATATATATATTAGAGAAAGGGAGATCGCGAGGGGGGGTCTTCACGCGGGGTCGTGGTTTGCAATGGTTGCAGCCACTGCTGTTATATTTTGCAAAGTGGTTGGGCTAAGGATAGCGGGTTGGGTTTCAATGGGTTTGGGTTTAAGGATCTAATAGGAATCCATTTCTTTTTCTTTTCTTATCATTTTTCTTATTTCTTTTATTTCTTATTCTAATTCTATTTATATATATATATATATATATACATAGAAAAAATTCTAGAATTTATATTATTGCATACCATTAAGCTAGCAACTGTCCAAAGGGTCTCCTACATAAAATAAATTCGAAAAAATTTATACTGGCTCCATAAATCTTCTAATTGCACAAACATCTAAAGTAAAAATAAATAAAAATCTATTTCTCCTAATTAGCTAATAATTACTATAATTAAATTAATAATTAATTAAAAAAAAGTAAATATGGATTTTAGGATTTGGGGTTTACATCCTACCCAGCTTATAAAAATTTCGTCCTCGAAATTAAAACTAAGTCCAATTATCATGGGGATGTTTGGGGGGCTATAATTTGTATTGTTTAAAATGCAAGGTTAGGTTTAAATGAGGGGCAATGTTGCGCGTTGTATATTCCGAAAATTATGGGAAAAATTCATATGAACGAAAAATTGGTTTTTTTATGTGTTATCCAATGGTGTGGACACCTCAATGCACTTTTGCATAAAAATGCCCAACAATTGGAAAATCGCCCAAAGATAGAAATTGGATTAATACGAAATGGGTCAAGATTGTGTCTCCAATTTTAATTGGAACGCACAAGGTACAAAGTTGGATTTATTTAGAATTAAATACAAATATCTGCGACAAATATTGTGCGACTAAAATGTAGCACAAGAGAGCATAATTATAAGTTATACCGAGGTCAGAATGGTAGGCGGTCACGTCTAGGACAAGGTTGTGAAATTTGTTGGAAAGCAATGGCTAGTGTAGTGCTCCAATTATCGAAGCAACGGTAAGGTACAATTTGTGATATAAATATCGTATAATTAAATAAAATACTGTGTTCTATTTCTAGTTGGATGCAAACTAGCCCTAGTTTCACTATCTAAGCCAAGTAGGCTTAATTTTGGGGTGATGGGGTTTACAATCTACTCAACTTAAAAATAATTTCATCCTCAAAATTAAAATACGGCATAATTTGTTAATTCCTTCACATTCGCATATAAGGCAAGTCAATGACAATCTCTTCCAAAATTAAAAATATATTCTAATCCATTGCAATCACTTTTAAAATTAAGGTAACCTCTATTTAATCAAAATATTGTAACCTCTTCTAGATTTTTAATAATCACATCCAAATTTAAGCTAAATCTATATGACATCTTCAAATTTTAAAAAGCCCACATCACTTTTCATATTATGATCTCCAACTATCATAAACTCCTTTAGAAGAAAACAATTTTAATCCAAAATTATTCCTATTTTTTCTTATGAATTTTGTATCCTTCAAAATTTTAAATTCAATTCACATCCTCTATATTTCCAATAGGTAATCCAGCAATCAAGATTTAACTTTTAATTCAAATCATTAAATTGTAAAATTTTATATCTATTTCACCAACTGTTCAAGCCTTGAATTCTATATTTATCCTTAAGGTTTAAATCGATGATTCAATCTCCAACATTCAAACTTTAAATCATGTGCTCAAAGTATAATTATTTGATCCTCACTATCAAGATTTCAAAATTTATTAAATACTCATCCTCTAACTCCTTCTTCTAAAATTCTCCATATTTAAAATGACTTAACCTCTCAATCTAATCCTACTTGATCACAATATAAAAGAATTCTCCTCAAGTTTAATAATGCAATTTCTACCAAACTTAGAATTTACCCATCTTTCATATAAGGCTATATACTTAAGAAAAATATTCCTCAACTTTACTAAATTATGTTACTCAATCCTCAAAAATTTAAATACCAAGTATCTCACCTATGATATACCCTTAATCAGCTATAAAGGCAGTCATCTAGTAATATGATTGGCCTAAGGTGTATATCTAGTTCTCTCTGTATATCAAACTTATACTAAGCACGAGATTTTGTCTTTCCGAAATAAGGGAAGATGGAGAACAATAATAAAGAGTTCAAGGGGATGGTGATATAATACAAGTACGAGGTTCAAGGAGATTAAAAAATTCAAAAAGGGGAGTTGTCAGGGCAGTTGTGGATTAAAATCCTATTTTGGTAAATTCCTATTCGCATGCTCGTATCAGTACAATTATGTAAGTACTACGATATGCTTAGGCATGTCTAGAGGGCAAGTACATTCCTCTACTAGATACTACATATCTCAATCCACGTAAAGTAGTTATGCGAAGGGCGAACCAAGTGCACTAAGGTTAGCTAGACCTTAATACACTGATTCTAAAACGTATTAGTGTATGCATCCACTAATACATATGTTGTGAACAATCTCGATAAAGGAATAAGCTTGCAAAACTAGGCCATAAAATAGCAGCATAAGTCAAGGTAGTATGTAAAATATAAATACGCTAGATCATGATGAAATGAGGTACAATGATTTAAGTTCACAAAATAAAACAAAAATAAGACTCTACAGTCCCTACAGTCGTCGTACTAACACCTTGTCTAAGCTGCTAGTAGACAAAATAGGGGTGTAGGCCTTTAAGTTCTATCATCAGAATAAACACTATTATCTTATGCAAGCATATAGTTAATATCATTCAATTATACTACAATAATATGTCAAGAAGACTATGTGATACTAGCTTGGGAGGCATACTACCTAACTTATAATATTTATCTAATACTGTGACAGTCTTACGGGGATTCTACAAAATAATATTGTTCTTGTAAATAAGCATAAACTCTTATTGGGGTTTACAAGAAAATCATCCTAGTGCATTATGTCGGTAATGGTCACCTTAAGTTTTAAATCATAGTACTCATAGAACAAGTGTCAATAGTAAGAATGAAAGAGCTACTGGTTCTTAAGTGAAAAGATGATATATCTATATTGGGTTATGGATACAAATTACGCGATTTAAAACTAAGGGTAATCATCAAGTTACAATCTACAAGAACAACTCAAAACTATCAAATTCTAACTATCAAGCACAATTTTTCAAAGTTTAACATTGACAGCTATAATCCTAGCAACTACATATCCTTAACATAAGAGAATTCATCTGGTCTACAATCAAAAGTGTCAGGTGGCATGAGTTAAAAGGTGAAGAAAAGAAGAAAATGATTAGTCGCTGCACAGATAGCGAGCGTTAAGTTTTCAGAAGAACAAGATAGGAACTTAAAATAGGGGGACTCTAGATGATGTCATAGTTTCTTAAGGGGAAGGTAATATGCTACTCTCTGTATTCAAGGTACGATCGAGGAAATACTATATTCATTCCTCTAGGTTTCCTTAGGTGCTGTCTGCTAATATCCAGACAAGAATCTAAAGGTATAGTCCTACGATATTATCTCACTATAAAAGTTAGGGTCGGTCCTAACATTCCACCTTGGATTTCTATTGGTTCCTTAATGCTAGGGTAAAACAGTGTGGTCAACTTTCTAACTAACTCTAGTAGTGTCCATGCTACTTTTAAGTCATTCATATTTATAGCAAGGGACAATGGTAAACCAGTCTATAGATAGGGATGCTAGGGTTTACTAGATATTCTAAACTCAGTGACGTGTCAATACCCTACTTGTACTCTTAATAGGAAGATTACCCTACTTATCATCCTAGTAACAGGGATTCCTATACTCTAGGAGAAGGTTGTACTGAAGGAACTATCAGGGAAGTACAGGAATCAAGCAGGATACAATTATTCATATAGCATAGATTGAAAGGAGATAAGTCATAGTCAATTGTGGATGAGATCCTATACTCTATTCCTAGGTGCAGGCTTGCTCGGTACAGTAACGTAACCGAGACAATATGCTCTCGACCTGCATGGGCCACCACTAAAAATATGTCACGCCCCAGTCCCAAAATACGTAGGACTAGAACACGTAAGCATGCCAGCCGTATAAATATGGCACTCCAATACATGGAAACCATAACACACGTACGCTGTAATATGAATAACAATTCACCAGTGGTATAAACCATCATAAATCACAGGGTATAATCAAATCTCATCCACAGAAAATCAAATATAACGAATAACCAATATCTATAACCAGATCCCAAAATAAAGTATCTAAAGAGGACAATCGGATGGAAACATATCCACTGCCGAACTAGAATTAAGAATAAACAAGACAAATACAATATAATACAATCTCTAACAATCACGAGGCTCGAAGAGAAGACCTCTCGCAATATAAGTAGCCAGTCTGGATCTGCGCTCCTACAATACTCAGGAATAATACACCTGGAAAGGGACCAGGTCCTCAAAGGGACATAACAAGATACATAAAAGCATGCCATAAAGTAAATACTGAATAAATAACTCCAGGGTGACCTAACCATCTATGTGAATGCACTTTGAGGATAACCTTGAGTGTATGGGAAGTGTAGGCTAGACATATGCTGACGTAATTCACCAATCGTGACAACTGGCTAGTATATGCCACATATGCCCCTATAGGAGGGCGCTCAGTAATAACGTCCATCTCCAAAGAGCATGGCATCAGTATAGTATATCGTTCATCAGCAACTACAACAGTAATCATCAGCAGCAGCAGCAATATTTTCCAGCAGCAGCAGCAGCAACATTTAACAACAGCAGCAAACATCAGCATTAGCAGCAGTATTTGCTAGCAGCAGTATCAGCATTTAGCAGCAGCAGCAGCAGCATTAGCATTTAGCAGTAGCAGCAGTAGCATTTAGCAGCAGCTGCTAGTAATAGTAGAAGAGAGGGGGGGGGGGAGATAATTATTGTATATGTATATTAGTTACTTAGATATTAGTTTATCAAGTTAGTATGTTAGATATTAGTTGAACTAGTTAGTATGTGTTAGATTGATATGTTAGTGATTAGTTATATGATTAGTATATCAATTACCCTAGTTAGTTAGGTATTAATACTAGATACCTTGGTTGTAGTTATCTTGAATTAATACCAAGGTATGGAGATGTTGGCTAAGGTATTGGGGAATATATATTGAGTTATTTTATGTATCAATTAGAGTTAGTAAGTTAGAGATGAGTTAGTATTAGTATATAGGTATATGAGTTAGAAGTTAGTGTAAATGTTACCTTATGAGTTAGTATTAGATATTAGATGTTAGTTTCAGTTGTATAACTAGAGTTAATATTAGGTGTTAGTTATTGGTATCATGTATAGTTAGATTCTAACTAGATACTAGTATGTTAAAAGTTATACTAAGAAATGATTTTGATATAGGTATCATAAGTTATATATTGCTTAGAATTAGGAAGTGCTAGATTAGAGTTAATACTAGTTTTTCATAGTTTCTCATTTACCTTGAGGTTACCAAGGTAAGTAAGTAGTTAGGTTGAGTATCAATATTTTGATACTTGAGTTAGAGAAGGGTAAAGTAGGTGTATCTAGTATGGTTAGGGTATTTGGATACCTTGGTATCCTAGTATATAGCTAAGTTAGGGTATTTGGATACCTTGGTATCCTAGTATCCCATTACCTTAGTTATTGCCATAAGTTGACTATTTTAGGTAGGTTGACTTGTATTAGTTAGATAATAGCTAATATTACTAGAGTTGACTAGTTAGGCCTAGAGTTGACCAGTTTGATCTGTAGTTGACCTGTTTGACTAGTTTGACTTTGAGTTGACTAGTTTGACCCGTTTGGTCTAGAAAAGACCTAGAAGCATATATTTTTAACCCATTTAATATGTTTATCATTCTAGAACACCAAGTAACTTTGAAAATTTATATAGGACTTGGTGATGCCAGTTTGGACTTCGATCCTCGCTCGTTGCTCACGTCATCAGGCGGGTTTATACCTATGATTGTTTTCATTACCTGATAGCGTATATATCACTTGTTCTAGAAATATTAATATTTGATTCTGTTACGTTGTTACACAGACTGGTATTGTATGGATCCCGTCAGGAGATGTTATCCTTTTATCATGTGCATCGGGTATCCCTTTCAAGTATACTCTATCATGTGTATCGGTTACTCCTTGTACATGTACCTATTCATGTGCTTTTTTTGCTCATGTGAAATTCATGTACGTAACGTGTCGTGATTGGATTCATGAGTATTAGTTGGGATGGGGGAGTAGAAGTTGGTTATGTGAACAAAGCCCTTAGCGTAATCATGTGTATGTCGATTATACCCTTCACGTATAATCGAGTTACCGTAGAATAATCATGTGTAACCCAAACCGATCACATAATAAACTTGTGCTCTAAATACAATAGTAGTATTCTAGTTGCTCGTGCTTATTGTTCATTCCTTATTCCAGTATTTTACCCTCTAGTTATATTTATCTATTGTTCATCTATATTTCTGTTCCTTATATTCTTGTGCATTCTTATATTCTTTTATATTACTTGTCATATATTCCCTACTATGTATATGTAACTGTTTTTAGAGTTTTGTACTTCACTCCAATCCTGACTGGATATGTTTTTTTTAGAGGATTTAGATGACTAATGTCCCACTTTCTACGGATCGGGCGTTGACGATGTCTATTATCAAGAGCCTTAGGAGGAACCAGCTCCCTTAGAGGAGACACCGTAGTGACTTAGTATGGCTAGCTAGTTTATTTTGCTGGATTTGTCTCTAGTTGACTTTTGGGTTGTTATGATGTATATTTCTGATACTCTTATGGGTTGAGATAGTAGACTCTCAGACTTGTGTTATGATTATGATATTGTATCTTATTCTCTTTTGTCATATCTATTGCTTATCTTCATCGTGCCATATATTCTTCCCCTGGTCATTGTGATTGAGTATTCTTATATTTTGATGTGGTCCTCCTTATGGAGAGGTTATCATTGACAGGTTACATATAATTGTGTGATAGATAGTACGTTAACCTAGACAGCATTCTATCGCCGATTCTGCAATGTAGGCTGAACGTACCCAAGTACTCGTACCCTGATCATCAAGGTGCAGTTCTTGACACATTTTTAGTGGTGGTCCATGCAGGTCCCGAGGTTTGACTCTAGTCAGGTCTTCTGTGATGGTGCTCAGACTTATGAGTATTATTACAAACCTGCTATAGGATATAGGATATAGACTATTAGAGAGTGTACTCAATCACAACTAGGAATATTTCTAATATAATATTTTGCTATCCTTAATTATTCTGAATAATTGCTTTCTTTGAATATTACTTTTCGTCTTTGATGATATCGTATCTTGCGTCATATTGACTTCTTTGTTAATATGTTTTCAGGATACTACCGAAGACACGATCGTACCATTCTGTCCCTGCTACTACTACCTAGAGGTTTACTACCTCTCGTCCATAGACTTGGGAAGCTGGGACATCTCCACTTATCTCTCTTGCTCATGTGGGAGTATCTGCCACTCTCGGGGATCCTCCTTCACTTGCAGATCCGAGGATTACCCTAGTTGTTTTGGAGGTACTTCCACTACCTCCACCACCTCCTGCACCAGTTGTTGTCCTGTAGTTGTTTGTATTTTTTCGGGAGACGATGGACGCACAACACCGTCAAACTGATGTGATGAGGCAGGGTATTGAGAATACCTACCAGGTTGCGATGACAATAGTCGGGAGGGTGACACAGATCTAGCCGCAGGAAGTTTAGACTCAGCATCCGAGGGAGGGTACCATAATTAACTTGCAAAGGATGCGGCCCAAGGACTTTCGAGGCACGGTGAGGATTCTTTATATTGATGATTGGATTGAGGACATCGAGAGGATCTATCGGCTGGCGCAAATTTCTGATAGTTTGCACATTAAGGCGGCAGGTAGCCAGATGTTCGACATCGTCCTGACATAGTCCCATACAGATCCGAGGATCGCGGTACCAGAACTTACTTGGGGAGCTTTCAAGGAGCTCTTCAAGGAGAAGTTCTTTCCGGATGTGGCTCTTAGTGCTCTGGAGAGCCAATTCCAGGACCTCGTCCAGGGAAGAATGCTAGTGGAGGAGTACGTTGTCGAGTTCTGCCGTCTGGACAGATTTATGGAGGACCAGAGTCCTGCAGCGAAGGCGAGAAAGTTTCGCAAGGGCTTAGTCAGGGAGGTCAAGTCATTGACCAGAAGTGACCAAACGACGACTTTTAGGAAGATTTTGGCGGACGCTCAGAGGGCTAAGAATGACTTGGAGCTCAAGTCCAAGCGGGGTAGAGATACTTTTGGAGCGAGCAGTAGTGCGGGTCTAGCCAAGAGGCCCCATATCCCGCAGTCGAGGCCTTTCCAGTATTAGGCCCAGGGTTGTGTGCCTTTTCAGAAGGTGCATTAGCAGAAGTAGAGACAGGGCCAGCAGCAGGCTCCGCGATAGTCCCAGCAGGCCATCACTTACCCCTTCTGTAAAAAGCCAGGGTACGAATAAGATGTTTACAGAAAGAGGTTGGGCAAGTGTCTATTGTGTCGTGCAGCAGATCACCAGTTGAGGGACTGTCCTATGGCATCCACTAGTACAGCTCAAGCTGGAGCCCCAGCCCAGGGGGCACCAGCGAGGCCACTTGCGGGCCAGTAGAGAGGACAGCCTTTACAGACACAATAGCAGAGGTTTGCTCAGCACCAACAATAATATAGAGGAGCACAGCAGGGCAAGCTTTTGCCCTGACAGTCGAGGAGGCCGAGCCAGCCAGTGATATGATTTTAGGTTTCGTCCTTCTTGATTCAATTTTAGCACTTGCTTTATTTAATTTTGGTGCTTTCCACAGTTTTGTGTCTGTATCTTTTGAGATACCATATTATTGTTGAATCTCTACCTAGGCCTTGCAAGATCATGACCGGGGGTGGCAGCATCCTAGTCAGTAATGTTTGCAAGGATCAGAGAGTTACCTTAGGAGGTCGGGAGTTGAGCGTGTGCTTACTCGTAATGCCACTTTCGAGCTACGACATTATACTCGGGATGGATTGGTTGAGTAGGCACTATGCTAGTATAGATTTTTGTGGAGGCAAGGTATTGTTCAGACTGCCAGGAGAGCCAAAGTTTCAGATTGCCAGAGGATCAGCGGAGTAGATCGAAGGAGTCTTCTGCGAAGCCTTGGTGGAAGAGCAAAGATTGCCACATCCATTAATAGTGGAGTTTATGGGTGGTTTCCCGGAGGAGTTACGAGGGTTTCCTCTGGACAGAGATATTGAGTTTTCTATAAATTTTGTGCCAGGCATAGAGCCGATATTCCAATACGTCTATAGGGTCAACAACAGTGAGCTGGCAGAGTTAAAGATGTAGGTGGTTGAGCTGCGGGATAAATGCTTCATCAGATCCAGTTCTTCACTGTGGAGTACTCCAGTATTATTTGTACCGAAGAAGGATGGGTCGGTATGCATGTGTATCGACTACAGGGCTCTAAATAACCTCACCATCAAGAACAAATACCCGCTACCGAGGATTGAGATCTCTTTGATCAGTTGAGCAGAACAAAGGTATTTTCAGTGATAGACTTGAGATCAGGTTACCACCAGGTGAAAGTAAAGAATAAGGATATTCAGAAGATAGATTTTTGGACTCGGTATGGCCAATTTGAGTTCATAGTGATGCTGTTTGGGTTCACTAATGCCCCGACGGTATTCATAAATCTGATGAACAAGGTATTCCACCAGCATCTGAACAAGTTCGTGATGGTGTTCATTAATGATATCCTGGTGTATTTGAAGACCCAGAGGAGCATGAGGAGCATCTGAGGATAGTTCTGGAGACTCTCATGAAGAAGAAGATTTATGGAAAGCTTTTGAAGTGTGAGTTCTTCCTTGACAAGGTTGAATTTCTTGGTCATGTTATGACGAGAGAGGGGATCTCAGTTGATCCGAGAAAGATCATGGCAATTGAGGCTTGGACTGCCCCGAGTTCAATAGTAGAGGTCAGAAGTTTTCTTGGGGTTGAAGGTTACTACATGAGGTTTATTCAAGATTTTTCTTGGATTGCAGAGCCATTGACTAGGCTGACCCGGTAGGATATAGATTTTGTCTGGACAGAGGAGTGTCAGACCACTTTTGATGAGCTGAAGAAGAGGTGACGATAGCTCAAGTGTTGACGCTGTCATCAGGGTCATGAGAATTCACTATCTATAGTGATGCTTCGAAAATGGGTTTAGGTTGTGTCTTATAGCAGAATGGGAAGGTGATTGCCTATGCTTCCAGGCAATTATATCCTCATGAGAAGAACTATCGTACCCATGATTTAGAGTTGGTAGCGGTCATCTTTGCTTTAAAGTTATAAAAATACTATTTGTACAGAGAGCGTATGGAGATCTTTACATACCACAAGAGCTTGAAGTACGTGTTTACCCAGAAAGAGCTGAATATGAGGCAGAGGCGATGGTTGGAGTTGATAAAGGACTTCGATAAATCATTGCAGTACCATCCAGGGAAGGCCAATGTAGTTGCCGATGCTTTGAGCAGGTATCTGGTAGCTATGTGCTTGACGACAGATCGTTATTTGCTAGCAGATCTTAAGAGCTTGGGTATTGAGGTGATAGTGCCTGGAGTTAAGATGCTGATATGGGGACTATAGATTCAGTTAGAGTTGGTAGACAGGATTAGGGCTACACAGTATGAGGATGAGTCCCTGAGGAGCATCAGGGCACAGGCTCGGATGGGATTATCAGATAATTTTACTATTGCTGAGGATGGATCATTGCAGCATGGTACCAGATTATGCGTACCGCATGGAGCGTTACACGAGGAGGTTCTTTAGGAGGAACAACGATCTCAGTACTCTATGCATCCAGGTGCCAACGAGATGTATAGAGATCTGAGAGACAATGATTGGTGGTATGGCATAAAGCGGGAGGTAGCACGGTTTGTACCCAGATATTTAGGGTGCCAGCAGATAAAAGTAGAGAGGCAGAGACCCTGTGGTTTGCTTCAACCATTATCCATTCTAGACTGAAAATGGGAGCATGTGACCATGGATTTTATTTCAGGGCTTCCACGTTCTCTAGGAGGAAAAGACACAATTTGCGTCATCGTAGACAGGTTAACCAAATCGACCCACTTCTTGCCATTTAAAGTGGGTACGTCTACGAAGAAGCTAGCAGAGATATATGTATGACAGATTGTCAGATTCCATGGAGTTCTGGTGAGCATAGTCTCGGATCATGATAGTTGCTTCACTTCTCATTTTTTGAGGAGTTTGCAGGCTATTTTGGGCACCCATCTCAAGTTTAGTACTGTATATTACACTCAGACAGACAGGCAGTCGAAGAGGACTATTCAGACTCTTGAGGATATGCTCTGCACTTGTGTTCTAGATTCTAGAGGCTCTTAGGAGGATCATCTTTACCTGGTAGAGTTTGCTTACAACAACAGCTACCATGCCAGTATCGAGATATCATCATTTGAGGCATTGTATGGATGGAGATATCGCACTCCGTTATCTTGGGGTGATATTGGTGAAAGATCTTTGCTTGGCCCTGAGATGATTATGGATGCAGCAAAGAAGGTCAACCTCATTAGAGATAGTCTTAAGGTGGCATAGGACAGTCAGCGACATTGGGCCGATATCCACCGGAGACCTTTGGAGTTTGAGGTATAGCTTTAATTTTAGAATTTAGATTTTATGATCATGTTTGTTTATGATTGATTGTTTTAGATTAAGTGTTGAGACCTTGTTTGTGCTAGGTTGGTGATATAGTATTTCTGAGGATTTATTCGACACTGGGCACTATTCGCTTTGGTGCAGGCGGGAAGCTTAGTCCATGTTTCGTCGGACCCTTCAGTATTCTCGAGAGGGTCGACGTTGTGTCTTACAGGTTACACTTACCGCCTACCCTAGAGGGAGTCCATAACGTGTTCCACGTATCGCAATTGAGATGGTACATAGCAGATCCTAGTCATATACTGGATCACTCAGAGATCGAGGTGGGCCCTACTCTCAGCTATCCAGAGCAGCCAGTAGGGATTATGGATCGTCGGGAGAAAGTATTGTGGAACCAGACTATTTTCTTGGTTTGCGTCGCGTGGAGGCATCACTCTCCGGGTGAATCAACCTAGGAGAGGGAGGATGAAATGCGCGAGCGATACCCGTATCTCTTCGAGCCTTGAGGTATGGTTATTCCTATTTTTTCATTCATGTCTAAGTTTCGTCATTTAATTTAGAGGATGAAATTAATTTTTTGGAGGGTAGACTTGTTACTACCATATTTCTAGCATAGGGTTACTTTAGTCATTTGTGCTTTTATATAAATAATTATATTATTTTATTTAACTAAAAGTATATGTGTTATTTATTATATATAACTATAGTGATATGGTTAGTAGGTGGACTACATGGTTAGTCAAGACCCTAGTGGACCCAACCAACTTGACATGACCAACCCAATTAATTACTTTAGACAAGCCCAATTTGACCTATAGTTAGACTAGTGCTTTAACTAAGGTTAGGCTAATCACCTATTAGGAATAGAAGCAAACCCTAACTCTTTTCATGATAACCTAAGGGAAATCTTGAACATTCCAATAAAACCCTAACTTTAACACAAAGTACCCGCCCCCTTTATGAGGGTGTTCTCTCTCTCCTTCCCTTATTTCATTCTCTCCACCTTCCAAATTTAATGCTTTTCTCAAATTCCTTCATTCCACTATCAAATCTCTACCAAATTGACCCCAATCTCTCTTATTTCTCTCACCTTGGAGTCTAAAAGTTAGTTTGGAGAAAGAGCCTTTGGAGCTAGGGTTGGAGCTAGTTGGTGTTATTTATGGCTTTGCCTTGGGATTCTAACTCCCAAGATATAAAATATAATTTTAACCCTTGTATTTGCTTCTAAATAGTGTAATTAATCATTTAGAACCAACCCATGCCTTAGGGCTACCCATGGGGAGAAGCTTGGGCTTCATTCGACCCATTTAGAGACTTTTACTTAGGGTTTTGTGTCAATTTTGGGAGAAATCTGAGATTGGCACACCAAGTGGTTGTCAATAGATTAGATAGACCTAAATAGAGTTGTTAGAGTGTTATGAGGCTAGGTACGTGTCCATAAATGGACACAAGTAAGTCGTGTCATAGGGTTTTGGTGATATGTGTCATAGGGTTTTGGTGATATGGGTGATTTAGAATTCTTTTCCTTTGACATGGGTGCCACACATATGTGAAATTTTGCCATGATCCTAGGATTGATGAGTTAGCACTTAGAATAGGTTCTAATTTTTAATTAGAACTTGTGGGTAGGATTTTGGTTGAGTTGTATAGGTTTGGTGTATGTATCTTGAGCGTATCATGAGACACACACCAAGTGCTTATTGAAATGATAATTTAGTCATCCTTGGCTTGTTTTCAGTTTTTGCTCTTGAATAGCTATTGTTAATACTTATTAGAGTTTAGTATTGAGTTCTTTTATGATTATATATATATATATATATATATATATGTGTGTGTGTGTGTGTGTGTGTGTGCGTGTGTGTGTTATTGTGTATATGTGTTTGTATGTGTGTCGATGTGAGCAAGAAGGGGGGGGGATTAAAAGTAGTTCAGTAGCAGCATGGGGGGGTGGAGAAGTTGAGAAATATTAGCAACAGCAGCAAAACTGGGAGCAACAACAACAACAACAAGCATTAGCATCAGTAGCAACAACAACAAACATCAGCAGCAACATTTGCCAGTAGCAGTAGCAACATCATTTAGCAGCAGTAGCAGTAGCAGTAGCATTTAGCAGTAGCAGTAGCATTTAGCAGTAGCAACAGTAACATTTAGCAGCAATAGCTAGTAGCAGTAGAAGAGAGGGGGGGAGGGGCAGATAAGTATTATGTATGTATATTAGTTAGTTAGATATTATTTTATCACGTTAGTAAGTTAGATATTAGTTGAACTAGTTAGTACATGTTAGATTGATATATTAGTGATTAGTTATATGATTAGTATATCAATCACCCTAGTCAGTTAGGTATTTACACTAGATACCTTGGTTCTAGTTATCTTGAGTTAATACCAAGGTATGGTGATTTTGGCTAAGGTATTGAGGAATATATATTGAGTTAGTTTAAGTATCAATTAGAGTTAGTAAGTTAGAGATGAGTTAGTTTTTGTATAAAGGTTTATGAGTTATAAGTTAGTATAAATGTTACCATATGAGTTAGTATTAGATATTAGATGTTAGTTTCAGTTGTGTATAGATAGAGTTAATATTAGGTGTTAGTTATTGGTATCATGTATAGTTAGATTCTAACTAGATACTAGTATGTTAAGAGATATACTAAGAAATAATTTTGATATAGGTATCATAAGTTATATATTGCTTAGAATTAGGAAGTGCTAGATAGGAGTTAATACTAGTTTTTTTATAGTGTCTCATTTACCTTGAGGTTACCAAGGTAAGTGAGTAGTTAGGTTGAGTATCAATGTTTTGATACTTGAGTTAGAGAAGGGTAAGGTAGGAGTATCTAGTATGGTTAGCTAAGTGGTGTATATTGTATCTAATATAATTTGGTAATATATATATATATATATATATATATATATATATATATATATATATATATATATATATATATATAGCTAAGTTAGGGTATTTAGATACCTTGGTATCCTAGTATCCCATTACCTTATTGGTATAAGTTGACTATGTTAGGTAGGTTGACTTGTATTAGTTAGATAATAGCTAATATTGTTAGAGTTGACTAGTTAGACCTAGGGTTGACCAGTTTTAAACAAATCAGGAAATAATTGAGAAAAAAATCTCTGTAGTTGACCGGTTTGACTTTGAGTTGACTAGTTTGACCTGTTTGGCCTAGAAAAGACCTAGAAGCATATATTTTTTAACTCATTTAATATGTTTATCATTCTAGAAGACCAAGTAACTTTGAAAATTCATATAGGTCTTTGTGATGCCAGTATGGACTTCGATCCTCGCTCGTTGCTCAGGACATCAGGCGAGTACATACCTCTGATTATTTTTATTACATAATAGCGTATATATCACTTGTTCAAGAACTGTTAATATTTGATTTTAACACGTTGTTACACGGACTAGTATTATATGGATCCCGTCGAAAGATGTTATCCATTTATCATGTGCATCTGGTATCCCTTTCATGTGTACTCTATCATGTGCATCATGTACTCCTTGTACATGTACCTATTCATGTGCTTCGTGTGCTCAAGTTAAATTCATGTACGTAACGTGTCATGGTTGGATCCATGAGAATTGTTTGGGGTGGGGGAGCAAAAATTGGTTATGTGTTCAAAGCCCTTAGCGTAATTTTGTGTATGTCGATTATACCCTTCACGTATAATCGAGTTATTGTCGAATAATCATGTGCAACCCAAACCGATCACATAATGAACTTGTGCTCTAAACACAGTACTATTATTCTAGTTCCTTGTGATTATTGTTTATTTCTTATTCCAATATTTTACCCACTAGTTATACATCATGTTTATCTATTATACATCTATATTTATGTTCCTTATTTCTTGTGCATTTTTATATTCTTTTATATTGCTCGCCATATATTTCCTACCATGTATGTGGAACTTCTTTCAGAGTTTTGTACTTCACTCCAATCCTGACTTGATATTTTTTTTCTAGAGGATTTAGAGGAATATTGTCCCACTTTCCATGGACCGGGCGTTAACGACATCTGCTATTAGGAGCCTCAGGAGGAGCCAACTCCCTTAGAGGAGACACCGTAGTGACCTAGTATAGCTAGCTAGTTTATTTTACTAGATTTGTCTCCAGTTGACTTTTGGGTTGTTATGATGTATATTTCTGACCATATATTCTTTCCCTAGTCATTGTGATCGAGTATTGTTATATTTTGATGTGGTACTCCTTATGGAGAGGTTATCATTGGCAGGTTACATATAATTGTATGATAGATAGTACGTTGACCTAGATAGCGTTCTACCGCCTATTTTGTAGTGTAGGCTGGACGTACCCACGTATTCATACCCTGATTATCCCGGTACGGGTCGTGACATAATCTATCCACCAAATCCAAAAATACCAAGTTTTAAATACATGGAAAATTATATAAAGAACATAATAAAACAAAAATATAAAGGGTTTCTCCATTTCTTGCAAGATGTATATGCTTATGGAGGGGGAAAGAAAAACCTAAGAAAGAGAATGGAAGAGAAAATATGAGAGGAGAGAGAGAGTAAAGTTGGGTTATATATGGAGGGTTTGAGGTTTGGACCATGGGTTTAACTCATGAGAAAATCAAACCAAACAAATAAACCAAGGGCCAAGTGAACCAAAGAATGGGTATACAGCATATAAATATGCTAGCAAGAAAATAATTATGCTCTAAATACGTATATTGGAAATAGGGAGTGACAATACCACCATACATGCTCCCTTAGATCCTAATACATCTTGTTAGCACCAGGATGTATAGAGTACTCCGATCAATGCACCTCCTGAAGAACCTCCTTGCGCAATATCCCACTTGACACACACAACCTGGTACCATGCAGTAGTGATCCATCCTCAGCAATAGTAAAGTCCTCGAATAATCCGATCCGAACATGTGCTCTGATGCTCCTCATAGACTCATCGTCATATTGTGTAGCTTGAATCTTGTCCATCAGCTCTGACTATATCTGCAATCCCTACATATGTATCTCGACACTTGGTACGAGCACCTAAATACCCATGCTCTCAAGATCGGCTAATAAATGTCTGTCCATAGTCAAGTATGTAGCTACTGAATACTTGCTCAAGGCATTAGCAACTACGTTGGCCTTTCCTGGATGTACTGCAATGATATGTCGAAGTCCTTCATCAACTCCAACCACCGTCGCTGTCTTATGTTTAGCTCTTTCTAGGTAAATACGTACTTCAAGCTCTTGTGGTCTATAAAGATCTCCATACGTTCTTCGTACAAATAGTATTTCCACAGCTTTAGAGCAAAGATGACCACTGCCAACTCCAAATCATGGGTAGGGTAATTCTTCTCTTGAGGACATAATTTCCTGGAAGCATAGGCAATCACCTTCCCGTTCTTCTACAAGACACAATCCAAACCCTTCCCTCAAGCGTTACTATAGATAGTGAATCCATCCAATCTTGATGGCAACGTCAATATTGGAGCTGTTGTCAATCTCTTCTTTACCTCCTCAAAAGTGACCTGACTCTTCTCTGACCAGACAAACTCTACATCCTTCCTGGTCTGCCTAATCACCGGCTCTGCAATCCTTGAGAAGTCCTGTACAAACCTCCGATAATAACCAGTTAGGCCCAGAAAACTCCTGATCTCTGCCACTGAACTCGGAGTAGCCCATAACTCCAATACTAAAATCTTTTTTCGGTCAAGTGAGATTCCGTCACTTATAATCATATGACCAAGGAATTCAACCTTGTCAAGAAAGAACTTATACTTCGAAAGCTTGCCATAAAGCTTCTTCTTCCTGAGAGTCTCCAAAATTATCCTCAAGTGCTCCTCATGCTCCTTCGGGGTCTTCGAATACACCATAATGTCATCAATAAATACCAACACGAACTTATCAAGATACTGGTGGAATTTTTTTTTCATCAGACTTATGAATATCGTCGGGGCATTGGTTAACCCAAACGACATCACCATGAATTCAAATTGGCCATATCGAGTCTGAAAAGCTATCTTCGGAATATCCTCCTTCTTCACTTTCACCTGGTGGTAACCTGACCTCAAGTCTATCATTGAAAATACCTTTGTTCTGCTCAACTTATCAAAGAGATCATCAATCATCACTAGCGGATATTTGTTCTTGATAGTGAGGTTGTTTAGAGCCCTGTAATCGACACACATGCGTACCGACCCATCCTTCTTTTGGTATAACCAATACCAAAGTACCCTATAGAGAGGAACTAGATCGAATGAAGTGTTTGTCCTACAACACATCCACCTGCTTCTTCAATTCTACCAGCTCACCATTGTTAACTCTATTGACGTGCTAAGATATCGGTTCTGCGCCTGGCACCAAATCTATAAAGAACTCAATATCTCGGTCTGGCTTAAAACCCAGCAACTCCTTTGGAAAAATATCCAAGAACTCTGTTATCAATGGATGTGACAACTCCTTCTATTTTACCATGGCTCCACATATGACATCCTCGTTCCGCTCCGCTGCTTCTTTGGCAATCTCAAACTTTGGCTCTGCTGGCGGTCGAAATAAAACTCTGCCTCCACGATAATCTATACTAGCATGGTGTCAACTCAACCAATACAACCCGAGTATAATGTCGTAGCTCAGAAGTGGCATTACAATTAAGCACGCACTCAACTCTCGGCCTCCCAGTGCAACTATCCGATCTTAATAAACATTAATGACCAGGATAATGCCACCCCTAGTCATGATCTTGCAAGTCCTAGCCAAAGATTCAGACTCTAAACGATGCTTAAGAGCAAAAGATACATATACAAAAGAATAGGAAGCACCAAAATCAAATAAAGCATAAGTTAGAATATAATCAAGAAGAACCGAACCTGATATTACATCTCTGAATGGCTCCTCCTTCTTAACTGTCATGGCAAAAGATCGCCCTCGTGGTGCACCTTTCTTCTGTTGCTGGTATAGGACAAAATGCTGCTGCTAAGTCTTTAAAGGAGGTCCCCTCTGCTTTTCTGCAGGTGGCCTCGCTGGTGCTCTCTGTGCCGGTGCTTCTCCCTGGCCTACTCAAACTTGAGCCACTAGACACTCCCTCAACTGGTGACCTGGCTCTCCATAGCAGAGGCACACTCTAAGACTCTTCCTGCAAATCTCCTGTGTTTGTCCAATCTTCCCACAATAAATACACTGCGGGGCCTACTGTGCCGGTCTCGGGGCCTGGTATGCCTGTTGTGCTGGCGCTCAAAATGGTGCATTAAACTGCTGTTTCTGTGGTTGGAAGGTCCTCTGTGGTTGGAAGTGGGGTCGTTTGGTTGGACCCGCACTACTACTAGCTCCACCTGATGTGTCTCTCATCCTCTAAGATTTGAGCTCCAAGTCATCCTCTGCCCTCTGTGCATCCACCAGGATATTTTCGAATGGCGCGGTGTGGTGTCCTCTAGTAAGAGATTTGATCTCCCTGATCAAACCCTTTTGAAACTTTCTGGCCTTCCCTAGTAGATTTCGTTCTTCTACAAATCTGTCTAATCTGCAGAACTCTGCGACATACTTGTCCACTGTCATGCTCCCCTGGACGAGGTCTAGGAACTAGCTTTTTAGAGTACTCAGAGCCACGTCCGGAAATAACTTCTTCTTGAAATTTTTTTAAAAGCTTCCCAAGATAGTCCTGGAGCAACGATCCTCGAGTCTGGGCGGAACCAAGTCAGAGCAATGTCGAACATCTGGCTGTTCGCTGCCTCCACCTGTGGGCTCTCTAGAATCTGTGCAAGCCGTAGGTCCGTCTCTACGTCCTCGATCTAATCATCGGCATATGAAATCCCTTTGATGCCCCTGAAGTTCTTGGGTCCCATCATCTTAAAGTCAATGATAGTACCTGGACTCGGCTAGTATGGGGCGGGATGAATCGGTATGCTTTGTGGCTGAAAAAGTGCAACCTTCTCTACAGTAGCAAGTGCCAACTGGTGAGCATTCTCGATGCCCTGAACTATAACGTCTGTCGGCCGTTGCTGCGCTGTCATCATCTCCGAGAACATATCAAACATCTGTGTCCTGTTTGCTGGCACTGGTGGTGGGGGTGGAAAGTTCTCCCTGACTGAAACTGGTGGAGGAGCACCCCCAAAAGCTGCAGGTGAAATCCTTACCTGGACTAGTGAAGCGATCCTTTTAGCAAAAGAAGGCAGAACCAGAGCTGTTGTTACTCTCTAAGGTGACAAAGTAACTTACCTCACTGAAACTACTCTAGAGCTCTGTAATCAGGTCTTCGGCAGCATCCTAAAGATCGATTCAAAATAAAGGAATCAATATTGCGTAAGATACGATATCATCAAGGAAGGACAATAATATTTCAAAGAAAGGTAGCAAAATTAATATATTGGAAATATTTCCCAGTTATGATTGAGTATCCTCTCATCTATATCCCTAGTCCTATATCCTATAAACATGCTTGTAGTAATAATCAAAGTCTGAGTATTACTACACAGACCTGCACGGGCCACCACAAAAATGTATCACGACCTGCACCTGTTGTAAGGGCATGAGTACGTGGGTACGTCCAGCTTACACCGCAACAACGGTGATAGAACGCTGTCTAGGTCAACAATACTATCTAAACATTCCATAATTATATATAATGTACCTATCAAGATATCTCAACTCCCAAATAGAGGACTGTATGATAATATGATAATGTTAAACAATGCTCAATCACAATAACAAACTAGAGGAAGATATGGTACGATATGGAATAGAAGGAAAGAAATATAAAGTCATAATATGTCACAAGTCTAATCTTAACACAATATCTCAAATATATGATACAATGCCAAAAGTCTAACTGGCATATATAATAAAGAAACTAGCTAAGTCTCACCAACTACTGGAACTATCTCAATAGGCTCTACGGGTGCTATCTTAATAGGCTCGCCATCCTGTGGCTCGTATTGCATAGGATACCAGTCCTCTAAAGAATCTTCTAAAAAATATATCTAGTTAGGATTGGAGTAAAGTACAACCCAATAGTATTTCCAATAAATGACAAAAACTATAAAACAACAATAACAATAAAAATAAATAATGAAAGTAACAGAACTAGCACATATTACGAAAAAGAGCATCAGGGTAAATAATAACAAGAACTGAGAACAACATGGTGAGGAACAATAATGCCATAAACAGGAATAAAGAAAATAATATTGTTTTTGATAATAAACGAGAAAAGATTTGATGAATGCGAAAAATGAGGTCTTGTACGAAGACCCGCCCTTCTTTTATGTTTACAAACAAGATTGTACAAATTTGATCCTACACGAGGATGTCTAAGTACAATTTATTTAATCTGGGTGAATATTGCTATAGGTGTCTGATCTACAGTCGACCACTTTAGACCTTGGACCACACGATGTTGAAGAAGTACCGTGGAAGACAGGTAGCAGCTTTGAAGATTGCTGAAGAGGGTGGATGTCTGATGCCAAAGTCGTCGATCTCTTCTCTTTGCCTGAGCTCTGGATTCTCCCCTCTCCCTCTCTCTCTCTCTCTCTCTCTCTCTCTCTCTCGACCGTTGGATCTGGTACTGAATCTCTTGATCAGTTTTCAGACCTAACTTCTTCGACCCTCTAATTTGTTGACCTATTTCTGATCGTTCGACCTTGTTCTGATCGTTCGACCTTTTCCTCTGTTGATAGAGGTTTCTATTTATAGAGTTTTAGTGACAGTGACCACTCAACCGGTATAAAAACCGAGTAGTGGAAAGTACAGCACCCTTTTACACAACGGTTAAAATAACCAATGCCTGCGTATAGATGATCTTTTGAATGAGCGTGTGACGCGGGTCCAACTAAGGGACCAAATGCGTATAACTGCTACAAAGATCATGGCGTAGAAGCCACGTAGGTAGGTATCCCTCGTGTAGAAGAGGTTGGCATAGAAGCCAATGTCTGTCACCATGGCATAGAAGCCAAATAGTTATCAAACCGGCATAGAAGCCGAATAGGCGTAGAAGCCGAGTAGGCATAGAAGCCGAGTGGTCATAGAGGCCGAGTAGGCACAGAAGGCCGAATGGTCATAGAGGCCGAGTAGGCGTAGAAGCCGAGCAGGCATCGAAGCTGAATAGGCGTAGAAGCCGAGCAGGCACCGAAGCTGAATAGGCGTAGAAGCCGAGCAGACACCGAAGCTGAATAGGCGTAGAAGCCGCTGCGTAACGTGCCAGAGCGATGATGTGGACGTCTTTAGCCGAAATTACGGCTCTTGGAGATAATAAGATCTCTTGCATTACGAGAAAGAGCATCAGGGTAAATAATGACAAGAACTGAGAACAACATGGTGAGGAACAATAATGCCATAAATTGGAATAAAGAAAATAATATTGTTTTTGATAATAAACGAGAAAAGATTTGATGAATGCAAAAAATGAGGTCTTGTACGAAGACCCGCCCTTCTTTTATGTTTACAAATAAGATTGTACAAATTTGATCCTACACGAGGATGTCTAAGTACAATTTATTTAATCTGGGTGAATATTGCTATAGGTGTCTGATCTGCAGTCGATCACTTTAGCCCTTGGACCACACGATGTTGAAGAAGTGCCGTGGAAGACAGGTAGCAGCTTTGAAGGTTGCTGAAGAGGGTGGATGTCTGATGCCAAAGTCGTCGATCCCTTCTCTTTGCCTGAGCTCTGGATTCTCCCCTCTCTCTCTCTCTCTCGACCGTTGGATCTGGTACTGAATCTCTTGATCAGTTTTCAGACCTAACTTCTTCGACCCTCTAATTTGTCGACCTATTTCTGATCGTTCGACCTTGTTCTGATCGTTCGACCTTTTCTTCAGTTGATAGAGGTCCCTATTTATAGAGTTTTAGTGACAGTGACCACTCAACCGGTGTAAAAACCGAGTAGTGGAAAGTACAGCACCCTTTTATACAACGGTTAAAATAACCAATGCCTGCGTATAGATGATCTTTTGAATGAGCGTGTGACACGGGTCCAACTAAGGGACAAAATGCGTATAACTGCTACGAAGATCACGGCGTAGAAGCCACGTAGGTAGGTATCCCTCGTGTAGAAGAGGTTGGCATAGAAGCCAATGTCTGTCACCATGGCATAGAAGCCAAATAGTTATCAAACCGGCATAGAAGCCGAATAGGCGTAGAAGCCGAGTAGGCGTAGAAGCCGAGTGGTCATAGAGGCCGAGTAGGCACAGAAGGTCGAATGGTCATAGAGGCCGAGTAGGCGTAGAAGCCGAGCAGGCATCGAAGCTGAATAGGCGTAGAAGCCGAGCGGGCACTGAAGCTGAATAGGCGTAGAAGCCGAGCAGGCACCGAAGCTGAAAAGGCGTAGAAGCCGAGCAGGCACCGAAGCTGAATAGACGTAGAAGCCGCTGCGTAACGTGCCAGAGTGATGATGTGGACGTCTTTAGCCAGAATTATGGCTCTTGGAGATAATAAGATCTCTTGCATTAAATGCAGAGATCTGCCCCCATCCTGTACATTAAATACAGATGCTTGTCTTTAAGATTTGCTATCATTCTGCGCATTAAATGCAGATACGCACCTTGAATCCCGTGCGAAGAGTAACCGCTGTCGTGGCAGTCTTTTCGTCTTCTGCGGAGCGTAAGGAGCTCACGTTTGCCTGTGTAAAACTAGGCTGCGCATTCCCTTGTATGCGTAGGAGCAGCTCTCGCAAAGGGGATGTCACTAAACGACGGTTCGGTGACATTTAATCAAATCTCCTACATTAAATATGGAGAACCACCATCATCCTGCGCATTAAATGCAGAGGCGTGTTTTGAAGGTCTGTCACCCTTCTGTGCATCAAACGCAGAGACGTGCCTCAGGTATCTATCAGTATTCGGCGTATTAATTACAGAGACGTGCCTTGAGGGCATGTCACCACCCTGTGCATTAAATGTAGAGACCCGCCTCGAGTCCCGTACGGAGTGCAGCTTTTGACGTGGCAGGCGGTTTGTCTTCCGCGGAGCGTAAGGAGCCCTCACCTGCCTGTGTAAAACTAGGCAGTGTATTCTTTTGTGTACGTAAAAGCAGTTTTACGCAAGGAAAATGGCAGTAAATGACAGCCTGGGTTGCAGTACCGTGCCATCATTTATAGCCGTCGCCTGGGTAGTCGAGCAGTATCCCTTTGTCAGAAGTCGAGACTTCAGGTTCATTGCAAGATCTGACAGGTTCATTGCAGGATCTGACAGGTTTACTTCGGAGAATACGAAGCGTCCCTCATACACTTCAATGCTGCACTGAAAGAGGATGAGTTTTACGCCATAAAGGTGATGAAGCGCCCTGTTTACGCTGAAGCAGCCTGGACATACTGCCCTACGCGGATGGTCCTTGAGCTTGTATTTCTTGCTGTGCTTTAGCGGAGAAGCTCTGTTTGCACGTTTGAAGGCTCTGAAGTCCTCTGTTTACGCTGTTTTGCATCAATATGCTGCGTAGAGTTTCCCAGCATATTTTTTATGCTTCTACAAGACCCCCTTCAAAGCTTTTAAATTCCTCGTAATTTAAAACGCTTTGAATGAAGCATGAACTTTAAATCGACCCATGAAGAAGAGTAATTTTTTTAATGTTGAATTCTGTATGCTTCGGATACTTGGGATATCTTGAGGTCAAGAGGGAGTATCTTCTGTGTGAACTCTTCGCAATTGACCGCTTTGAGAACCGTTCAGATGTACGCATACTCTGGCCTACATATCTTTCAGATGTGCGGAAAGTCATGGAGCGCGAAATCATAAGTTGGCAGCCTCTGAGCATAAACTAAACACCATCGAGCGTGAAATCACAGACTTGTAGTTCCTGAGCGTGAAGTCGTAGGTTTGTAGCCTCTCGAGCATAAAAGCTACCGAGCACAAAGGCATCCGGGCGTAAAACCTGACTTGTAGCTGTCGAACGTAAAGCCGTAGATTCGTAGCTGTCGAGCGTAGAAAGCTCCTTAGCGTAGAACAGTAGATTTGTTGCTTCTGAAAAGAAAATTTTTCGAGCGTGAAGTCGTGGATCCGTCTCCTCTGAGCGTAAACTAAGCGCCACCGAGCGTGAGATCATCGATTTGGTATCTGCTGAGCGTGAAGTCGTAGGTTTGTAGCCTCTCGAGCATAAAAGCTACCGAGCACAAAGGCATCCGGGCGTAAAACCATAGACTTATAGCTTGCGAGCGTAAAACCGTAGATCTGTAGCTGTCGAGCATAGAAAGCTCCTTAGCGTAGAAACCACGAACCTGCTTTGCACAAAAAACTTTTCGAATTCGCTGACTGTCCGCCTTCTCTGAATAAATAGGCTGACGTAGGACCCAATCATAACCGAATATTAATTAGGGGATTTGGTTCGGGGTTCGAGGAGTCCATCCGAACTCTATATATATCCCTGGCGTCTTGAGTGAAAGTGATATTTGGGATCACCTCCATCATACTGTGGCATTGTGGACACGCCATGGGTTCTTCGTCAGACCTATTATTCGTTGCGCACTAGAGTGCAAATAATAGGTTCGGGACAAGCCCTGCCAGAGGTAATATGGACATGGCAGTTTTTGTGGACCTAACACCACTGGCGTACTTAGAGTTAAGTACGGGCGCTAAGTTGAGATGACAACCGATGTGATAGTCGATAGCCAAAAACTCGGAGAGTTTGTTCAGAGGTAATATGAACATGACAAACTTCTGGGATGCAATTCCGTCGGGGATGGAGGTGCATATCTGCTCAGAGGTAATATGGACATGACAGTTTTTGTGGACTCAACACCACTGGCGTACTTAGAGTTAAGTTCAGGTATTAGGTTTAAGAATGACAATCGATACCAGAGGTAATATGGACATGATAATCGATAGCCAAAAACTTGGAAAGTTTGTTCAGAGGTAATATGAACATGACAAACTCTACTACTGTAACTCCATTGAGGATGGAGGTACATATCTGCTCAGAGGTAATATGGACATGGCAGTTTTTGTGGACCTATCACCACTGGCGTACTTAGAGTTAAGTACGGGCGCTAAGTTGAGATGACAACCGATGTGATAGTCGATAGCCAAAAACTCGGAGAGTTTGTTCAGAGGTAATATGAACATAACAAACTTCTGGGATACAATTCCGTCGGGGATGGAGGTGCATATCTGCTCAGAGGTAATATGGACATGGCAGTTTTTGTGGACTCAATACCACTAGCGTACTTAGAGTTAAGTACGGGTATTAAGTCTGAGAATGACAATCGATACCAGAGGTAATATGGACATGATAATCGATAGCCAAAAACTTGAAAAGTTTGTTCAGAGGTAATATGAACATGACAAACTCTACTGCTGTAACTCCATTGAGGATGGAGGTACATATCTGCTCAGAGGTAATATGGACATGGCAGTTTTGGTGGACCTAACACCACTGGCTTACTTAGAGTTAAGCACGGGCGCTAAGTTGAGATGACAACCGATGTGATAATCGATAGCCAAAACCTCGGAGAGTTTGTTCAGAGGTAATATGAACATGACAAACGTTATGGACCTAACACCACTGGCGTACTTAGAGTTAAGTACGGGCGCTAAGTTGAGATGACAACCGATGTGATAGTCGATAGCCAAAAACTCGGAGAGTTTGTTCAGAGGTAATATGAACATGACAAACTTTGTGGACCTAACACCACTGGCGTACTTAGAGTTAAGTACGGGCGCTAAGTTGAGATGATAACCGATGTGATAATCGATAGCCAAAAACTCGGAGAGTTTGCTCAGAGGTAATATGAACATGACAAACTTCTGGGACCTAACACCACTGGCGTACTTAGAGTTAAGTACGGGCGCTAAGTTGAGATGACAACCGATGTGATAGTCGATAGCCAAAAACTCGGAGAGTTTGTTCAGAGGTAATATGAACATGACAAACTTCTGGGATGCAATTCCGCCGGGGATGGAGGTGCATATCTGCTCAGAGGTAATATGGACATGGCAATTTTTGTGGACCTAACACCACTGGCGTACTTAGAGTTAAGTACGGGCGCTAAGTTGAGATGACAACCGATGTGATAATCGATAGCCAAAAACTCGGAGAGTTTGTCCAGAGGTAATATGAACATGACAAACTTTGTGGACCTAACACCACTAGCGTACTTAGAGTTAAGTACGGGCGCTAAGTTGAGATGACAACCGATGTGATAGTCGATAGCCAAAACCTCGGAGAGTTTGTTCAGAGGTAATATGAACATGACAAACTTTGTGGACCCAACACCACTGGCGTACTTAGAGTTAAGTACGGGCGCTAAGTTGAGATGACAACCGATGTGATAGTCGATAGCCAAAACCTCGGAGAGTTTATTCAGAGGTAATATGAACATGACAAACTTTGTGGACCTAACACCATTGGCGTACTTAGAGTTAAGTACGGGCGCTAAGTTGAGATGATAACCGATGTGATAATCGATAGCCAAAAACTCGGAGAGTTTGTTCAGAGGTAATATGAACATGACAAACTTCTGGGACCTAACACCACTGGCGTACTTAGAGTTAAGTACGGGCGCTAAGTTATGATGACAACCGATGTGATAGTCGATAGCCAAAACCTCGGAGAGTTTCTTCAGAGGTAATATGAACATGACAAACTTTGTGGACCTAACATCACAGGCGTACTTAGAGTTAAGTACGGGCGCTAAGTTGAGATGACAACCGATGTGATAGTCGATAGCCAAAAACTCGGAGAGTTTGTTCAGAGGTAATATGAATATGACAAACTTCTACTCTGGTTGGCGTAAAGCTGAGGATGTCCTCAGTCGGCCATCAGCATCTCGCATAATTCGGAGGGCAGGCATACTGTTCCCTTGCTGGCATAAAGGTCGTGAAGTTGAGTAGTCCGTCGCATCCTTTTCCTTGCGTAGATTGCAGGGATCGTCTACTTTTTCCCGGAAGACATATGCATTTTTACGCGCGGAGCGCGTTTCTGATTCCTGATTTGACGCTGAGGCATCATCAGAAATTTTGTCTATTCCGCCAGGGACGGGAGACTGAAATTTACGCGCAGAGCGCGGATTATACTTTTGTGTTAGCGCTGAGGCTTTGCCAGAAGTTTTGCCGGTTCTGCTAGAGACAGGCGACTAAATTTTATGCACAAGGCACGGAGGAAGCAAAGCTACAACCTCATTGGTCGGAGAGAAGAGTCCACAGGAATGGCAGAGGATGTCTTGGGCATCCAGACCTTGCGCAGCTTCCTGTTGCTTTGGATGGAGAGGGAGTGAGAGCTACCCCCTGCTCGAAGCATGTCTTCGTAGGCCGACTGGTCGAACTGGACGACCAGTATCTTCTTCACGGATCCCACGGATACTGCATCGTGTTGAGCAATAGCTTCCTCATCAGAAGAGAAAAATGTCCCCAGCAGAGTCGCCATCTTGTTTTGGATAATAAACGAGAAAAGATTTGATGAATGCAAAAAATGAGGTCTTGTACGAAGACCTGCCCTTCTTTTATGTTTACAAACAAGATTGTACAAATTTGATCCTACACGAGGATGTCTAAGTATAATTTATTTAATCTGGGTGAATATTGCTATAGGTGTCTGATCTGCAGTCGATCACTTTAGCCCTTAGACCACACGATGTTGAAGAAGTGGCCTGGAAGACAGGTAGCAGCTTCGAAGGTTGCTGAAGAGGGTGGATGTCCGATGCCGAAGTCGTCGATCCCTTCTCTTTGCCTGAGCTCTGGATTCTCCTCTCTCTCTCTCTCTCTCTCTCTCTCTCGACCGTTGGATCTGGTACTGAATCTCTTGATCAGTTTTCAGACCTAACTTCTTCGACCCTCCAATTTGTCGACCTATTTCTAATCGTTCGACCTTATTCTGATCGTTCGACCTTTTCCTCTGTTGATAGAGGTCTCTATTTATAGAGTTTTAGTGACAATGACCACTCAACCGGTATAAAAACCGAGTAGTGGAAAGTACAGCACCCTTTTACACAACGGTTAAAATAACCAATGCCTGCGTATATATGATCTTTTGAATGAGCGTGTGACGCGGGTCCAACTAAGGGACAAAACGCGTATAACTGCTACGAAGATCACGGCGTAGAAGCCACGTAGGTAGGTATCCCTCGTGTAGAAGAGGTTGGCATAGAAGACAATGTCTGTCACTATGGCATAGAAGCCAAATAGTTATCAAACCGGCATAGAAGTCGAATAGGCGTAGAAGCCGAGTAGGCGTAGAAGCCGAGTGGTCATAGAGGCCGAGTAGGCACAGAAGGCCGAATGGTCATAGAGGCCGAGTAGGCGTAGAAGCCGAGCAGGCATCGAAGCTGAATAGGCGTAGAAGCCGAGCGTGCACCGAAGCTGAATAGGCGTAGAAGTCGAGCAGGCACCGAAGCTGAATAGGCGTAGAAGCCGAGCAGGCACCGAAGCTGAATAGGCGTAGAAGCCGCTGCGTAACGTGCCAGAGTGATGATGTGGACGTCTTTAGCCGAAATTATGGCTCTTGGAGATAATAAGATCTCTTGCATTAAATACGGAGATCTGCACCTATCTTGTGCATTAAATGCATACGCTTGTCTTTAAGATTTTCTATCATTTTACGCATTAAATGCAGATACGCACCTTGAATCCCGTACAAAGAGTAACCGCTGTCGTGGCAGTCTCTTCGTTTTCTGTAGAGCGTAAGGAACTCACGTTTGCCTGTGTAAAACTAGGCAGCGCATTCCCTTGTATGCGTAGGAGCAGCTCTCGCAAAGGGGATGTCACTAAACGACGGTTCGGTGATATTTAATCAAATCTCCTACATTAAATGTGGAGATCCGCCATCATCCTGCGCATTAAATGCAGAGGCATATTTTGAAGGTCTGCCACCCTTCTATGCATCAAACGCAGAGACGTGCCTCAGGCATCTGTCAGTATTCGACGCATTAATTGCAGAGACGTGCCTTGAGGGCCTGTCACCACCCTGTGCATTAAATGCAGAGACGCGCCTCGAGTGTCGTACGAAGTGCAGCTTTTGATGTGGCAGGTGGTTTGTCTTCCGCGGAGCGTAAGGAGCTCTCACCTGCCTGTGTAAAACTAGGCAGCGTATTCCTCTGTGTATGTAAAAGCGGTTTTACGCAAGGGAAATGGCAGTAAATGACAGCCTGGGTTGCAGTGCCGCGCCATCATTTATAGCCGTCGCCTGGGTAGTCGAGCAGTATCCCTTTGTCAGAAGTCGAGATGTCAGGTTCATTGCAGGATCTGACAGGTTTATTGCAGGATTGGAGAATACGAAGCATCCCTCGTACACTTTAATGTTGCATTGTAAGAGGATGAGTTTTACGCCATAAAGGCGATGAAGCACCCTGTTTACGCTGAAGTAGCCTGGACATACTGCCCTACGCAGATGGTCCTTGAGCCTGTATTTCTCGCTGTGCTTTGGTGGAGAAGCTCTGTTTGCACGTTTGAAGGCTCTGAAGTCCTCTGTTTATGCTGCTTTGCATCAATATGCTGCGTAGAGTTTTCCAGTATATTTTTATGCTTCTACAAATATATAAAATGTGCCTTGAAATATTAGTAAGATAATGTGATCGGCTTGGGCCTAACAAGGTCTTTCAATAAATTGTGAGCTAACATGATCACACGTGGGTTGCATGATCTGCTAACTATCATGAGCTATACTAAATCATAGGTTATTAAGAATGATCACATATCCACTAATACTTTTCTAACCTTCGACTAGTACACGGATCCAAATCATGACATATTATAACACGTATATCACACTGCACAATCTATAATATCATGCACTATGATCAAGATCTATATAATCACTAAGATATCACGGTAATCACTAAGTAATCACGAAGCACTACACAACAATCACTGAGTAATCATGACAATAATATCTCATGACCAAAATCCACGTATACCAATCCGTGTAACCATCATGTCAGGAATCAAATATCTCAATACTAAATACATTAAAAATAGAGACTATTAAATAAAAAAACTATCAAATAATGTACTCGCCTGTGGTCCTGAACAACAAGTATGATGCGCTATCCGAGCTAGTCTCACATAGACCTATATATGAATATCATGTCAATGGGTGTAAAGAAGTGATAAATAAGCTAAAATGCACTAAATATGCTTTTCTAGGCCAATACTAGGTCACACTAGCTTCTTGGGTGATTGTTAGTCTATACTAGTAGGTACTAGGTTATATTGTATCATATCTAGTTTTCTAGGTTCAATACAAGGCTATTCTAGTTATTAACTATTAGGTATATCTATCTTAGTAATAACTTAATATCTATACTGATTACCTTATCCTATAATATTTACCTTAATCATAATTACATTGCATATATATATATATATATATATATATATATATATATATATATATATATATATATATATATATGGATACAGTCCTCATCACCAAGTATGATTTTAGACTTCCCAACTGCAGACAAGTAACTGATATACCTACCTATTGTTGCTAATAATACATGCTTAATAACTGTTGTACACATAGGCTAAACTCCTCATTTCTCAAATGTGATGCAAAACAGGGTATCACACTTGTTAATACTTCCTATATATCCTTCTCCCCTCAAGCTAACCTGGTCTTCACCCATGGTCTCTGATACTCTCTTAGTAGTGAATCAACAAAGCTATTGACAAGTACCAGACCTCCTTTATCCCGAGCTTCCTTATGAACTGATACACAAAATTTATCCCATCCTAACTGTCCACAGGAACCCCCTTCTAATACATTCTACAATATACCTCAACTCGAGCTCAATCTTCCCCATATGTCCTACTACTGTTGTTGGACTCTTATGTTTTGTTTTATTTGGTTCTTACTACTCAAGCTCCAAATGCCACTATGCTGCACCTGGAGTGCACACTGTACTCTCCCTTCATTACCTAATTCCTGCTAATGCAATAACCCTCAAATTCAGTGCACCAACTTACCACAGCACACACACAAACATACACATCTAATGCCATAACTTCCCTTTACCAATGTTGCTGCTACATACCTACACGAGTTTACTGCTAAATGTTGTGAACTAATGAATATTAAAACTAAGTTCCCATCTAATATCTACTGTCACTGTGACAGTCCCCTCCTCCCCTCCACTTATCTAAAACTACAACACCCATCTCCTCAACACACACGCACACACACACACACACACATAGACATCTTCCCACACTACTGTTGATATATCCCAATCCACACATGTGCACAAATGCACATTCACAACTCTACCGGAGCCACACAAAAGAACTTTGGGTTGAACTCCTGCTGCAACATAGTAAATTAGCTACCAAGCCCCTACCACATACTAATGTATATTTATATACACACATATATGTATCATAACTAATACAACGATATAAATATACTTATCTATATATCACAAATGATACACCATTAGTCAATACCTCAAACACTTAGGGTGCACAACTAGGATACCCATGATGCTCATCCAATTAAAGTGTCAAAATCTCCAATTCTTTATAATTAATATTCAAACATATCAAATACTCATATATATAACTAATGTAACTTGTTATAAAGGGATTTGAAGGAAATTAACACAAATCACCCAAAAATGAACCCAGAATCATAGCGTATCCCAAAATACCATGATACAGCCTTCTCGTATCCATTTGTGGACACGTATCTAGTCTCACACCACCAATCTAAATCTAATTAGACCAATTCGGCCTAATGAAAAATACTTAGTGCACCAATCTCAGATTTCCCCCAAATTGGCCACAAAAATCTATGTAGAAGTCATAATAAGGGTCAATTGGGCCTATAACTTCCTCCTATGGGTATACCTAAGCCAAGGGATAATTCCTAATGGTTAAATACATGCATTAGAGTCTAATTTATGGGATGGATTTAGAATTTACCTATTGGGAGATGTATTTTCAATAAAATGCTCAAATAACACAATTAAGACACAATTTTCTTGTTAATTTCTCCTCCTTCAAGTTCTTCTTGCAATTCTAGCTCCAATACTTCTTAGATAATGAAATTGAGAGGGAATGAAAGTGAATTGGGTTAAATTTGGTAGAGAGATGAGTCAATTTGGGGAAGAACACAATTGGGGATCTAAGTGAATGAATTAATGAGAGGAGAGAGAGAAGACCCTCTATAGTAGTCAACCCCCTCTTCTCTATTCCTAAGCAATATACAATGCCAAAGATGCCCCTACTAGCTAGTCATGAGGTTTAATTTGGAAGGGCTATATTAGAAACTTTTAATTCTTCATGAACTAATCTAATCTCCTTAATTAATTAAGAGAATGTGTCTAATGGGCCTATTCTAATATTGGGCTCAATTTTGTCATGATAATCCAATGGGTCCACTAATGACAAGTCCAAATAAACATAGGCTAGCCTACTAATCAATAATTAAATAGCACAATATAATATAATTAATCAGTAGCACAATATATAATATTTAATTACTAAATAATAATATGCTAAATGACAAATATACCCTCATCTAGAAATATGGTAATGACACGCGGTGTCATTCGCCACTATTTTTCCAGTGTTCCCATGCGCCAACAGTGCCATGGCCACTACTCCCCATTGATCTTCATGCGCCGGGCGAACGTATTCACAAGGTGCAATCAAAATTGTTATAACACGTGTCACGAGTATTATGGGCATCAGTAACCCAAGATCTCGAATGACTACGTGGAAGCCTATTGCAATATTCACTACTATATGGTAGCATGATATGTGCGCGTGCGTTTGTGTAAGGCTCTCTAAAACCTATAAATTGTGGGCATCTCCTACAAATAAAATCCCCCCTAGACTACTGCCACGACCTAAAAAAGAGAGAAAAGGAGAAGAAGACAGAAGTGCTGCAAATAGTGGGCATCTCCTACACATAAAATCCCCCCCCCCAGACCACTGCCACGACCTAAAAAAGAGAGAGAAGAGGAGAAGAAGACAGAAGCGCTGCAAGGGACATCCGTGTCGTATGCTCCAGCTCTCCGAAGGCTCGTCAACCTTTTTGGTCCCGGACCGTCAAAAGTAAATGAGCCATTGCATTCCTCGATCTACACCATCAAACATTCATAGATTCTTTTTTTTATTGTATTTAGACTCTAGGTATTAGAGATTCTTTTGTACTATTTGTCAACTCCTAATCAATAAAAAAAAGTATGTTTTACTTTGCACCCTGAGTGTTGATTCGGCGATGTCGATACTATCTATAGGATTCCTATCCAAATTCTTGACACTATATACACAAGAGACTAACTCCTACACATAACACTTATGTGATACCCTTATACCAAGATACTCTAGTACCTCATTTGTATATAATACACTAGCTAGTAGGATACTAATATACTAAATATATATGATACCTGAGATACCCCGTATCTTGATACTTACAGGAATGTCATCGGGTACTGTTCAGTTCCCCTCTATTCTTGTAACCGTCATCTATAATCCGTACAGGTTCATTCAAGGCAAATTAACACTAACACATGAGAACTTTCAAAACACATATTTTACTTGCTACACTTGCTCTACACACACATATATGCATTTATGTGTAGTGTACACCCTTTATTACTTATTGTGCACTTGCTTAAAAACTAACACACACACAACTACCTGTTCTCTATTGCTTCATAATTTTGCACACTAATATACCAAAATCCTTTTCTTGGACTGGATCTCTAATACCTACTTCTAACCCTTGATACCTAGTGCTTACTATAGTCCTAAAATTTGCACACTAACTACTGTAGTGCAAAAGAAATTTATACTTCCTGTAGTGCAAAAACTTCCTAGGATACACTTTCTAGTGCGTTGAGTACTTGAACAAAGGAAAACTTTGATCTATTTTTGTCTAGACACACACACATTGATGCCAACCCTCACCATCTATTTCACTCCTCACTTATCACTTAAACTCTCCTTCTAAACATCCTAGGTTTAAAGCTTGTTGTCTAAAAACTATACCTCACACTAGTATAAACACACAAATACTGATACAAACACATACTAACAAACACACTACCTGGAAATAAGAGACACTAATTTTACTCGCTGGTTAGAATTTACCTGATACTCCTCTTATCTTGGTATCTTGATTCCAACTTATACACTAATACCTAACCACACCCTAGGATACTCATATGTATCTTTGTATTAATAAACATATATAAATACTTCAAACCAACTATGACACTAACACTCCTGATACTATGATATTATATTGGTACCATTCTATCCATCACACAATTTACTGATATATAACTACCCCCATAATCCAATACACTTTCAATTGTACCATAACACTGAACATACTCCCACACAGGTTACTCCTATTTTCTTTCTGTCTTGAACACCTGCAATTCTACTCCCCATGATACTCCCTTACGTACCCTACATCAATATTTCGCTGATACACCTAGCTAATATTGACACCCATAATAATACTTCCTCGTACTAGACTGATACGCTAGACATATCACATAATACTTGTCCTAATCTTGATATACCCTAGACACTTGCACACTCTAGGAACTCTTGGTACACATAGACTAACTTCATAACTATACCTGACACTCACAATAATGCAAAACAATAATTCCACTCTATCACTTCCCTTCTTGACAGTAGATTCATAAGTATGCTTGATACTTGCACTTAACACTTTAGGATTCCAACTAGACACTAACCTACCCAATGATACACTATTGGTACTTTGGGGACCAAGATACCTACTTCAAGATACTCATGAAACACCCACACTTGTACTTTACTTCACCACTCATGCACTCACTCACACATCCCTCACTGTATATTTTTGCACACAGTACTGGGCACTCTACTTCCTTCTCTTATATTTTTTAATCACTAACACATCAATACCTTAAAGTACAAGGTGATACACCCAAAATAGACACATACCTATGCACATACATCTACACACACCAATGCCCAACACTCAACACATAGCACAAGTCTTTTTACCTAGTACAACACAACTCTATCACTAGCACACTCACCTACACACTTATGGGCACCACTCTACTATGACACACTCACTAGTACATCTCATGGGTATACATTTTCCTCCTCATGACACAACCAAGTATCAAACACAAATAAAATATCAAATCTCCATTGTTACCCAACAAAAATTATGATACTCAATTGATACATGGATCCTACAACTATATGAATATATATATATATATATATATATATATATATATATATATATATATATATATATATATATATATATATAATATACATGATGACATTGATACAAACACCAAGAATCATAATTTGATACCCTACTCTCCCTCCTAAGTCTCTTATTTCTGATACCATTTACTAACTATACACTGACACCTATCATAGAACTATTGTTACAAATGGTAATACACTATGTGTGGTTTACAGGCTTATACACTGATACCTAATGCTCACATACCCAACCAGGAATCCCTCACAGACTCACAAGTTATAATTCTAACAATCAACACTTATACTCAAACTTGATACTAGCCTATCTGCAAGTTACCAAACTACTGTAATATCCTATGAAGCTGCCTCAAGAACTAATAAAGATGAATATCTATAAGGAACTAAACTAGAGGAACTAGAGATATCTCTATCCTAAGCTAGCAGGGGTGCTGAAACAGAATTCAATGATAACAAGGTTGGAATAATAGAGGTAATATGTTAAGAACTAATTTAAGATAAAATCAGATAATCACATCCATCTATCCGAAATTATGTTACCAAAATTTTTTGCCACGCCAGTAGGCATAGCTGCGATAAACTATAGAGTCTATAACTAAGGTATATACCTCTGTAATCATGTTATCTAGAATCCTTGTCACATTAACTAGTATGGATGTGATAAACTCTAAATTCTATAACTATGATATGTACATCCGAAATCAGGTCTCTATATTTTTGCCACGCCAGCTAGTATGGTTGCGATAAACTCCAAGCTCCATAATTAAGGAGACGATTATAGTTTTAACGTCTCATCTAAATTCGTTATCATAATATATCTCAATATAGTCCATAAAATTTATCTCGAAAAAGGAATCAATTTAATGTCGAACATTTGAAGGTGAAGGTGAAAGAAAGCAAGTAGAATTAGATTTAAATAGAGTTTATAGTAAGATTCTCAAGGGTTATCCCAGGGATCTTTTAAGTAATTCTAATATGTGATTAAGTACTATAGTTCTTATAATCCATCAATCCTAACTTTTACAGGCTCGCAGCAGTACGACTAACCTAAGTACTGCCACGACATCGTACTAGTTATGAAGACAAGACCTGTATGGGCCACCATAAAAATGTGTCACGATATGCACCTAGATGATCGGGGCATGAGTACATGGGTACATCCAGCCTACGATGCAGCATCGACGGTAGAACGCCGTCTAGACCTCAATGGAATCATATGCATCATCAAAAGAACAACTAGTATAATCATTACTCAAATCATAGTATACTAAGGAATATATGAAAAGGAAAGCAATCCAAACAACTAACTAATAGAAATGAAACTAAAGCATGGTACAAGAATAAGAATAATAGTTTAGATCTTTATAAATGTCACCTCATGTAAAACCCTACTAAATTAAATAAATTTTAAATAGTTAATTAAATACAAGTAATAAATAAAATAATATATTTGTACTCATATATATACGTGTATTGATATATATATATATATATATATATATATATATATATATATATTTATATATATATACATAAAAGTTTTCAAACAAATAAATAAATAATTAGAAATAAAATTTTGAATAAAAGAATTAAACGAGATTAGAAGATATATAATTTCATAATAAAAGTTTTTTTTACTATTAAAGAAAAAATATATATATATATAGAAATTAGTTATTAAAAAAATTTAATAATAATAATAATAATAATAATAATAATAATAATAATAATAATAATAATAATAATAATAATAATCATAAAAGAAAAAAATTAATCCTAACTCTAACCTAGTAACCGATAGCCCCCCAGCAGTCCTTAACCCGCGACCTCTCTTCCATCTCTTCCTTTATATATACATATATATTTTACCCAAAACCTAACCCTAACTCTCCACTCTTCCTCTGCGACCCAGAGCCGCCGCCGCCGACCACCATAGCCACCGAAATAGCCGTCCGCGTGCTGCTCGCGAGCACAGTAGACGCACCCCACGACCTTTACTTCCAGGTGAGATTTCTCTCTCCATGTTACTTTATTTTATGAGCGGTTTCTTTGTGTGCACTCACAAACTAACCCTTTAGGATTCCCTTAAGCAGGACGAGTTTTCGTGTCCCGGATTGGTCAAAATATTGATCGAAAGTCGGCCGAAAAACTGTCCAAGAACAGTCCAAAAATTTGACCCTAACCCCCATGTTCATGACCAATTTGCCACCAACCCGATTAATATTTTCAAAATCAAATTAAAAGATTTTCTTCTCAATATAACCAAAAATTTTACTGTTCTTTTATTTCTTTGTTAGCTTATTTTTTAGTTAAATTATTCGGCCTCCAAAATGACCTAAAACTTGGTATTTCAAAAGTAAAATTTTGTGATACGGAGTGTGCCCCACCAAACGGGACGGCCTCGTCACGTACTAAATGTACAAAAAGGCGCGTATGGTATATCCTGACGTGTGGACTTTTGTGGAAGTCGATTCGGACGTGTGTGCGTGTCGAAATCAACCTGTATCCGTAAAAAGTTTTCGTATCGCAACTTTTGCAAGCAACCACCCTACTTTGTGTATGCTCGTCGGAACGTGACCAAACTTGTGTCATCGTATTCGTGGTATAACGCTGGTCTTGTGACCCAGGTTTCATGCCATTCCGAGACAGTTGATTGAGCCGCATATTCGCGGGTCCGACGGTTGACTTGACGGACGAAATTGTGATTGGTTCACCGAAATCCAAAATTGGATATACCGTTGATTTTGTATCGTCGTTTCAGATTTGTTTGACCTATAATTTATCCAAATTAGAGACTTTTATCCCTGGCACACATTTTGGTGCAAAGTGGGCCACACATGGACCCCGCTTTGACTCGAAATTAATATTTTGCCCCTTTGTCCAAATTGGATGAAAGGGTAGTATTTTCTAGCTATCTCGCTGATTTCGAGAATGTTGGGGTTGTTTATTTCAGCATCCGAAGATAATCAGTCAGAGGCAGTGGGTTTTGATACTCTGTACTTAACACCTGGACGTTTACATTATGTTGATTTTCTACCAGGCAGGTATACCTTACCATTGTATTGTGATTTACATTCCATATGTTGTATATATTTTATTTCTGTTATTTAGTTCATATATTTTAACTGCTATATAAACTACACGTCTAAGAATAACTTGGGTGCAACGACGACGGCGTCGTATTTTGTCTTTATTATATATTATGCATGTTGACCAAGTTTTACGAGACCACCGCATTATCATGAGGTATTCTTATGTTTCATTGGCCGTGACACATTTGTTACACGAGTGTGAGTCTCATGTAGGATACGTACTTGCATGACGGGCTGGCCACCTGTGCATATAGGATGTGTGGTGGATAGGGATAACTGCTAATAGAATTGCATGACTAAAAGCCCTGTCAGTCATTAGAGATGTAATCGTGTCATGGATATGGCATTAATAGAGCATGGGGTAGGAAGAACAACAAGTAAGGCGTTTGGGCTTCTTTGCACTTTTTCTTATGTAACCTGTACGCTCCGCCGGAGATGCGTGGTCAGATGACCCTTATATTATATATCTACAGGCGGCCTCTGGCGTTCAAAATACATTATGCTTTTTAGGCCCCTAATTCTCTGAGAGAATCATGCCAATCCCATTTTAGCCAGATAACCCACATGTTGGAAAGTTATTCTCAAAGTCCATTCACATAGACGATTAGGCGACCCTTGGATGTTTATATTCAATACTTTATTGGCATGTTGTTTTTGTATCTTGTTACATCCCTCTGAGGACCTGGTCCACTTCTAGGTGTAGACGGGCAGGACTATCCACAAGATTACGGATCCGGACTCGACGCTT
Organism: Iris macrosiphon; assembly: GCA_036927795.1. Classification (NCBI taxonomy): domain Eukaryota; kingdom Viridiplantae; phylum Streptophyta; class Magnoliopsida; order Asparagales; family Iridaceae; genus Iris; species Iris macrosiphon. The sequence goes on along the minus strand of JAYESA010000008.1, from coordinate 68,937,255 downwards.
CATACCAGATTGAGGAGGTCGTACCTTCGAAGTACCCTGATTCTTCGCAGCTGATGGATATTTTAGTTGCTATTTATTTATTGATATTTATCTTATATTGGAATTTTGATCTCTTCTTTCATTTAGTTTTTGGTATAGTCTACTGGCAGTGGATTCGTTTCCACCCGACTATCATTCTTTGATACTTCATATTTGAGATTCAGTTATTTATTTCATATTTTTTTATTTGTGTTGTCGATGAGATATAGATTGCGTATAACTTGTGTCGACAGTATATTACCACTTGTAGATTTGATATTCATATATAGCTTACGTATGTGTTACGATATTCTAACACATTGGAGTTTTCGTATACATAAGGCTGGCATGTTATGTATTCCTGGTCCTACGTATTCTAGTACTGGGCCATGACATATTTTTGTGGTGGGCCATGAAGGTCCGAGTGTATTATCTTGGTTACGTTACTATATCGAATAAGCCTGCGTATAGGAATATTGGATCTCATCCACGCTTGACTATAACTCATCTTCCTTTCAACTTTTCCTATTTAAATGCTTGCATCATGCTTGATTCCTATACTCTTTCTAATCTTTTCGTCCATCTCTTACAGAGAGATAAATTTGCATAGTAGACATACCGCCACCAGGGGCGACACACATCCAGGGGTCAATGGCCAAACTCAAGGACATGCCTCAACGCCTCCTAGACTCCCGGGGCCAGACGAACAGACCCACAATCCGGTTCCACTGATCCTTCCACTGCACCTAATGGGACTTTTTCAGCTGCATCAGCACCGTAGGATGGCCAGACACAGCTGTTCCAATTCTTCCAAATGATGATGCAGGAACAGAGACATCAGGCCGCCGCATAAGCTGCAGATAAGAGACAGCAAGCAATGGAGCAGAGACAAGAATTTTGGCAGCACTTGAGAGGTTGGCTATACTAGCACCTCACCAGCTCAGGCACTAGTTCCAGTGTCGCAAGCTCAAGTTGGTTCAGTCAAGGACTTTGTACAGATGGGCCCCAATACGTATAAAGGCATTGATAGTCCAGAGGAGACCACAAACTGGATTACCAACACCAAGAAGTTGTTAGAAGCATCACAGCTGCCTACAGATCTATGGATAACAGGCGTAAGGACCTAGCTAGAGGGTAACGCTCATCACTGGTGGGAGTCAATGGAGCGCCAGCTAGGTATGCGTCAGACTTGGGAACATTTCTTGGAGTGCTTTGAGAGGAAGTACTTCTTGGCTACCGTAAGGGATGCATTGTACGATCAGTTCCTTAATCTGGAGCAGGGTAACAAGACAGTCGACGAGTAGCATGCAGAGTTTAGCCGCCTCAGTAAATATGACACTGTCCTAATACCCAATGACTTGGAGAAGGCTAACAGGTTTTACCTCGGGCTGACTCAGGAGCTCCAGCACTACACTAGCTCACAGTTTCGGATCTCTTATGCCGAGTTATTGACAGAGGCTAGGATACAAGAGGCCATCAGCAAGGGAAAGGGAAGTTAACCGAAGGCCCAGCAGGGACCAGCAAGGACACAATAAGGAGGGCCCATCAAACGCTCTTTGGCACATCATTAGCAATAACAGAAGCAATACAGAATAGGACCGTACCAGATTCTGGAGAAGCCCCATAGCAGTTATTGTGGGAAGCACGGGCACATTAAGAGAGACTATCGGCCTCACTTAGAATAGTGTACGAGGTGTGGTTCCGGACAACATATGGCCAGAGACTGTCCATTGCAGCATATATTGATGCTTCCACCGCCAATACAAAGGCCAGCACTTCCAGCATCGAAGCCACCTCGACAGATGACTAGACCAGGAGCAGGAGCACCTCGACCTCCAGCAGCTGGGGGATTTCAACAAGGACCACCTTTACCTACTCAGGAGGACCAGTTCGCGAGGGCCAGACATAGACTACTTCAAAGGACTGGACAGGCTTTTGTACTATAAGTGGATAACATGGGGCAGGAGATTGAGGTTATCGCAGGTATTACTCTTGTTTCTACTTTTTTTTTCTGTGACATTATTTGATATGGGAGCCACACACTCGTTCATATCTTCTAGTTTTGTTGCCAAGCACAATATAGCCACTACACCATTGCCTAGTTGTGTTAGAATTCTAACCGGGGGAGGAGTTGTACTTGTTAGCCGGGTTTGTAGATCTTGTCCTGTAGTAATTGGTGGTAGAGAGATGAATGCCCGACTCTTAGTCTTTTTCATGCCAAACTTTGATATTGTACTTGGGATGGACTGGCTAAGCAAGTACCACGCTTTCTTCGACTACTATGGAGGAAGCATTCTTTTAAGGTACCAGGACAGCCGAAACTCGAGTTTACACGGGGATCCATAGAAGTTCTTGATGGTATTCATCTTGCAATGTATGACGTTATTTATCATCCTATCATTTAAGAGTTCCAAGACGTCTTTCCAAAGGAATTGTCAGGACTACCTCCGGACAGAGACGTAAAATTCTCGATTGAGTTGACACCAGGAGCAGCACCCATAGTGTTGCATGTTTACAGATTGGCGAAGAAGGAGATGGACAAGCTGAAAGCACAGTTGGAAGAATTAGAGGAGAAAGGCTTCATCCGGCTAAGTGCATTACCCATGGGAGAACCAGTATTGTTTGTACCAAAGACGGATGGGTCAGTGCGCATGTGCATTAACTACAGAGCCTTGAATGCGGTAACTATGAAGAGTAAATATCTATTGCCATTCATTGATAACTTATTTGATCAACTTAGTGGAGTCAAGGTGTTCTCGAAGATAGACTTAAGATTGGGATATCGCCAGGTGAAGGTGCGAAAGCAGGACATTCCAAAGACCACATTCAGGACAAGATATAGACACTACGAGTTTATGGTCATACCATTTGTATTGACCAATACTCTAGCTATCTTTATGGACTTAATGAATCGAGTCTTCCATCAGTATTTGGACCAATTCGTAGTCGTCTTCATAGATGACATACTTGTCTTTTCGAAGAGCTACGAGGAGCATGAGAAGCACCTGCGGATTATCCTAGAGACCTTAAGGAGAGAGCAATTATATGGGAAGCTCAGTAAATATGAGTTCTTCTTAGACAGGGTCTCTTTTCTTGGGTATGTCATCACGGAAGATGGTATTTCTGTTGATCCAGAGAAAATATCGGTAGTTGAGACATGGCCCGTTCCTAAATCAGCATAAGAGGTAAGGAGTTTCCTTGGACTTGCAGGATATTACCGATGGTTCATAGAGAACTTCTTAAGGATAGTAGCGCCTATGACTCAGTTGACGTGCAAGGACCAAAAGTTCATATAAACTGACGAGTGTCAAGCCACTTTTGAGGATTTGAAGAAGCGACTGACCATAACGCCAGTATTGATTATTCCATCAGGATAAGGAGGTTATGTGATTTACAGTGAGCATCAGGAAAATGCTTGGGATGTGTGTTGATGCAGCATGGTAAGGTGATTGCATATGCATCTAGATAGTTATGAGTACATGAGAAGAATTATCCAACCCATGATTGGATCTTGTAGCCGTTGTTTTTGCTCTGAAGCTATAGAGATGTCACGCCCCAGTCCCAAAATTCTATGAGACCAGACACGTGGCAATGGCCAGCTGGTACGACTTCGTAGGGCTTTCCAATTTAATGGACCCGACGAAGTGCACTTACGCTATCCATGGTCAACTGATCCAAGTAACAATCTATTTCTAATATACAACAACTAATTCTAAATCTCAATCCAGGGTAAGTAATCTCAAGAAAGAACGATACGCATCATCAGTCTGCAGCCCAATAACACATCCGTTCGAATAGACCAGAAGAACAATATAGGTCTATAAACACTAGGCTATATAAGCAGAATAAAATGGAAGGAATACAAGACTGAAATAGCTGGAAATGTAAATATACCTGCAATGATGTCCACACTCTATCAGATCAAGTATCCTGCAACCGCACAAACAACCTGGAAGAGAACCAGGTCCTCAGAGGGACGTAACAAGATACAAAAAAATACATGCCATAAAGTAAGTACTGAGTAAATAAAGGGGGGTGTGCTAACCATCTAAGTGAATGCAAATTTAAAGACTTGGTAGTACGCATGGGAATGTGTAGGCTCAGACATATGCTGACGTAATTCACCAATCGTCGGGACTGGCTAGTATATGCCACATATGCCCCCGGTTAAGGGCATTGATGCTATCCCCATCTCCGAAGAGCATGGTAACTCGCTATAATCCCCATCTCCGAAGAGCATGGTAACTCGCTATAATCCCCATCTCCGAAGAGCATGGTAACTCGCTATATATACTGTAATCCCCATCTCCGAAGAGCATGGTAACTCGAGTATATATCAGGGGGGGTGTCCCATACGCCTACTAGATGTCTTTCCCGCCCAATATAGATGTACAAATCGTGAAAACGACGTGGACATCTCATACTATGATGCAAGTCTCTATGAAATAAACAACTGAGCTACATACCGCTACACGTGTTGCTCATACTGGTGGCCAGTCGCGTATGAGACACGCGTCCCTACATGAACTCACTCTGTGATGTGTAATGATACGTGTCAAGGCCTGGAAAGTTATATCAATAACTTCACAACTTTAGGTGGGTCTACTAGACACTAAGTCAGATACTACTCCTAACGTCAACGCCTTCGTTGACTGCACCCGAGTCTGCTCGGACGCGCACATTTATATAATGAATAAATATGTAACCAAATATAATTGAATTTAAACAGTACAACAAGGCAAGGTATACTTGCCTGTCCCGGGTAGCTGCGAAATCCAAAGCCCTGCTCCTGATGCCTCGGCAGTAGTGTCCAGCAATCCTATATAGGATACAGTAATGTCCAAATTATTCGCTACAATAGCACGACTAGGACACACTGTCCGTATCTAGAACTGACTCGGGGTCGGGGCTGTATGTATATATAGCTAACACTATTATTTATATATACACTAAAACATATTTAAATATATTAAATAATATATTTGTTTATTAGTACAAATATAATATTTATGTATTATTTAGCAATACACTGGTAATTATGTTATATTTAATAATTACATATATATGTATATAATAGATAATATCCATAACATCATTTATTTATACATATTCATATATAGTATGGTAATTTAAAATATATACTTTTATATACATATCAAGTATTCAAATAAAATTAGGGTATTTAAAACTCATGTATATATATACTATGTATATACATACATTGTTATTTATAAAAATACGTACTTAGATATTTATTTTATATACAAAATATACCAAAAATAGAAATACATTATATACACAAAAAAAATAATACTTGATTTCCAAAATGTATTTAATATTATAGATATTAGATTATTTTATATTCTTTGTATTTAAAAATAACATACATACATACATACATACATACGTACATATAATATAAATTAAAAAGAAATGATTATAATATATAATATGAAATTTATACAGGAATATAATAAATATAAATACTGTTAAATACATACAATATATTATATAGTATAGAATACGTATAAAAATATGATATCCGTATATATGAAGCTTGCAACTAAAATTTCATGTATAAAACTTAATAATTTCACATAAAATATTATACCTTATTGCTCGACAGGTCGAGGGGGTCGAGCTGGTCGGTCATCGCCGGCGGGGGTGGCCGGTCGGCGCTCCGGCGAGGCTCGGGGAGGTCGTGGGCAGCAGCAGCAGTCTCGTATAGCTCCCAGCTGCGGGCCCGATTTCACCTCGATGCGGCGGCGGCGGCGGCTGAGATTTTGTGGGGTGGTGGAGGACAGGCTAGGGGAGGCTCCGGTGAAGTATGGTGGTCGGAGGTGCGGGGGTGGAGGAGTACGAGGTCGAGGGGTGTTCGGCTGGGCTGTGCGGGCTGGGGAACTCGGGTTGGTGTGGGGCTGTTGGGGGGTGGCTGCCGGCGGCGTCGTGGCCGGGTGGCGGTGGCCGTGGGTAGGGGAGGGTCCGGCGATGGAGTCGGGTTAGGTTTGCGGTGACTGGTGGTGGCTGGTGGCGGTGGTGGAGCTCGGGGTAAAGGAGTTGGGGTCGGCTGTGTGTTGAGCTCGGTTGGGATTTTAGTATTTAGGGTTTGGGTTTTCTCATTTAATGTAGAAATGAAGGTATATGTAGGAGAGAGAGTGAGGGGGGGCTGCCTAGGGATTAGGGCCGGCTGGACAATCATTTTTGGGGAGTGGGGTTGTCCATCAAGATGAGTGGAGGGCTAGGAATAGGCCATTCAAATTTGTAGGGTCAAGATGGGTTCTCATAAAGGTAATGCAAGGACATGAAAATGGGGGGAAAATTTAATGCTCACGATTGGTCATGACCATTACTTTTCTCCATGATGGTTTGGGCCAATGAGAGGGGGGCACCTCATTGCAATTTTGTAATTAGGCCCCTAACAATTTGGTATTTGCACAATAAATAGAATTAGGGATTTAATATAAGCAAACACCATGTTTGGTTTTCCTCATTGGACCATGATGGTGTATGGTGTTTTGTATGAGGCTTGTAGGTGTGGGTGGGGGTTTGGGTTGGATTTGGGTCCAATTTAATTTAGGTTAGGTCTCCACATTAATTAATTCGTAATTAATGTAACGGTGTTTCTAATTTAATTTAATTAAAAACCGGGAGTCTAAATTGGGTTGGACAAGGGTCATTGGTGTAGTAGGCTCAGTGTACAATATTATCGTGATCTGGGTTGGTCAAAACTGGTTGAGGTTGGGTCTCAATTTCGATTAGAACGGACAACGAACGTAATTACGCAAATTTAATAATTTGCGCACGAACGTTTGTAACGACTTTTGTGCGTCTAAAATCAGGCACGAAAATCGGTATCCGGGGTTTGTTCCTGGTTCAATATGATGGGTTTACAGGTCTAGGTCAAATATGTGGAATTCGTTTTAGGGCAACAGCTAAGGTAGTATCCTAAAACAAAAAATCATTGCACAAGTATTATAATACTATATATTAAATCTTAATTAATTTAGGTTAACCCTAATTAGGCTAATTAAACTAGTAAACCCTAATTTTTGGTCGAGGGGGTTTACAACATACCCTCCTTAGAGCATTTCGTCCTCAAAATTTAAAACAGACATATAGAAAAACTGTTGAATGAAATAAGTACTATCACATACCTAGGCCTTCGAAGAGATGGGGAAAACGTTGCCGAATATCGTCCTCTCGTTCCCAGATTGATTCACCTGGTGCATGATGCCTCCATGCGACACGAACTAGAGGGATAGTCTGGCCTCGCAGTACCTTCTCGCTTCGGTTTAGGATCTCTACCGGCTCCTCCTAGTATGATAAGCTTGGACCAACGATGATCTCCGAGTGGTCAAGCACATGGCTCGGATCCGGTATGTATCTCCTCAGCTGGGATACATGGAAGACGTCGTGAACTCCTTCTAATGTCTGCGGCAAGGCCAATCTGTAAGCAACTTCTCTGACGCGCTCTAGCACATCGAAGGGTCCGATGTACCTCGGACTCAGCTTCCCTCTGCCTCCAAATCTGATGGTTCCTCTGGTAGGTAAAATCTTCAGGAACACATGTTCTCCCACCTGGAACTCTAGGGGTCGTCGATGCACATTAGCCCAATGCTTCTGCCTGTCCTGTGCTGCTCGTAGATGGCTCTGAATCTGCTTGACCTTCTCTACTGTCTGTGTCACCAATTCTGGACCAAGTATCTGACGCTCTCCCACGTTACTCCAACAAACTAGTGGCCTACATTTCCTGTCGTACAGTGCCTCTTAAGGTGTCATATGTATGTTAGCCTGGTAGCTGTTATTGCAAGAGGATTCCACCAAGTGTAGGTGGTCCTTCCAAGATCCTCCAAAATCAATCATGCATGCTCTCAACATATCCTCTAATATCTGTATCGTGCGTTCTGACTGACCATCAGTCTGCGGATGATATGCAGTGCTGAACTTGAGAGGAGTTCCTAAGCTCTCCTGCATACTCCGTCAAAAATGTGACGTGAATCTGGAATCACGAGCTGATACGATGCTGCCAGGCATTCCATGTAGTCGTACTATCTGTCTCATATACATATCAGTTAGTATCTCTGTGGATTGCCCTACTCTGAAGGGCAAGAAATGGGCAGACTTGGTGAGTCTGTCTATGACAACCAAACTGCATCCTTCCCGCTAGGGTTTTGCGGAAATCCTGTGACAAAGTCCATGGTAATGTGTTCCCACTTCCACTCGAGAATGGGGAGTGGCTGCAATAGTCCTGCAGTCCTCTGATGTTCAGCTGTGACTTGCTGACAAACTAAACACTTCGCCACAAATCTTGCAATTTCCCTCTTCATCCCTTGCCACCAGAAATGCTGTCTCAAGTCTCGGTACATCTTCGTACCCCCGGGATGAATGGAATAAATTGAGCTATGAGCCTCGGTCATCAACTCTTGGCGTAGCTCGCCACTCGGAACATATAGGCGATCTCTGCACCTCAGCGTTCCGTCTTCATGAATCCTGAGTCCCGTCTGCATGCCGGCTTCTGTTCTCTCTCGCAGACGTCGAAATCTCGCATCTGTTGGCAGGGCTGCCCTGATCCTCTCAATCAGGGTAGACTGAACCTCGAGGCTGGCCATTTGTCCATCCATGCCTGGCAATACGATCTCTATCCCAAGCTCCTGGAGATCCTCTAGCAACCGTCGCTGCGTCGTCAAAAAGTATGCCATGGGCTTCCTGCTTAAGGCATCTGCTACGACATTCGCCTTGCCAGGGTGGTACTGCAACTCAATGTCATAATCGGTCATCAACTCTAGCCAACGTCTCTGCCTCATATTGAGCTCCTTCTGCGTGTAGACGTACTTTAGGCTTTTATGATCTGTATAAATCTCAACATGCTCACCCTAAAGGTAATGTCTCCATAGCTTTAGTGCAAATATCACTACAGCTAGCTCTAAGTCGTGCGTCGGATAGTTCTTCTCATGAACTCTCAGCTGTCTCGATGCGTAGGCTATCACCTTGCCGTGTTGCATCAATATACATCCCAATCTACTCCCAGACGTATCACTATACACTACAAATCCTCCTGATCCTGAAGGTAGTGTCAAAATCGGTGCTGATGTCAGACGCTTCTTCAGCTCATCGAAAGTCGCCTGACACTCGTTGGTCCAGATAAACTCCTCGCCCTTATGCGTCAGTTGCGTCATAGGCGCAGCTATCCTCGAGAAGTTTTCCACGAACCTCCGATAATATCCGGCAAGTCCGAGGAAATCCTAACCTCTGTAACTGATGTAGGGGTAGGCCAGGTCTCTACTGCAGCTATCTTCTTCGGGTCAACTGATAGTCCATCTCCGGTGATTATGTGTCCCAGAAACGGTATTCTATCCAAGCAGAACTCGCATTTGCTGAGTTTGGCGTACAGCCTCTCATGTCTCAGCGTCTCCAACACGATCCTGAGATGCCTTTCAGGCTCCTTCTGGCTCTTGGAATATATCAAGATGTAGTCTATAAATACCACCATGAACTTATCCAAGTACTGGTGGAAGACATTGTTCATTTGGCTCACAAATACTGCTGGCGCTTGGTTAAACCAAACGTCATGACTAGAAACTCATAGTGTCCATACTACGTCCGAAAAGTCGTCTTAGGAATGCCCTCTCTCCGTACCTAGATCTGATGATAGCTGGATCTGAGATCGATCTTCAAAATACATATGCGCCACTTAGCTGATTCAACTGTATCGTCCCGTTTTTCTTCGGCATAATTAAGATGGGTATTGCCCCATGGAGAAACACTAGTCCGACCGAAACCCTTGTCTAAGAGATCCTCCACGACGGACCCACTACTCAACCAACTCTATCGGTGCTAGTCTGAAGACGGAAAATTAACTGGCTCGGCTCTTGGAGTCAAGTCTATAACAACCCGATCTCTTCGTCAGGTGGCAGGCCTGGAAGATTATCTAGAATCACATCCTCAACCCTGATATAATATGGTGGTATACTGGTTCACCTCATGCGTTGTATACTCCTAAGGTAGATGGGCACCATGCTCCCAGGCTCCCTGAAGTAACTCAAACTCAGGGTAATCTGGTGGTCATAAATAATGTAATCGCGTCGACAATCTCGCGTCGTGAGGTATTGGCTCAACCAATCCATGTCTAGGATAAGGTCATAGTGTAGAGTAAACCTTAAAATAATTTCTCCCGTTCTGTTTCCAACATCAATCCTCAAAAGAAAAATTTTCTCGCCTAATGTATAATTCTCTTCTCCTCAAGGTTTTCCCTAAAATTTTATTCCTCAAATTCCTTCTTTTCGTTATTTATCTCCCCAAGTCACATAGTACAATAATGGTATCACTCAAGTACATACTAGAATTCCTGAAATCAGATTATTATCTTCCAAGTGAGATCCTAAAATTTCATCTCCTCTAGTCCATAATATCATTCCTGATATTGCTATCATATACAACCACTAGTTTCCAGCATTGGGCTTTGCATTCCTTAGATTATTCTAGGTCTTGATCAACAATCTTTCCAGCTTCTTGTACTTCCAAGATCACTGCTATCTCGAGTACGAATAGGGTACTATTGGCTCCAATTCTCTTGCTACCCTTCCATACTAGTTCTAGGATCCAAAAGAACCTATCAGCCTACCCTACTGAGGGTAACATTCTTCTCAGAGATTATTGCACAATCATGTCTTCTGCCGTCTGAACTGCGATCTTCTTCTGGAGGAACCCATCAGGCGCAAGCGTCCGTCTTCCGAATAATAGGGGATGAGAAACAATAATAACGATATTGATGGAAATTGAGCGAATACAAATTGGAAGTCCAAGGGCGATAATCACATACAAGAGGAGTTTTAAATTCGGTTATGGATTGAGATCTTATTCACATTAATCCTAAGTTGCAGGCTCGTTCGGTACAGTAACGTAACCGAAACGATTTGCTCAGAGGACCTGCATGGGCCACCACTAAAACCATGTCACGCCCCAGTCCCAAAATCTATGAGACCAGACACGTGGCAATGGCCAGCTGGTACGACTCCGTAGGGCTTTCCAATTTAATGGACCCGACGAAGTGCACTTACGCTGTCCATGGTCAAGTGATCCAAGTAACAATCTATTTCTAATATACAACAACTAATTCTAAATCTCAATCCAGGGTAAGTAATCTCAAGAAAGAACGATACGCATCATCAGTCTGCAGCCCAATAACACATCCGTTCGAATAGACCAGAAGAACAATATAGGTCTATAAACACTAGGCTATATAAGCAGAATAAAATGGAAGGAATACAAGACTAAAATAGCTGGAAATGTAAATATACCTGCAATGATGTCCACACTCTATCAGATCAAGTATCCTGCAACCGCACAAACAACCTGGAAGGGAACCAGGTCCTCAGAGGGACGTAACAAGATACAAAAAAATACATGCCATAAAGTAAGTACTGAGTAAATAAAGGGGGGTGTGCTAACCATCTAAGTGAATGCAAATTTAAAGAACTGGTAGTACGCATGGGAATGTGTAGGCTCAGACATATGCTGACGTAATTCACCAATCGTCGGGACTGGCTAGTATATGCCACATATGCCCCCGGTTAAGGGCATTGATGCTATCCCCATCTCCGAAGAGCATGGTAACTCGCTATAATCCCCATCTCCGAAGAGCATGGTAACTCGCTATAATCCCCATCTCCGAAGAGCATGGTAACTCGCTATATATAATGTAATCCCCATCTCCAAAGAGCATGGTAACTCGAGTATATATCAGGGGGGTGTCCCATACGCCTACTAGATGTCTTTCCCGCCCAATGTAGATGTACAAATCGTGAAAACGATGTGGACATCTCATACTATGATGCAAGTCTCTATGAAATAAACAACTGAGCTACATACCGCTACACGTGTTGCTCATACTGATGGCCAGTCGCGCATGAGGCACGCGTCCCTACATGAACTCACTCTGTGACGTGTAATGATACGTGTCAAGGCCTGGGAAGTTATATCAATAACTTCACAACTTTAGGTGGGTCTACTAGACACTAAGTCAGATACTACTCCTAACGTCAACGCCTTCGTTGACTGCACCCGAGTCTGCTCGGACGCGCACATTTATATAATGAATAAATATGTAACCAAATATAATTGAATTTAAACAGTACAACAAGGCAAGGTATACTTGCCTGTCCCGGTAGCTGCGAAATCCAAAGCCCTGCTCCTGATGCCTCGGCAGTAGTGTCCAGCAATCCTATATAGGATACAGTAATGTCCAAATTATTCGCTACAATAGCACGACTAGGACACACTGTCCGTATCTACAACTGACACGGGGTCGGGGCTGTATGTATATATAGCTAACACTATTATTTATATATACACTAAAACATATTTAAATATATTAAATAATATATTTGTTTATTAGTACAAAAATAATATTTATGTATTATTTAGCAATACACTGGTAATTATGTTATATTTAATAATTACATATATATGTATATAATAGATAATATCCATAACATCATTTATTTATACATATTCATATATAGTATGGTAATTTGAAATATATACATTTATATACATATCAAGTATTCAAATAAAATTAGGGTATTTAAAACTCATGTATATATATACTATGTATATACATACATTGTTATTTATAAAAATACGTACTTAGATATTTATTTTATATACAAAATATACCATAAATAAAAATACAGTATATACACAAAAAATATAATACTTGATTTCCAAAATGTATTTAATATTATAGATATTAGATTATTTTATATTCTTTGTATTTAAAAATAACATACATACATACATACATACATACATACAGACATACATACGTACATATAATATAAATTAAAAAGAAATGATTATAATATATAATATGAAATTTATACAGGAATATAATAAATATAAATACTGTTAAATACATACAATATATTATATAGTATAGAATACGTATGAAAATACGATATCCGTATATATGAAGCTTGCAACTAAAATTTCATCTATAAAACTTAATAATTTCACATAAAATATTATACCTTATTGCTCGACAGGTCGAGGGGGTCGAGCTGGTCGGTCGTCGCCGACGAGGGTGGCCGGTCGGCGCTCCAGCGAGGCTCGGGGAGGTCGCGGGCAGCAGCAGCAGTCTCGTATAGCTCCCAGCTGCGGGCCCGATTTTACCTCGATGCGGCGGCTGCGGCGGCTGAGATTTTGTGGGGTGGTGGAGAACAGGCTAGGGGAGGCTCCGGTGAAGTATGGTGGTCGGAGGTGCGGGGGTGGAGGAGTACGAGGTCGAGGGGTGTTCGGCTGGGCTGTGCGGGCTGGGGAACTCGGGTTGGTGTGGGGCTGTTGGGGGGTGGCTGCCGGCGGCGTCGTGGCCGGGTGGCGGTGGCCGTGGGTAGGGGACGGTCCGGCGAAGGGGTCAGGTTAGGGTGGCGGTGACTGGTGGTGGCTGGTGGCGGTGGTGGAGCTCGGGGTGAAGGAGTTGGGGTCGGCTGTGTGTTGAGCTCGGTTGGGATTTTAGTATTTAGGGTTTGGGTTTTCTCATTTAATGTAGAAATAAAGGTATATGTAGGAGAGAGAGTGAGGGGGGGCTGCCTAGGGATTAGGGCCGGCTGGACAACCATTTTTGGGGAGTGGGGTTGTCCATCAAGATGAGTGGAGGGCTAGGATTAGGCCATTCAAATTTGTAGGGTCAAGATGGGTTCTCATAAAGGTAATGCAAGGACATAAAAATAGGGGGAAAATATAATGCTCACGATTGGTCATGACCATTACTTTTCTCCATGATGGTTTGGGCCAATGAGAGGGGGGCACCTCATTGCAATTTTGCAATTAGGCCCCTGACAATTTGGTATTTGCACAATAAATAGAATTGGGGATTTAATGTAAGCAAACACCATGTTTGGTTTTTCTCATTGGACCATGATGGTGTATGGTGTTTTGTATGAGGCTTGTGGGTGTGGGTGGGGGTTTGGGTTTGATTTGGGTCCAATTTAATTTAGGTTAGGTCTCCACATTAATTAATTCGTAATTAATGTAACGGTGTTTCTAATTTAATTTAATTAAAAACTGGGAGTCTAAATTGGGTTGGACAAGGGTCATTGGTGTAGTAGGCTCAGTGTACAATATTATCGTGATCTGGGTTGGTCAAAACTGGTTGAGGTTGGGTCTCAATTTCGATTGGAACGGACAACGAACGTAATTACGCAAATTTAATAATTTGCACATGGACGTTTATAATGACTTTTGTGCGTCTAAAATCAGGCACAAAAATCGGTATCCGGGGTTTGTTCCTGGTTCAATATGATGGGTTTACAGGTCTAGGTCAAATATGTGGAATTCGTTTTAGGGCAACAGCTAAGGTAGTATCCTAAAACAATAAATCATTGCACAAGTATTATAATACTATATATTAAATCTTAATTAATTTAGGTTAACCCTAATTAGGCTAATTAAACTAGTAAACCCTAATTTCTGGTTGAGGGGGTTTACAAGAGACATTACCTATATGGGGAATGAATGGAGATCTATATCGACCACAAAAGCCTCAAGTATGTCTTCACATAGAAGGAGGTAAATATGAGGCAACACTAGTGGCTTGAGTTGATGAAGGACTTCAAGATAGAGCTGCATTATCACCCAGGTAAGGCTAACGTAATAGCAGACGCGTTAAGCCGAAAGCCTGCAGGATACTTCTTGACGGTACAACGGGAGTTACTGGAGGACTTGCAAGAGCTTAGCATAGAAATTATATTACCCAGAGGAGATGGGACACAAGCCAACTTACAAGTACAGTCATCACTAGTAGAGAGGATCAAGGGCCTATGGATACTAGATTTAGTAGGTTGAAAGAGAGGATAGAGGCTGGAGAGCAGACAAGATTGCGCATTCATGATGACGGGATATTACGATACGACGATCGTCTATATGTTTCCAATGGAGAGATTCGACAGGATTTGATAGCAGAAACTCATAGTTTGATATATTATATTTATCCTGGAGGCACCAAGATGTATCGTGACTTACGACAACACTTACGGTGGGATGGGATGAAAAGGGAGATAGCTCGCTTTGTGGCCAAATGTCTAGTATGTCAGCAGGTCAAGGCTGAACATCAGAGAACAACATGGCTACTGCAACTACTTCTGATTCTTGAGTGGAACTGGGAGCACATCACTATGGACTTTGTCACGGGCT
The DNA here is from genome assembly GCA_036927795.1 of Iris macrosiphon. Classification (NCBI taxonomy): domain Eukaryota; kingdom Viridiplantae; phylum Streptophyta; class Magnoliopsida; order Asparagales; family Iridaceae; genus Iris; species Iris macrosiphon. The sequence continues at coordinate 68,922,048 of JAYESA010000008.1, read as the reverse complement.
TCCCGAGGAGTCCAAATGGGCGAGATATTATTTGGGTAATCGTAGATCGATTCACCAAGTCCGAACATTTATTGCCTTTTTGAGTTAGCCAGTCTACAGAAGCTTTGCTGACTTATACATGAGGCAAATCGTGAGGTTGCACGATATTTCGGATAGCATTGTGTCAGACAGGGATTCATATTTTATATCTTAATTTTGGCGAAGCATGCAGGAGAGTCTTGAGACTCGTCTAAAGTTCAGTACGTCTTATCACCCGCAGACAGATGGGCAGTCAGAACATACTATTCAGACACTGGAGGATATGTTGAGGGATTGCATATTGGACTGGAGGATCATGGAAGGACCACCTACATCTTGTGGAGTTTTCTTACAACAATAGCTATCAAGCGAGCATCCAGATGGCCCCGTTTGAAGTATTGTAAAGAAGAACGTGTAGGTCTTCCGTGTGTTGGACTGACATGGAAGAATGTCAAATTTTGGGACCAGAGTTGGTAGTCAACCCTGTAGAGACAGTGAAGAAGATACAAGGGCACTTGCGAGCAGTGCAAGATAGGTAGACGCAGTGGGAAGATATTCGTCGTCGTCCCTTAGAGTTTAAAGAAGGCGATCATATCTTGTTGAGGATATCACCTACTAGAGGCACTATTCATTTTGGAGGATACGACAAGTTGAGTCCAAGGTATATTGGACCATTTGACATGCTAGAGCGAGTGGGAGAAGTGGAGTATCGATTGGCACTACCACCTTCACTCGAGGGAGTGCATGATGTATTCCACGTGTCGCAACTCAGGCGATATGTGGCAGATAGCACTCATGTTCTCGACCACTCCGAGATCACTATTGGGCCGAGCTTGTCATACTAAGAGCAACCCGTGGGAATTCTTGATCGTCGAGAGAAGGTATTGAGGAATCAGTCTATTTTCTTTGTCCGCGTGGCATAGAGGCATTACTCGCTGGAGAATCCACTTGAGAGCGCGAGGATGACATGCGCAAATATTTTTCGTATATGTTCGAAGATCAAGGTATGATTTTACTTTGTTCTTTTTTATTATACACCATTCTTCTTTCCCTATCGTGGTTTAGTTTTAATTTAGAGGACAAAATTCTTGTAAGTTGGGTAGAATATAAAACCCCTCTAAATTAAATAAATTTTAAATAGTTAATTAATTACATGTAATAAATAAAATTATATATTTGTACTCATATATATATATATGAGTATGGCTATATATATACATAAAAGTTTTAAAACAAATAAATAACAAATTAGAAATAAAATTTTGATTAAAAGAATTTAAACGAGATTAGAAGATATATAATTTCATAATAAAAGATTTTTTTACTATTAAATAAAGAAAAAAGATATAGAAATTAGTTGTTATAATAATAATAATAATAATAATAATAATAATAATAGTAATGATAATAATAATAATAGTAATAATAATAATGATGATAATGATGATGATAATAATAATAATAATAATAATAATAATAATAATAATAATAATAATAATAATAATAATAAAGAAAAGAAAAGAAAAAAAATCAATCCTAACTCTAACCCAGTACCCTACAAGCCCCCAGCGGCCCTTAACCCGCGACCTCTCTTCCATCTCTTCCTATATATGTACATATATTTTTGACCCAAAACCTAACCCTAACTCTCCTCTCTTCCACTACGACCCAAAGCCGCCGCCGTAGACCACCAGAGCCACCGGAATCGCAGCCCGCGTGCAGCCCGCGAGCACAGCAGATGCACCCCGCGACCTCCACTTCCTGGTAAGATTTCTCTCTCTATGTCGCTTTATTTTATGAGCGGTTTCTTTGTGTGCACTCACAACCTAACCCTCTAGATTCTCTCCCAGCAGGACGAGTTTTTGTGTCCCGGATTGGTCGAAAAATTGACCGAAAGTCGGCCGAAAAATTGACCAAGAACAGTCCAGAAATTCGATCCAAACCCCCATGTTCATGCCCAATTTGCCACCAACCCGTTTAATATTTTCAAAATCTAATTAAAAATTTTCTTCTCAATATAACTAAGAATTTTACTGTTATTTTATTTTTTATTAGCTTATTTTATTTGTTAAATTATTCGACCTCCAAAACGACCAAAAACTTGGTATTTTAAAACTAAAATTTTGTGATACGGAGTGTGCCCGGCCAAACAGGACTGTCTCGTCGCATATCAATTGCACCGAAAGACACATATGGTATATCCTGACGAGTGGACTTTCATGAAAGTTAATTCGGACGTGTGTGCTTGTCAGAATTGACCCGTATCCGTAAAAAGTTTTTGCATCGTGACTTTTGCAAACAACCACCCTACTTTGTGTACGCTCGTCGGAACGCGACCAAACTTACGCCATCGAATTCGTGGTATCACGCTGGTCTGTGACCTAGGTTTTATGCAGTTTTGAGATAGTTGACCGAGCCGCCTATTCGCGGGTCCCATAATTGACTTGACGGACGAAATTGTGATTGGCTCACCGGAATAAAAAATTGGATATACCGTTGAGTTTGTATCATCGTTTAAGATTTTTTTGATCTATAATTTGTCCAAATTAGGGAATTTTACCCCTGGCACACATTTTGGTGCAAAGTGGGCAACACATGGACCACACTTTGACTCGAAATTACCATTTTGCCCCTGTGTCCAAATTGGATGAAAGGGTAGTATTTTTTTTAGCTATCTCGCTGATTCCCAAAATATTGGTAATGTTCATTTTAGCATCCGGAGACGATCTGTCGGAGGCAGTGGGTTCTGATACTCTGTACTTGACACTTAGACGTTTATATTACGCAGCTTTCCTGCCATGCAAGTATACCTTGCCATTATATTGTGATTTACATTCCATATGGTGCATACATTTTAAGTGCTAAATTTTAAGTGCTATATAAACTGTGCGTCCAAGAATAACTTGGGTGCAACGACGGTAGCATCATATTTTGTCTTTATTTTATATTATGCATGTTGACCTAGTTTTACGAGACCACCCCATTATCATGAGGCATTCTTATGTTTCATTGGCCGTGACACAGTTGTTAAACGAGTGTGACTCTCATGTAGGATATGTACTTGCGTGACGGGTTAGCCACCTTTACGTATAGGACATGCGACAGATAAGGATAACTGCTAAAAGAATTGTATCAATAGAAGCCATGGCAGTCATTAGAGATGTCATTGTGTCATGGATATGGCATGAATAGAGCATGGGGTGGATAGAACAATAAGTAAGACGTTTGGGCTCCTTTGCATTTTTTCTTATGTAATCCGTACGCTCAGCCGGAGATGCGTGGTTAGATGACCCTTATATTATATATCTACAGGCGGCCTCTGACGTTCAAATGACGTTATACTTTTTAGGCCCCTGATTCTCCGAGAGAATCATGCCAATCCCATTTTAGCCAGATAGCCTACGTATTGGAAAGTTGTTCTCAAAGTGCATTCACATAGATGGTTAGGCGACCTTTGGATGTTTATATTCAGTACTTTATTGGCAGGTTATTTCTGTAACTTGTTACATCCCTCTGAGGACCTGGTCCACTTTCAGGTGTAGACGGGAAGGACTATCCGCAGGAGTACGGACCCGAACCTGAGGCTTCGTACCAAATTGAGGAGATCTTACCTTCGGAGTACCCCTGATTATTCGCAACTAATAGATATTTTAGTTGCTATTCTTTTATTGACATTTATCTTATATTGGAGTTTTGATCTTTTCTCTCATTTAGTTTTTGGTATAGTCGACTGGCAGTAGATTTGGTTTCACCCGACTATCATTCTTTGATACTTCATATTTGATATTCAGTTATTTATTTCATATTTCTTTATTTGTGCTGTGAATGAGATATAGATTGCGTCTAACTTATGTTGACAATATATTACCACTTGTGGATTTGATATTCATATACAGCTTACGTATGTGTTATGATCTTCCAACACATTAGAGTTTTGTATACATACGACTGCCATGTTACGTATTCCTGGTCCTACGTATTCTGGGACTGGGCGTGACACCTCATGGTCCACAGTACAATAACATTCTCAACTATAGCATCACTTCACAACTACTCCTAAAAATGTTATCCAGTCAGCATGGAAAATAGTACAACTCTAACAGCAGTTCCAATACATGGTAGAGACTTTAAAATAGTAAATAGTAATAAAATGCATGATGAACAGTAAACTTAAAAATTATGGCAAGACAAGTAGTCTAACAAGTAAACTGTAGTCATGGCAGGGCAAGTAATGAACAATAAGTAACATGAACAAGATATCATAAATTATTAAGTATGAACTGAAACAATAAATAACTGTAACTATCTAAGTGTTTTGAAATACTAGTTTCGATAAGTGACAGGCTTAGGAAATTACAATGTCTAATAAGCTCCGTCGAATCATATGTGAGGTATATGATTAGCTATCCACAATGGCTACACTACAACAAGTTCTATGTGTATGATCACATATCTAGCTAGAACTCCCCCATCCCTACTAGTACAATGGATCCAAACCATGACACGTCACAACACATGAATCACAATGCAAGGTCTAAATTCCAGCACAATGATCAAGGTCTAAATACCAGTACATGCATAAGGTCTAATATCAGTACAAGCATAAGGTGTAAATGTGAAAAGCAATATCTCATGAAGGAGATCCAAGATATACTAATTCGTGAACCATAGTATCAAAAATTAAGTACAATATCACTAAAAACAAGTATGATAGAAGCTATCAAGTAAGAAAATTATCAGAAAATGTAGCCTGTGATCATGAGTCAGTGGTACAGTATCAAAACCTGTATCGGAGCCTAAGTAACCTATATTATGAATTATCAACATCAATATGTGCATGAACCAATGAATATCCTATCACTTGGGTTTCATACTAATCTATATCTACGTTATATCTTTAGTCTATTGGTGATATAACTATGGCCGTATCTATGTTTTTATGATGTAAAACCTATGTTCCATAGTCAGTTTCTTACTTATAACTAATATTGCAACTATTAGACCTATTCAATAAATTATGGAGTTAAAGTATGGCGTATCCTTCATATCTGCTTTTTGAAACTTTAAACGGATCGCATTTTCGTGTCTGAAAGCTCCCAAAATCGCAAAATTACCAAAATGCGTTCATTTTTTCGACACCTGATGCTCAAATTTTTTAATTAAAAGTTTCAGATTGAATTTTGTCATGCCCCAGTCCCTAAATATGTAGGACCGAGTACGAGTCAATAGCCAGCTACGTATCAAGCGGACTCTAGCCCAACTCGAATACGTATACGCTGTCAATAATAGTGTATCATTTCTAATATGCCAAGCCAAACTATATCTCAATCCACATAAAGAATAAATATATCAAGAATGAATAATATGTAATACAGTTGGCCGCCATATAATACACATGTACAAACAAGCTCGAGAATAAGAATAAAGCTTGCAAACCTGGGCTATATAGTAGAAGTTGTTGTTATAAAATATAGAAGACTGAAGAACGATAAAAGTACCACTAATAATATCTGAATCCTGGATACGTAATCATAAATCATCCATCTATTCTACAAAGCAAGCTTATTAATAAACTGGAAAGGAACCATATCCTCAATAGGACGTAACAAGATACATAAAAGTATGCCAAAAGGTAACAATAAAATATGCAGATAGGGAGACAAGGAATACATGTAACAACTAGAAATTAATGTACAATCAATAAGGAAATAATATACCATAACACCATAGGATGCTCCTGGTAAGAACGTATCTCAATACCGTAACGCCATAGGACGCTCTCAATCTTGAGATGGAAGACAATCTCTACTACCGATGAAATAACAAGTCTCTAATACCATAATGCCATGGGACACCCTCAGTCCTAGAGATGGAAGATAATCTCTACTACTCTAATACCATAAGATACCCTCGGTCATAGAGGAATATAGACCAATAACTATAACTCAATCTCACCTAAGTGGTATGAGTAAAGTCAAGAAAACAAACATGTAGAGCTAAGGAGACACCAACACAAAATACACATAAAACAATATATGATATATAGAAGAAAAATATCACATGTACGCATAAATGAGAAAATAAGACAAGGGCTGCATGTGACAATCAAATATGATGAAGAACAACAAGAAACTATATATGACAAGAATATAATAACTGAAAAGAAAAATATTCAAATACTGTACAATTCGGACAAGGTATACTTGCCTGTAATGCCTATATCGAGTTGTGAAACCAAGAATAACCAAGTTTAACCATGAACCACATATATGATCATTGTGAATATCTACCAATCCTAAATACAACAAACAATATGTTATACACTACTAAAATTTACAAATAACCACTCACAACTAGGGAAGTGGGATCGGTTAATGTCACATAAGCCGTTTATTAGTATTACCATATAGAACTAATTAAACTATTCTCTATAATTAATATTTATCGATTAATATCCTGAATTATAAGTTATACCTAACAATAAATTATGTTTGAAATTTTAGGATTCCTAGCACGCAAATCGAGGTGTTCCATTGACCAAAAAGACAATCGACAAAAACCCAAAATTTGAGTACATGAACACATAGATTTCAGCGTCATAAGAACGTCATAATCGACAGTTCACACTGTCACGTCCCGCATTCGGAATAAGGGCACGAGTAGTGATCAATGCCCAGCCTACGCCGCGGCATTGGCGGTAGAACGATATTTGGATCAACCATACTATCTAAATATCTCATACAATATATATAAGGTACATGTCAATGTCATCTCAACTCCAAACGGAGGAATAATATATATATAATAATGGTAAACAATACTCAATCATAATATAAAACTAAAGGAGGATGAAAGTACGATATAGAATAAAAGAAAAAAAGTGTCACAATACATCCACTTGTCCAAATCCATAAGTCAAGACATAGCCGCTCCTAAAATAATATATCCATGCTATGAATCTAGAAATGAGACTAATATAATGTCTAAAATATATAACTAAGCCTCCTCATACACTGGCACTAGGTCCTCCTGCTCTAAGGGAGAATCCTCTATTGGCTCACCATTCTATGGCCCGTAATAAGTGGGACACTGATCTACAAGCCAATCATCCAAAAAATATATCCAATCAAGGTTGGAGCGAAGTACAAAACTCTGAAAGCAGTTCCAAATATATGGTAGGAGCATATATGACAAGTAATAGAAAAGTATACAAGACAACTAGCAATAGGAAATAATAGTGAACCAGAGTGATTAGGTAATGTATTGGAGAGTAAAGAACAGGTAATAGAGAATAACTGCAGAAAAAGATAACACTAGCTAATGTGCCTTAGATTACAAGTTTGTTATTTGATCAGGATAGGTTGAACACGAATACAATATGGTAACTCTATTACACGTGTGATATGTAATCGACATGTACATGAATACACTGACTTGATCACATAACCTACTCCTAATCTTCCATCCCCAACTAATACTCATGGATCCAATCACGACACGTTACGAACACGAATATAAGCACACTAAACATGAGCAGTGTGTGAACACGAAGTACATAATAATTAATACCCGATACACATGATAAAATATATATGAAGGAGTACCCGCTGAGCACGGTAGGGGATAACATCTCATGACAAAATCTATTTAGTACCAGTCCGTGTTGCTACTGTATCGAAATCAAGTATGAAGTTCTAGAACATGTGATATATACACTATCATGACTGAAAACTAACAGAGAGATGTACTCGCCTCTGGTCCTGAACAAAGTGTCTCTCGATGCTCAAGCTGGTGTCACACAATCATATTTAGGAAATATTTTGTCAATTGGTGTAATAAGGGATAAATGAGTAAAAATACACTAATGCATGCTTCTAGGTCCATTTCTTAGTCGAACTAGGGTTATACTAATTAATTGGTATATAACTAGCTAATACTTGCTTAGCTTATTACTAACTACTTGACTCCACTGATACTTGCCTATGGTACTACCCACTGACTCTAATAAATACTAACTAACTGCTATAAACTAATACAGAGACTAACATATACTATATATAATTATAAGTCCACGCTAACATGCTAACTTGTAATTCACACTGAAACCTAACCACTATAACTAACTGTTACTAGACTTACTTGATAACCGATACCACTTAACTAGTATCAGTACTCTAATCTGAAAATAACCTTAAGGTACTAACTGATAACTCCTAGCTCTTTAACTAACTAATATCACTAATACATAACCAGTTAATCATCTACTATATACAACTAACACATGTCAATAACTAATCATCTAACTACTCACTAACATATCAATCTAGTAGACAACTAATACCATATCACTATTGCAACTGATGCTAGCTACTGTTCAAATCCCCTAATTCATAAACTTGACAGAACCATTCTCCATAAGCTACTGTGCAGGGTTCTTCTAATGCACCTGTCACTGCTGCCACATGCCCCCAAGCAACTGCTCACAAGCAGTTGCTACTGCTCCTGCTTGCTGCTGCATCAAGCTTGATACAAGCTCCTGCCACTGCTGTTGTTTAATTTCTCTTTACAGGACATACCCGATCACCAAGTGTTACTGTCCCTTGTTTACCCTTCATATGGGGAAAGACCAACTGCTCAAGTACCCCAAATCGAATGCTAATGCATCAGTTAATGCTATGTTAAACCATAGCTGAGCCCCATTCTACTGTCATACTGTTTGGTTGTTGTGGCAACAATTCTGCCACTGCTGCTAGTCAAGCATGACTTGACCCCCAATCAATACACTTACACCAAATACATTCAGATAGACACACACAAGTAGCTAATATCAACAGGTATTCCCTCCCTTATCTCTGAACTCAAATGCTACTCCATCACAATACAACAACTGTAACATACAGAGACTGAATTAAAGATGCACACACAAGTGTATTCATAATTATATATCTATAATACACTCACACCCACATTATAATATTATATCAAATAGTTGACTTACAATAAGTGGTACACTATGTTACATACCCAAATAAGAAACCAAAAACCTAATTCCTGTACAATAATCATTTCTCTAACTCTAATACTCATAATAATAATTATTAGAACTAGCCACAATAGGAAATAAGAAGAATTGCACAAAATCAGACAAAATGAGCCCCGTATCATACGGTATCGCACCGTATCATGATAGGGCCTACTCGTGTCCAATGGTGGAAACGTAGCTAGCATCCTGACCCTGATCTAAGTCTAATATGACTAAATTAGGCTTATGACACATACTTGATGTGTCCACATCATAATTCCTCCAAATTGCATACAAAAACAATAAAGTCAATTCCTAACAATTAGGCCTAGAACTTTATCCTATAGGTTGCCCTATGCCATTGGGGTGTTCCTAAGAGTCAAATGCATGATTTGGAAGCTAGAATGAGAAGGAATTCAGAATTTCTCTATTGGAAGATGGATTCCCAATAAAAACACAATTGGACACGATCCAGACACGATCTCTCCAACAAAGCTCCTCCTCCTTGTGCTCCTTGCTTCTCCGAGCTCTAAGGATCCTTGATGGATGAAAATGAGAGGGAAATATGAATGAATTAAGAGGGATTGATGGAGGGATAAAGGAATTGGAGATCTATGAATTGGGGATATAGAAATGAAGAAGTAAATGAAAAGAAGAGAGAGAGAAACCCCTCTAATGTGGCTGGCCCCTTTCCCCCCCTTCCAAGTCACTACCAAATGTCCAAGTTGCCCCTCTACTAGTGTCATGTAGGTTCTAATTAGGAAGGGATAAATTAGTAAGGCTTCTAACTAATCTAAATTAACTCTAATCCTCCTAATTAATTAGTGGGAAATGGTCTATTGGGCATGGTCCAAGTTGGCTTAAATGTTTGTCATGATAAGTCTTATTGGGTTCACAAGTTGTTAAGTCTAACTAATAGGCTAGCCGACTAAATATAAATAATAATACAAGTCACTAAATAAATATATACACACCATTAATAAATAATTTATACAAATCACCAAATAATTATATATGTTGTATTCTAATTAAATATAAACTCTAAAAAAATAAAATAGCTAGGCCAAATTACTAAAATACCCCTATTCGAAAATTAAGAGTGACAATCCTACCCACCTTAGAAAAAATTTATTTTCAAAATTTAAGAAAGAACTAGCTACAAGAAGCAATCACAACTGGCAAGAAAGAATTATACCTCACAGCTCAAACAGGTAAGGATATCGCTCACGTATCTCGGCCTCTCGCTCCCAGGTAGACTCCTCTGGCTAGTAATGCCTCCATGCGACGTGTACCAAAGGAATCATTTGGTTCTGCAGCACCTTCTTTCTGCAATCCAGAATCTCAATAGGCTGCTCTGGGTAGCTGAGAGTTGGTCCAACCTCGATCTCCGACTGATCCAATACATGGCTAGGATATGCCACGTACCATCTCAGCTGCGACACATGGAACTTATTGTGCACTCCCTTTAGTGCAGGCGGTAAGTCTAGTCTGTAGGCCACTGTACCGACCCTCTCAAGTGCAACGAAAGGTTCGATGTACCGTGGACTAAGCTTTCCTCCTCCACCCAAGCGAACGTGCCCCGTATCAGAAAAATTCTCTAGAACACTAGATCGCCAACCTAGCACAAAACATAGCCTTAACACTCTAACTATAAAAAGCAATCACCAACAATACAAATCAAAACCTATACCTCAAACTTCAAAGGTCTCCGGTGGCTATTAGTCCAATGCCGCTGTGTGTCTTGAGCCACCCGAAGTATATCCCTGATGAACTTTGTAGAAGCATGAAAAATATGCCGGATAACTCTTCGCAGCATGTTGATACAGGGCAACGTAAGCAGAGGACCTCAGAGCCATCAAACGTGCAACAGAGCTTTTTCGCTGGGCACAGCATAAAATATAGGCTCAAGGACCATCCGCGTAATACAATAGGTCCTGGCTGCTTCAGCGTAAAAAGGGTGCTACATCGCCTTTATGGCGTAAAACTCATCCGCTTTCAAGGCAGCATTGAAGTGTACAAGAAACGCTTCGTATTCTTTGAAATGAACCTGTCAGATCATGCAATGAACCTGACGTCTGGGCTCTTGACAAAGAGTACTGCACGACAACCCAAGCGACGGCTATAATGATGGTGCGGTACTGCAACCCAGGCTGTCATTTACTGCCATTTCCTTGGCGTAGACCACTTTTACGCATACAAAGGAATACGCCGCCTAGTTTTACACAGGCAGATGTGAGCTGTTTATGCTCCACAGAAGACAAACAGCCTGCCACGTCAAAAGCTGCTCTTCGTACAGGTCTCAAGGCGCGTCTCTGCATTTAATGCGCAGAGCGGTGATAGGTTCTCAAGGCACGTCTCTGCATTTAATGTGTCGAATACTGACAGATGCCCGAGGCACGTCTCTGCATTTTATGTACAGAAGGGTGGCAGACCTTCAAAATACGCCTCTGCATTTAATGCGCAGGATGATGGCGGATCTCTGCATTTAATGTAGAAGATTTGATTAAATGTCACCGAACCATCGTTTAGTGACATTCTTTTTGCGCCAACTGCTCTTACGTATACAAGGGATACGCTACCAGTTTTACACTGGCAGACGTGAGCTTCTTACGCTCCGCAGAAGGCAGACGGACCGCCACATCAGCAGTTACTCTCCGTACATAATTCGAGGCACGTATCTGCATTTAATGCACAGAATGATGGCAAATTTTAAAGACAAGCCTCTGTATTTAATATACAGGATGGGGGCAGATCTCTGCATTTAATGCAAGAGATTTGATTATATCTCCAAGAGCCGTAATTTCGGCTAAAACGTCCATATCATCTCGGCTTCTATGCCCACTCAGCTTCTACGCCTGCTCGGCTTCTATGCCCACTCGGCTTCTACGCCCGCTCGGCCTCTATGACCACTCGGCTTCTATGCCCGCTCGGCTTCTATGCCCACTCGGCCTCTATGACCACTCGGCTTCTACGCCTACTCGGCTTCTATGCCTACTTGGCTTCTACGCCTACTCGGCTTCTATGCCTATTTGGCTTCTATGCCATGGTGACACTCATTGGCTTCTACGCCAACCTCTTATACACAAGGGATAACTACCTACGTGGCTTCTACGCCGTGATCTTCGCAACAGCTATGCGCGTTTGTCCCTTAGTTGGACATGCGTCACATGCTCACTCAGAAGATTATCTATATGCAGGCATTGGTTATTTTAAATCATCGTATAAAAGGGTGTTGTACTTTCCACTACTCGATTTCTATGCTGACTGTGTGGTCACTGTCACTAAAAACTCTATAAATAGAGACCTCTATCAACAGAGAAACAGGTCAAAAAATTGAAGGTCGGATGATTAGAGGCAAAAAGGTGAGAGAGAGAGAGAAAGAAGAATCCAAAGCTCAGGCAAAGAGAAGGAATCGATGACTTTGGCATCGGGCATCCACCCTCTTTAGCAACCCTCGAAGCTGCTTTCTGTCTTCCACGGTACTTCTTCAAACATCGTGTGGTCCAAGGGCTAAAGTGATCGACTGCAGATCAGACACCCATAGCAATATTACCCAGATTAAATAAATTGTACTTCGATGTTCCTCGTGTAGGACCAAAATTGTACAATCTTGTGTGTAAACACCGACGAAGCAGGGCGGGGCTTTCTTCTTTTAAAAAATAAAGAACCTTGTCGTCTTTCGTACACTTTTACTTTCGTTTATATATTTTTATCCGAAATAAGATGGCGACTCTGCTGGGGACGTCTTTCTCTTCTAATGAGGAAGTAATTGCTCAACACGATACGGTATCCGTAGGATCCGTGAAGAAGACACTGGTCGTCCAATTTGACCAATCTGCCTACGAAGACATGCTTCAAACAGGGGGTAGCTCTCACTCTCTCCCAGTCCAAGATAACAGGAAGCTGCGTAAGGTATGGATGCCCAAGACATCCTCTACCATTCCTGTGGACTCTCCGACCTCTCCGATTTCTCTGACCAACGAGGTTGTAGCATTGCTCCCTTCGCGCCTTGCGCGTAAAATTCAGTCGTCTGTCTCTGGCAGGGCAGACAAAACTTCTGGAAATGCCTCAGTGCTAACCCAGAGGTATACTACGCGCTCTGCGCGTAAAATTCAGTCTCCCGTCCCTGGCAAAAAAGATAAAACTTCGGACAATGCCTCAGCGCTAGTCCAGAAGCCTACACCACGCTCTGCGCGTAGAAAATAGTCTTCCATCCCTGGCGGAACAGACAAACTTTTTGACAATGCCTTAGCGCCAAGTCAGAAGTTCCAAATGCGCTCCGCGCGTAAAAATGCATCTGCCTTCCGCGGTAAAGCAGATGACCCATGTAATCTACGTAAGGAAAAGCAAGCGGCGGACTACTCAACTTCTTGGCCTTTACGCCAGCAAGGAAAGAATCTTCCAGCCCTCCGGATTACGCGAGAGGCTGACGGCCGACTGAGGACATGCTCAACTTTACGCCAATTAGAGCAGAGCTCCAAATTTCGTCGGGAGAAGCCCCTCAGTGTAAAGAAGGCTCAATTTATGGAAAGACACCCTCCTCGGGGATTATCCGCCACTCATATGGCCAACTTGTTGTATACAGGAGGCACAGGGAAAACTAGGGCTCCCAACATCCGCATGCCCACTGATGTGAACAGAAGGAACAAGTCATCTTCTTCTTCTGTAACTCCTTCTGACCTACGCAAGTACCTGATCTAGAAACGCAAGGATAGGGGATCTTCCAGCATGTCTATTATGCCTCCTAATGAGCACCCTTGTAATAGTCATAGGATTGTAATTAACTGTTGCTGTTCTGAAGCAAAACGGTCAGTTTTCTACCGGTTGAGCTACTCTCCATCTTTCCAGGAAGAAGAGCCCACATATGCATCGGTGAACATGGCTTCACACATACCTAGAGGAAGATCGGGCTCAAGACGTCATCCCTCTAGAGCTCCGAGCCGAAGGAGATTCAACCAGCTCCTTAGGAACACTAAAGCTGGGGTGTTCCGAAACACCCGTTTGAGGTCGCGATAACCGACTTCGTACTCTTCTGATTCTGAAGCTGGGGGTCGCCAGTCTCCCGAATCAGATACTGAAAGTATAGAGTCAACTTCTACAGAGACCTATACTAATCTTTCAATGACACCCAGGGAGATAGGAGTTTATGCCATTGGAGATGAATGCGAGAAAGCTTCCCCATCCGGGAGCGCTGAGCAGCGCATTGCTATACTGGAGACATCTCTGAAAGAAATATAACCCATGATGGAGAACATCCACCAGATGATGCTGACTCAACACACAGCTGCTATGACTCAAGCATCGGTCCCTCCAACTAAGATACGTGTGTGGGTGGACTTACCACCATCCAACGCAATCCAAGAGCCTGCTCTAGATCAGGAGTCAGCAGTTCCTCCGCTTCCTCACTCGGAGAATGTATTACCTTTCGTCGGAGTCTCGATGCAATCGATTCCCCATCACTCCGTGGTCCAACCACCGGCTGAAGATCCGATGCATGTAGTACAGGAATTGAAAGCCCAATTTGATGCCCTGAAGCACAAAGATCAGCTTAAGAAATTGGGAATCAACCAACCTTACCCAGCTATCTGGGAAGAGGTCCCTTTCCCTCCTAGATACAAACCACAAACTATGATTTGTTCGAAGGGAAAACGTCACCGAGTCAGTACATAAACTACTTCAGTATGATGACGGTGATATTACAAGGGAACAACGCCCTCCTTACTCGGGTGTTCAAAGGCTGTCTCCCGGGGGTAGCTTATCAGTGGTACCGAAGTCTGGCGGACAACTGCATTACTTCCTTTGAAGACTTCAAAGCGTTATTCTTCACGCGATTCTATGAAGGAGGGATGGACATGTCTATGTCCTCTCTCATCGAAGTCAAGCAGAAGGAAAAAGAGAATGTTCGCACTTTCATCGAACGTTTTCGTCAAGCCACTTTGTAAATGCCTCCAGGAGTTTCGGACTCAGCATTGGTGGACATCTGCAGAAAGAACCTTCTTCCCGTGATCTCGGTGTTCACAGGACCATATCAGTTTCATGATTGGCCTTCGTTCATCATCTCAGCGGTAGCCGCGAAGGACAATAGTCAGAAGGCGCACGATAATGGCATTATGATCTCGGCCTCTGATAAAGGCAAGAGGTCATCCTCCAACATCGACCATCCTCCGGGTACCAAGGGAAAAGAAGCTCTGGTGATCAACACGTCCAGGCAAAAGATGGTGGCTACCACGCAGACGAAACCTGGGACTTCCAGGCCCATTGAAGTGTACTCTTTCGACGACGACGATATTCCAAGCATATTCAAATATCTCGTCAAAAGCGGCAAGATTACCCTTCCTGAGGTGAGACGGCCCAATGAGGCCGGCAGTACCAACAATCCTAAGTACTATATCTTCCATAGGTACATACACCACCCCACAAAGGCGTGTTATATACTGAAAAGGAAGATCCAGGAGCTAATCGATGCTAAGGGCATCACTCTGCGCAACAACGAGAAGATAGTCACAGCCAACATGATCTCTCTACAATTTGGCAATCTGCCTTCCCAAGAAATCTCGGACGGTATTACACCTATTTCCTGGACGACGATGAACATCGTTAATCTCCCTCCAACTAGAGGTCAAAATCATGACCTAGTACCACTAACTACCCAGCGAGGCGAGATTATGTGCGTTTATCCAGATTTGGTGCCCGGGATCGAGAAAGAGACTCAAGCTGCTAAGGCTAAGTCTAAAAAGAGCATGAAGCACAAACTATGTCACATGATTGTGGCAGACTCGGCATCAGAAGACGAGTTCTTGGCCACTGGAACCCGTTCAGGGAGGGCTTACCTCAAGGACCAAGAAGCCAGCCAGGAAGATGCACTGGCAGACGCTTCAGCTACCAAGCCGTCAGCACCAGAGCCCGCCGTACCAGGGGCCGGTCCTTCGAGACCAACTACGGCGGACAAAGGGAAGCAAAAGGAAGTACGTTTCGACAAACCTTTGAAAAATATCCAAAACAAAGGTTTAGAGAAGCCGTACAACTTTGACATCCTGGCCCAATTGGCTAATACACCAGCCAGGTTGTCTATCTTCGAACTACTCAGGCTCTCCCAAGACACTCGTCTAGCCATGAGTGAAGCACTAATGTAGGCGGATGCATACTTGACCCAGCTTAAGTCCCCTGACGAAGAACCAGTGGCGTGTCCTCAATGCCACAGTGTGATGGAGGTGGTCCCGAATATCATTTTTACTCAAGATGACATGCTGTTAAAACATAACAGGCATGACAGGCCCCTCTATCACATCGGGTACATCGGTTCCATGGAGGTCGACCAGATTCACATAGATCTGGGATCATCAATCAGCATTATTCCCCATAGTCTGCTTAGACCGCTGAGAATCCCTACCAGCGAACTGGCCTACACCACCACTACGATCGTGGGTTTCAATACCAGAAAGAGTAAGCCGTTGGAGAAAATTCGCCTGAGGATCCAGATTGGCAACCTCAGATCAGTGGCCACGTGTTATGTCATTGATTCAGAGGTGTCCTACAACATTTTGCTGGGCAGACCTTGGATCCACGACCACAACATCGTTCCTTCGACTCTACATCAATGCTTTAAATATGTAGACGCCCAAGGAACGGTACAAACGGAGTTTACTGACCTAAACCCGTTTAGAGGAGTATAATTCTACTACTTCGATGCCGTGTTATACTCTCAAGACTACACGGAAGAGGTGACAGCTGAAGCAGAGAAGGAACCCCACCGGGAGCTAGAAGAACCCTCTGCCGAACAACCACTGTCAATCAAGGTGAAAGGACGGATTACTCGTCCAAAATCCATGGAACCTACGACGATCCACCTGAATAAAACCAGGTCAGGAAAAAGGGGTGATCCTCTAGTGATCACTTTGAACCAGAAGCCTCCATCCTTGGTCATCAACCTTCGGCGCAGCAGGCAGCCGACCGATATAAATACAACCGGGAACGAAGTTTCAGATGATAATAAACGTCATCTTTTCCAGTATATCGATGCTCAAATTCTGAACCAGGAATCCTCTCCCCATGACGATATAGAACTTAGCGCAAAAATTCTTGGAAGCTATAGATTCCTATCATCCGTATATGTGGGAAGTGGCATCATCATCCAATATCACCACGACATATGGACTGCAGGAGGATTCTATCTTCATTATCCTGCCTACTTGCAGCAGTCAGCATTCAATAGTCTTCGGCCGCATACACAATAAACCGACTGTACAAGAGGATTCTCCCGATGACGACGTTAGTAAAATGCAGGTTCACAGATACAGCCCGCAAGCTTCGAAGATCATACAAAGTATGGGTTATAACTTAGAGAAGGAACCAGGTCTCAACTTCGGAAAAGGCAGACGAATGCCGTTGCACGGCAATCCCCACTATCAACGAACTCATTTCGGGTTAGGGTATACTACCTCCCTTGCAACTTCTGAGACAAACGAGGATATCTTTTCCTCTTCTCAAAATGGCTCAGCGCCCTCCGACTCATCTCATGCTCTCGAACGAACATTATTAGTAAAAATGGTAGTGACAGATTCCTTCGAAGCAGACGAACAAGAATCTGAACTGTTTGAGAATGACGCTTGGGCTCAGCAAATGGATACACAATGGGAGTTCCGCTTCGAGCTGAGAGAACCTCCCACTGAAGATAAAGTTATCCAGATTGATGTTGGGGATGACCTCTCGCCAAAGCCGATATTTATCAATGACAATCTTTTCGAAGCAGAAAATAAAGAAGTTATCCGGTTGATAAAAGAATATATCGACGTCTTTGCGTGGAATTATGAGGATATGCCAGGCCTTGATCCAAAGGTGGCTACTCATAAGCTCAATATATTGCCCGATTCAAAGCCTGTGATATTGTCCGAATATGATGGACACCATAGAAGCTGAAGTCAAGAAGTTGATGTAGAAGCATAAAAAATATGCTGGATAGCTGTACACGGCGTATTAAGACAGAGCAGCGTAAACAGAGGACCAAGAAGCCATCAGCGTGCAATAGAGCTTTTTCGCTGAGCACAGCGTGAAATATGAGCTCGAGGACCATCCGCGTAAAGCAGTATGTCCAGGCCACTTCAGCATAAACAGGGTTCTTTATCGCCTTTATGGCGTAAAGCTCATCCGCTTTCAATACAGCATTGAAGTGTACGAGGGACGCTTCGTATTCTTCGAAATGAACCTGTCAGATCGTACAATGAACCTGACGTCTGGACTTCTGACAAAAAGTACTGCACGACTACCCAAGCGACGGCTATAATGATGGCACGGCACTGCTACCCCAGGCTGTCATTTATTGCCATTTCCTCTGCATAAACCACTTTTACACATACGAAGGGATACGCTGCCTAATTTTACACAGGCGGATGTGAGCTATTTACGCTTCGCAGAAGACAAACCGCCTGCCACGTCAAAAGCTGAACCTCGTACGGGATTCAAGGCACGTCTCTGCATTTTATGCACAGAGCGGTGACAGGTTCTCAAGGCACGTCTCTGCATTTGAAGTGCCGAACACTGACAGATGCCCGAGGCACATCTCTGTGCCATGCGCAGGCCAAGTGACAGACCTTCAAAATACGCCTCTGCATTTAATGCACAGGATGATAGCGGATCTCCATATTAAATGCTAGGGATTTGATCAAATGTCATCGAACCGTCGTTTAGTGGCATTCCCCTTTGCGTAAATTGCTTTTACGCAGACAAGGGGATATGCTGCCTAGTTTTACACGGGCAGACGTGAGCTTCTTACGCTCTGCGGAAGACAAACAGGCTGCCATGTCATCAGTGTCTCTTCGTACAAAGTTCGAGGCATGTATCTGCATTTAATACATAGAATGATGGTAAATCTGCGGGACAACAAAGCTTCGAAAATACGCCTCTGCATTTAATGCGCAGGATGCGGGCAGATCTCTGCATCTAATGCATGAGATCTGATTATATCTCCAAAAGCTGTAATTCCGGCTAAAGCATCCACATCCACTCGGCTTCTGTGCCCACTCGGTTTCTATGCCTGCTCGGTTTCTATGCCCACTCGGCTTCTATGTCCACTCGGCTTCTACGCTTGCTCGGCTTCTATGCCCACTCGGCCTCTGTGCCCACTCGGCTTCTATGCCCACCCTACTTCTATGCCCACTCGGCTTCTACGCCTGCTCGGCTTCTACGCCCACTCGGCTTCTACGCCTACTCGGCTTCTATGCCTATTTGGCTGCTATGCCATAGTGACAGTCATTTGGCTTCTACGCCAACCTCTTCTACACAAGGGATAACTACCTACGTGGCTTCTACGCCATGATCTTCGCAGCAGCTATACGCGTTTGTCCCTTAGTTGGACACGCATCACATGCTCACTCAGAAGGTCATCTATACGCAGGCATTGGTTATTTTAAACCGTCGTGTAAAAGGGTGCTGTACTTTCCACTACTCGATTTTTACGCCGACTGTGTGGTCACTGTCACTAAAAACTCTATAAATAGAGACCTCTGTCAACAGAGGAACAGGTCGACAAATTGAAAGGAGAAATAGGAGAAGGAGATCAAGAGAGAGAGAGAAGAGTCCAGAGCTCAGGCAAAGAGAAGGGATCGACGACCCTGGCATCGGGCATCCACCCTTTTTAGCAACCCTCGAAGCGGCTTTCTATCTTCCACGACACTTCTTCAAAATATCGTGTGGTCCAAGGGCTAAAGTAATCGACCGCAGATCAGGCACCTATAGCAATATTTACCCAGATTAAATAAATTGTACTTATACATCCTCGTATAGGATTAAATTTATACAATCTTGTTTGTAAACATAAAAGAAGGGCGGGTCTTCGTACAAGACCTCGTTTTCCACATCACCAAATCTTTTCTCATTTATTATCCTAAACAAGATGGCGACTCTGCTGGGGACGTCTTTTTCTTCTGATGAGGAAGCAATTGCTTAACACGATACGGTATCTGTGGGATCCGTGAAGAAGACACAGGTCATCCAGTTCGACCAGTCTGCCTACGAAGATATGATTCGAGCAGGGGGTAGCTCTCACTCCCTCTCCGTCCAAAGCAACTGAAAGCTGCACAAGGTCTGGATGCCCAAGACATCCCATACCATTCCAGTGGACTCTCCGATCTCTCTGATCTCTCCGACCAATGAGGTTGTAGCTTTGCTCCCTCCGCGCCTTGCACGTAAAATTCAGTCACCTGTCTCTGGCAGGACAGGCAAAACTTTTGGCAAAGCCTCAGCGTTAACCCAGAAGTATAACTCGTACCTTGCACGTAAAATTCAGTTACCTGTCTCTGGCAGGACCGACAAAACTTCTGGCAATGCCTCAGCGCTAACCCAGAACTATAATCCGCGCTCTGCGCATAAAATTCAGTCTCCCGTCCCTGGCGAAACAGACGAAACTTCTGACAATGCCTTAGCGCTAGTCAAGAAGCCTGCTCCGTGCTCTGCGCGTTAATTTCAGTCTCCCGTCCCTGGCGGAATAGACAAAATTTCTGATGATGCCTCAGCGCCAAATTAGGAGTCCCAAACCCGCTCCGCACATAAAAGTACATCTGCCTTCTGCGGAAAAGCAGATGATCCCTGCAAACTACGTAAGGGAAAGCATGCGGCGAACTACTCAACTTCTTGGCCTTTACGCCAGTAAAGGAACAATCTGCCTGCCCTCCGGATTACGCGAGAAGCTGATGGCCGACTGAGGACATCCTCAGCTTTACGCCAACCAGAGTAGAGCTCCAAATTATGCCATGAGAAGCCACTCAGCGTAAAGAAGGCTTAACTTGCGGGAAGACACCCTCCTCGGGGTTATCCGCCACCCAGATGGCTGACCTGTTGTATATAGGTGGCACAGGGAAAACTATGGTTCCCAACATCCGTATGCCCACTGATGGGAACAGAAGGAACAAGTCTTCTTCTTCTGCAACTTCTCCTGACCTGCACAATTATCTGATCCAGAAACACGAAGATGAGGGTCATAAACAGGCTTCAGTTCCCCTAACGGTCAAACGCGGGAAGATCTTGTGGGAGGATGCTTCAACATCTAATGTCGTCATAACAGGTGGACCACGTGAAGATTTCATCTTTCTTATTCCTCTAACTCGCGACGACCAACATCAAATAGTCTTTGGTCGCATGTGAAACAGCCCGATCATGCAGGAAGAATTTTGCGAGTCTGAAACTGGCAGAATACAAATCCACAGATATAGCCCGCAAGCGTTAAAAATTATACAAAGCATGGGTTATGATTTGAAGCTGGAACCGGGTCTCAACTACGGGAAAGGCAGACGAATGCCGCTGTACGGTGATCCCTACTATCAATGAACTCGTTTTGGGTTAGGGTATACAACCTCCCTTGCGACTCATGAGTCAAACAAGGATGTCTTTTCCTCCTCTCAAGATGGCTCAGCGCCCTCTGACTCATCTCATGCTCTCGAGCAAACATTATCAGTAAATATGGTAGTGACGAATTTCTTCGAATCAGACGAACAAGAATCTGAACTATTTGAGAATGACGCTTGGGCTCAGCAAATGGATACACAATGGGAGTTTCGCTTCGAGCAGAGAGAACCTCCCACTGAAGACAAAGTTACCCAGATTGATGTTGGGGATAAACTTTCACCAATCAGTAACGATCTTTCCGAAGCAGAAAGGGAAGAAGTTATCCAGCTGATAAATGAATATATCGACATCTTTGTGTGGAATTATGAGGACATGCCAGGCCTTGATCCAAAGGTGGCTACTCATAAGCTCAATATATTGCCCGATTCGAAGCCTGTGAAGCAGCACCAACGCCGGTTCTGCCCGGATATGATGGACGCCATTGAAGCTGAAGTCAAGAAGTTGATAGCCTGCTGCTTCATCCGGGAAGAACAACATCCCGACTGGGTCGCCAATGTTGTTCCGGTTATGAAGAAGAATGGAAAAGTACGTGTCTGCATCGATTACCGAGATCTGAATGCAGCCTGCCCTAAAGACGAGTTTCCTCTTCCCATCACAGATGTCATGATTGACAATACATGCAGTTTTAAATGTATGTCTTTCATGGATGGATTCTCATGGTACAATCAAATCAAGATGCATTCTGAAGACGAGAAGCATACTTCCTTCCGGACACCACTGGGGGTATATTGTTATATGGTCAGGCCCTTCGGTTTGAAGAATGCAGGGGCTACGTACCAACGGGCTATGAGTAACATATTCCATGAGCATTTACGCAAGACGGTAGAATGTTACGTAGATGATGTAGCTGTCAAAAGCTGTCTCAAGGATACTCACATCCAAGACTTGAAGACAATATTTGACTTGATGCGCCAACATCAACTCAAAATAAATTATACAAAATCCTTTCTCGGTGTATCTAGTAGCAAATTCCTGTGTCATTACCGCCAAAGGCATTCAAGTGGACCCTGATAAAGTCAAGGCCATCTTAGAAATGCGACCGCCCCGTAATCTGAGAGAACTCAGGGGATTTCAAGGTCGTCTGGCTTATATCCGGAGATTCATATCCAACCTCTCTGGGATATGTCAACCTTTTTCTTGCCTCATGAAGAAAGGAGTATCCTTCGTATGGGACGAAGCCTGCCAGCAAGCATTCGGCGACATCAAACGTTACCTCACTAGTCCGCTAGTTTTGGTGCCTTCCGTCATAGGGAGACCATTCGTTTTGTATGTTCGAGTGATGGATCATTATCTGGGAGCTCTTCTCGCACAAAAGAATGATACGGGTCACGAACAGGCTATCTACTACCTCAGCAGGATGATGGTCGAAGCCGAACACCGGTACAACCTAGTGGAGAAAGAATGTTTGGCTCTGATGTTCGCTATCCAGAAAATGCGGCACTATGTCACAAGCTAGACCATTCACATCATCTCCAGGATCAATCCTCTTCGGGTACTAATGAGCAAACCAAGTGTTCTTAATTCTCGACTCACGACTTGGGCGATGCTATTAACACCATATGACACGGTGTACGTCCCTCAGAAGTCCATCAAAGGCCAAGCATTGGCTGACTTTCTAGCTGCTCATCCGATCCCGGAGGCCTCCAAACTGTACGAGGACATTCCCGACGAAGTCGCAGAATGTAATTCCGCAATGGAAAGTGATGCATGGCAACTATTCTTCGATGGTGCCTCCAGAACTGGTCCCAGGGGAAACGTGGTTTCGGGAGTAGGAGTTGTCCTAGTTACTCCTGATAAGATCGTCATCTACCAAGCATATTCTCTTAGCGAGCCCTGTTCTAACAATATGGCAGAGTATAACGCTCTACTAATCGGGCTCCAAGTCGCTAAAGAATTGGGCGTTGAATCTCTGGAAGCTTTTGGTGATTCTCTGCTAATTGTCAACCAAGTCAGAGGAATATATGAAGTCCAGAATCCAGACCTCATACCCTATCACCGAGCAATGGTCGAGATAGCCATAACATTTAAAGGATTCTTCCTAGAGCATGTCCCTCGATCTCAGAATCTGGAAGCTGACGCTCTAGCCAGTCTAGCTGCAGATTTAGCTACCCCTATAAGAAGGCAGAATTCGGTAATCCTTCTTAACAGAGATTTATTTTGTGTGAAAAATAACTTTCACATAGAACACAGCTACGCACTGGACACAGATCTTCCAAGGAGAGACTGGAGAAGTCCCTTTATAGACTTCGTAGCATACGGAATCTTGCCAGAAGATCCTAAAGAAGCGGTATCCGTCAAAAGACGATCATTACGCTTCTATTTCGACACATCTTCACAATGTCTATATCGCCGATCTTATGACGGACTATTATTACAATGTCTCTCTGGTGACGAAGCACAACGGATTATCCGTGAAGCCCACGATGGCGTATGCGGAGCGCACCAACCCGGTCCTAATCTACAGGATCGCATCAGGAGAATGGGCTATTACTGGCCTACAGGATCGCACTAACCTTTTCAGTATGTTACACGCCTTTGTTGGGTGGTTTACATATCTGTGGAAGATACAGTACTTGGGGTTATTGGCACTGCCGACTTTACTGGGCCGCCTCTCCTCCGGAAGGGTGATCTTGCCACTTTTGACGAGACACTCGAATATACTCGGAATATCGTCGTCGTCGAAAGAGTATACCTCGACGGGCCTGAAAGTCCCAGGTTTTGTCTGTGTGGTTGCCGCAGTCTTCTGTCTGGACGTATTGATCGCCAGAGCTTCTTTTCCTTTGGAACTCCGAGGATGGTCGCCGTTGGGGGCTGACCTCTTGCCTCTGTCAGAGGTAGAGATCATGATGCCATTGTCACGCGCCTTACGACTGTTGTCCTCGGCGGCTACCGTTGAGATGATGAACGAGGGCCAATCATGGAACTGATATGGTCCTGTGAACACCGAGATCACGGGAAGAAGGTTCTTCCTACAAATGTCCACCAACGCTGAGTCTGGAACTCCTGGAGGCATCTGTAAAGTGGCTTGGTGAAAATGTTCGACGAAGGTGCGAACGTCCTCCTTTTCCCTCTGCTTGACTTCGATGAGAGAGGACATAGACATGTCCATTCCTCTCTCATAGAATCGTGTAAAAAATAGAGCCTTGAAGTCTTCGAAGGAAGTAATGCAGTTGTCTGCCAGGCTGCGGTACCACTGGTAAGCTACTCCTGAGAGACAGCCCTTGAACACCCGGGTGAGGAGGGCATTATTCCCTTGTAGCAACACCGTCATCATTCTGAAATAGTTCATGTACTGACTTGGTGATGTTTTTTCCTCAAACAGGGCTATAATCTGAGGTTTGTACCTCGGAGGAAAAGGGACCTCTTCCCAGATAGCTGGGTATGGCTGGTTGATTCCCAATTTCTTGAGCTGATCTTTGTGCTTCAAGGCATCGAATTGGGCTTTCAACTCCCGCACTGCTTGCATCGAATTTTCAGCTGGCAGCGAGACCACGGAATAGTGCAGCGTCGGTTGTATCATGACTCCCGCACGAGGTAGTACATTCTCCAGGCGAGGAAGTGAAGGACCAGCTGACTCTTGATCTAGAGCAGGCTCGTGGATCGTGTTGGATGGTGGTAGGTCCACCCCACACGTATCTGAGTAGGCGGGACCGACGTTTGAGCCATAGTAGCCGCCTGTTGAGTTATTATCATTTGGTGCATGTTCTCCATCATGGATTGCATTTGCTTCAGAGATGTCTCTAGTATAGTAATGCGTTGCTCAGCGTTCCCTGATGGCGAGGCTTCCTCGTGTTCATCTCCAATGGCATAAACTCCCATCTCCCTGGGCGTCATTAAAGGATGAGTATAGGTCGCTACAGAAGTTGACTCAATACTCCCAGTATCTGATTCGGGAGACTGGCGACCCCCAGCATCGGAATCAGAAGAGCACAAAGTCAGTTGTCGTGACTTTGAACGAGTGTTCTGGAACACCCCAGCTTCGGTGTCCCTAAGGAGCATGTTGAATTTTCTTCGGCTCGGAGTTCTAGAGGACGGACGTCTTGAGTCTGAGCTTCCTCCAGGTATATGTGAAGCCATGTTCATAGATGCATGCGCGCGCTCTTTTTCTAGGAAAGATGGAGAGTAGCTCAGCCGGTCGAAAACCGATCATTTTGTTTTAGAACAGCAACAATTAATTACAATCCTGTGACTATTACAGCAGTGCCCGCTAGGAGGTGTAATAGCCACGCTGGAAGATCCCCTCTTCTTGCGTTTCCGGATTAGATATTTGCACAGGTCAGGAGGAGTTACAGAAGAAGAAGATGATGGCTTGTTCCTTCTGTTCCCATTGGTGGGCATGCGGTTGATGGGAACCATAGTCTTCCCTGTGCCACCCGTATACAACAGGTTGGCCATCTGGGTGGCGGATAATCCCCGAGGAGGGTGTCTTTCCGCAACTGGAGCCTTCTTTACGCCTAGGGACTTCGCCTGGCGTAATTTGGAGCTTCGCTCTGGTTGGCGTAAAGGTGAGGATGTCCTCAGTCGGCCATCAGCGACTCGCGTAATTCAGAGAGCGTGCAGATTGTTCCATTGCTGGCGTAAATGCTGAGAAGTTGAGTAGTCCGCCGCTCGCTTTCCCTTACGGAGATCACAGGGATCATCTGGTTCTTCGTAGAGGTCAGATGTTGTTTTACGTGCGGAGCGTGTCTTGTACTTCTGATTTGGCGCTGAGGCTTTATCAGAAGTTTTATCTATTCCGCCAGGGACGGGAGACTGAATTTCATGTGCAGAGCGCAGAGTATACTTCTGGGTTAGCGTTGAGGCATTGCCAGAAGTTTTGTCGGTTCTGTCAGAGACAAGCGACTAAATTTTACGCGCAGGGCACGGAGGGAGCAATGCTACAACCTTATTGGTCGGAGAGATCGGAGAGTCCACAGGAATGGTAGAGGATGTCTTGGGCATCCAGACCTTTCGCAGCTTCCTGTTGTTTTGGACAGAGAGAGAGTGAGAGCTGCCCTTTGTTCGAAGCATATCTTCGTAGGCAGACTGGTCGAACTGGACGACCAGTGTCTTCTTCACGGATCCCACGGATACCGTATCGTGTTGAGCAATAGCTTCCTCATCAGAAGAGAAAGATGTCCCCAGCAGAGTCGCCATCTTATTTTGGATAATATAAACGAGAAAAGATTTGATGAATGCAAAAAATAAGGTCTTGTAGGAAGACCCGCCCTTCTTTTATGTTTACAAACAAGATTGTACAAATTTGGTCCTACACGAGAATGTCTAAGTATAATTTATTTAATCTGGATGAATATTGCTATAGGTGTCTGATCTGCAGTCGATCACTTTAGCCCTTGGACCACACGATGTTGAAGAAGTGTCATGGAAGACAGGTAGCAGCTTCGAGGGTTGCTAAAGAGGGTGGATGCCCGATGCCAAAGTCGTCGACCCCTTCTCTTTGCCTTAGTTCGAGATTTTTCTCTCTCTCTCTCTCTCCTCTATTTCTTCTTTCAGTTCGTCGGCCTACTTCTGATCGTTCGAACAATTCTTCGACCTTGTCCTCTGTTGATAGAGTCTCTATTTATAGAGTTTTAGTGACAGTGACCACTCAATCGATATAAAAACCGAGTGGTAGAAAGTACAACACCCTTTTATACAACGGTTAAAACAACCAATGCCTGCGTATAGATGATCCTTTGAATGAGCGTGTGATACGGGTCATACTAAGGGACAAAACACGTATAATCGCTACGAAGATCATGGCGTAGAAGCCACGTAGGTAGGTATCCATCGTGTAGAAGAGGTTGGTATAGAAGCCAATGTCTGTCACCATGGCATAGAAGCCAAATAGTTATCAAATCGGCATAGAAGCCGAATAGGCGTAAAAGTCGAGTGGTCATAAAGGCCGAGTAGGCGTAGAAGCTGAGTGGTCATAGAGGCCGAGTAGGCATAGAAGCCGAGTTGGCACCGAAGCTGAATGGGCGTAGAAGGCGAGCAGGCACCGAAGCTGAATGGGCGTAGAAGCCGAGCAGGCACTGAAGCTGAATAGGCGTAGAAGCCGCTGCGTAACGTGCCAGAATGATGATGTGGACGTTTTATCCAAAATTATGGCTCTTAGAGATAATCAGATCTCTTGCATTAAATACAGAGATCTGCCCCCATCCTGTGCATTAAATACAGATGCTTGTCTTTAAGATTTGCCATCATTCTGTGCATTAAATACAGATACGCACCTTGAATCCTGTGCGAAGAGTAACCGCTGTCATGGCAGTCTGTTCGTCTTCTGTGGAGCGCAAGGAGCTCATGTTCGCCTGTGTAAAACTAGGCAGCGTATTCCCATGTATGCGTAGGAGTAGCTCTCGCAAAGGGGATGTCACTAAACGACGGTTCGGTGACATTTAATCAAATCTCCTGCATTAAATATGGAGATCCGCCATCATCCTGCGCATTAAATGCAGAGGCATGTTTTGAAGGTCTGCCACCCTTCTGTGCATCAAACGCAGAGACGTGCCTCAGGCATCTGTCAGTATTCGGTGCATTAATTGCAGAGACGTGCCTCGAGGGCCTGTTACCGCCCTGTGCATTAAATATAGAGATGCGCCTCGAGTCCCGTACGGAGTGCAGCTTTTGACGTGGCAGGCGATTTATCTTCCGCGGAGCGTAAGGAGCTCTCATATGCCTGTGTAAAACTAGGCAGCGTATTCCTCTGTGTAGGTAAAAGCGGTTTTATACAAGGGAAATGGCAGTAAATGACAGCCTGGGTTGCAGTGCCGCGCCATCCTTATAGCCGTCGCCTGGGTAGTCGAGTAGTATCCCTTTGTCAGAAGTCGAGACGTCAGGTTCATTGCAGGATCTGACAGGTTCATTGCAGGGGATACGAAGCGTCCCTCGTACACTTTAATGCAGCAATGAAAGATGATAAGTTTTACGCCATAAAGGCGATGACGCACCCTGTTTATGCCGAAGCAGCCTGGACATACTGCCTTACGTGGATTATCCTCGAGCCTATATTTCATGCTGCGCTTGGCGGAGAAGCTCTGATTGTACGTTGAAGGCTCTGAAGTCCTCTGTTTACGCTGCTTTGCATCAATACGCTGCGTAGAGCTATCCAGCGTATTTTTCTTGTTTCTACAAGAGCCCCTTCAAAACTTTTAAATTCCTCGTAATTTGAAACGCTTTGAATGAAGCATGACCCGCTCCTCGTAACTCAAAATGTTTCTGAATAGAGTTTTGAAATGGTTGAGGCTGACTTTATGGCAGATTTATTGGGGATCGGTGCTCTCTCTCGCCTATAAAAAGGCTGAGGAGTTCTCCTGTTCTTTCCACACTTCCTTCATCATATAGGGTTGATGGCCGGAGTTCGTCGGGTCGACTTGAGGAAGAAGGGGATCATGCTCTTCCAGCATGTAAGGAGCCAAAAAAGATGGCATCTTCGAGCAAATATCCTCTGCAATGATGGATCATGGAAGGATATCATAGTCTCCTTTGCTCGGGATAATCAGCAACTTTGTATGGTGGTTCTTCGGGAGAGAAGAAGGGTCGCTTTTCGCTATGCCGCTTGCAAGTGGCACCTTCTCTCGTTACCTTCGTGGCGCGGGATGTAAGAAAGCAGATCTACTCTGCCTTTCTTTTGTTGGTGGTATGGGTCCATGCCAGTTCTGTATCCGCCCGCCACTGATCATCTTCTTGTTCATCGACTGTGGATGTCGACGAACCGTCTTGGAAGAAGAGAAAGACCTTCACCAATGTGAGAACCTATCAGAATGGCTTCTCGGTGCGATCTTCAGCCGACGATGAGGAACCCCTTTGTAGACGGGATTTCCCTCATATGTAGTCATAAAAAAAAATGAAAAAAACCCTTGTAGACTGGATTTCCCTCATATGTAATCATGACTTTAATCTTAATAAAAATTATCTTTCTTCTTCATATGATTATGTTGCCATACTTTGCTGTGAAGTCTGAATATGTGTAGCTTCGATACGTCTGATTCTTTACGCAAACTTTGTTTAGAAAGAGTGCTAGGTCCTGTCCTGTCTTTTACGCATAACTAGGGATGCGTAGAAAGACGCTTTAGCATTCGAGTGTTCGAACTGTCCTGCTATTTTAGGAGTGAGGAACCGCGTAGAATTCTGAACTATTACTTCTGATAACAGAATTTCTTTGTTCAGACATCATCTTCAAGAATGATTTCTTGGAAATCCCTTGGAACAGGGCAAGAAATGGCTGTCAAACTGATTTGCCATTTTGGTAGATAAAATATTCAGACTGGAGTCTGGATGAACTTCGAATCGACCCATGAAGAAGAGTAATTTTTCAATGTTTGAACTCTGTATGCTTCGGGTAATTGGGATATCTTGAGGTCAAGAAGGAGTAACTTCTGTGTGAACTCCTGTAATTGACCGCCTTGAGGATCGTTCAGATGTACGCGTACTCTGGCCTACATATCTTTCAGATGTGCGGGAAGTCATGGAGCGCAAAATCATAAGTTGGCAGCCTCTGAGCATAAACTAAATACCATCGAGCGTGAAATCATAGACTTGTAGTTCCTGAGCGTGAAGTCGTAGGTTTGTAGCCTCTCGAGCATAAAAGCTACCGAGCACAAAGGCATCCAGGCGTAAAACCCAACTTGTAGCGGTCGAACGTAAAGTCGTAGATTCGTAGCTGTCGAGCGTAGAAAGCTCCTTAGCGTAGAACTGTAGATTTGTTGCTTCTGAAAAGAAAATTTTCCGAGCGTGAAGTCGTGGATCTGTCGCCTCCGAGCGTAAACTAAGCACCACCAAGCGTGAGATCATCGATTTGGTATCTGCTGAGCGTGAAGTCGTAGGTCTGTAGCCTCTCGCGCATAAAAGCTACCGAACACAAAGGCATCCGGGCATAAAATCATAGACTTATAGCTTGCGAACGTAAAACCGTGGATCTGTAGCTGTCGAGCGTAGAAAGCTCCTTAGCGTAGAAACCACGAACCTACTTTGCGCGAAAAACTTTTCGAATTCGTCGACTGTCCGCCTTCTCTGAATAAATAGGCTGACGTAGGACCCAATCATAACCGAATATTAATTAGAAGA
Source organism: Iris macrosiphon (assembly GCA_036927795.1). Taxonomy (NCBI): domain Eukaryota; kingdom Viridiplantae; phylum Streptophyta; class Magnoliopsida; order Asparagales; family Iridaceae; genus Iris; species Iris macrosiphon. The sequence goes on along the minus strand of JAYESA010000008.1, from coordinate 68,891,567 downwards.
TTTGGTTCGGGGTCCAAGGAGTCCATCCGAACTCTATATATATCCCAAGTTTCTGAGGAGAAAAACTTTCCATCCGTCTTCTGCGAGAGAAAGCTTTCGACTGTTCGAGTTCTTCTTTGTTTCTTCTTCGAGTCTTCAAAGTTTCCAGTAATGGCTTCGAAACAAACTTCCTCCGCTAAGGGAAAGAAGGTTGATTCTTCTTCTCGTTCTTCGGCCCAAGCGAGAGCGTCTCTGGTTGGACAAGGCGAACTTTATTCCGAGCGGAGCATCCCGCCGACGAGTAGTGCACCCGGCCTGGAAGGTAGAGCTCTTGGAAAAAAGAGAGAATGACTGAAAATCCTTCGCACACGTTGAACGTGACTGCGCTAGGTCGTCTTCTATGCTGATAGCCTCTTTGAGGAAGATGATGCACGGAGACTTTTCATCTTTTTATGCCCACATTCCTAATGTGTCAGCGTAAAAACTCCATTTTTTCCGCAGTCGAGCGTAAAAGCTTTGACCACCGAAAACTTGGTGTATACTATTAAAATTTGAGTTTTATGCTTGTGGATGAAAATCCTGGCGTAATAAATCAATTTAATCAATCTGGCGTAAAACACAGACCGTATACTGCCAATCTTTATGTTTTAAGGAAATGGATTCTAGCATAAAGGCTCAAGTTTCACAGTCTTGGCGTAGAGCACGGACTGTTGATTTTCCTTTTTGCGGATGCTGCAAGTCCCAAAATGTCAAGTTAGGAACTGACGTGTTTCTTCTGTGCTTTTGCAGTTAACTTGCATAGGTCTCCACTGGCCGAAGTGATGGGCTCTGCCGCCGGGATGCTGCACTCCAACTATTTGGAGGATCTGTCACACGTGATATTTCCTATCTCCGGGCTCCAGTACCCCGAAGGAAGGGCAATTCTGATATCGGCTCAGGGCGAGCGAATGCTGCTGAGCATGATCAACGGGGAGCCCCTAACGTACGTAGACGGGGAGCAATACCTGAAGCCGGCTTTTCTCTTCGGGGACATGATTGACAAGCAGTCCTAGACAAAGCCCAAGAGAGAACTCTGGGTTTTCCCTGCCGAGGGTTTGGTCTTGTATCTGCCCAATATGCCGAGAGACTACCCCATCTCGGCCTTCTTTCATGCTACGCATCCCAGGAAGATGTCGTGGACGCTGACCCCCGATCTTCACGGCAAGCCAGGAAAGATCTTTCATCTGAGAGGAGCTGACCAGGGGTCGTTTGTCAGCCGCCCTTCTGGCTCTGTGACGCTGTTCAGGGGGCTGTACCCGGGCAGTGTCCCGAGTGACGACAGTTTGGTGATCCAGCCGGTCCAGTTACCGACTTTCTGTAATAATTTTATGGGGCGTGGGGGAGTATAACCCTAAGGTGAACCCTCGGTATGGCGGGTGGATCACCCCTTCAAACCTTCGATGGGCTCGCTTAGTTGATTGGGCCCTGAAGCATTTTCAGACCGAGTTAGAGAACATCGATCTGTTTGCTGCTGTGAGTGCTACCAGTGTTGGGTTACCGCCTAACCCTAACCTATTTCTGACATTGATGGAGCAATATATTTTGCTTACCGGGACCTTCGCCACTCCACTGGGGGAGTTGGGATTGGCCCTGCATGATATGGCAGAGATCTCAAGACTGCCGATGGGGGATACTCCATACGAAGAGTATGTTCCCACGAACCGGGAGCTGGGGGGTTCAGACCCTCGAGTAGTGGAGGTCTATCAGGAGCTGATGTGCCACTACCTTGCTTGCACCACTTTTTATGATGAGCCCACAGATTTGGCTCACATCAGCAAATGGACGTCCTACCTCTTCTTTCACCGGTCTAGGACTGCTATGTCGGAGAAGGTATTGGAGGGCAAGGATCTGCCTGTGAATCCCCTGAGTGCGCTTAATGCTCAGGTAGTTGACGATCTCATTGTGGATGCTGGTGCCCCAGACCAGTTCCTCGACGAAGGGACAGGAATGTATCCTGAAGGCACTAAGGCCTATAGTTATTTGAGGCGCTATCGCAGGCCTCTGTCCAGCGAGGCTCAACTGGCTGGCTTCCTCTCTATATGGCTGCACCGAGTAGTAGTGTCTGGTGTCGCATCTGCGGACCGCATTCACCGTAACACGCTCTGGCCTGTAGTGCGTCTGGTGTTCGGGGCAAGACTGGGCTTGCTCCCTGCCATGGTGTACCGTATACAAGCTGGCCTGAGGGCCATGATTGACGGGCTGCTCGTCGATAAAATTCGGCATGATAGCTTTCCCAGGATAGAATTACCATACCTGTATTTGATGGGGTGGTTAATTCTCCATAACCCCCGGGTGATGTCTCCCGGTTCCGACAGTAGTTCGGGGGTTAGTTTCTTGTTGAACTACCGGAAGTCTTCCTGGAACGTGAATACGGCTATAGACTGTCGGCGGGCGCTAGGCTTCAGTCATAGTTGAAAGCTTTTCTGTACCGTCCCTTCTGTACATCGCAATCAGTCGGGGATTAGGCTTGAGGATTCGGGTAGAGAGACGACCATTCTTTCCCCCGAAGCTTTTAATTGGTTGGTCTGTATTAGACCATCCCATCTGTTGTACAGAAGCGAAGATCATTGCTTCTTGGAGCCCTACTTGCCCAGTTGGTTCGCCCGACAGTTTGGGTATGATCAGTTGCACGTGGGCAATGCCGTCACCAGCTTCAGGTCCAGAGGTGGACTCATTGATGGAGCGAGGGGATGGCGATATTTTATCATGTGCTACACTGGGGCAATTTTTATTGTGTCGGTCATCACACTCTCCACGGAGCTGCGCATCCTGCATTCGTATGCCCAGTTCTATGTGGCAACGAACACCTTCCATCATGATTTTGATATGCATGGATGTTTTAGGGTGCCCTCTTCCAAGCCTGGGGGAAGAGTTGAAGTCCCCTCGGTTTCTTCCAACGAGGGTGAGGAGTCCGTTACCCCGGATGAGCCTCTGGTGTCGGTCCCTAGGGGTGAAGTACCTCCGCCTGCAGGGGGTTTGGTGGTTTCTGGGAAGCGAAGGGCTCCTGCTCCCAAGGAAGCTTCCCCTCGTATGAGGAAGAAGAAGACGGTAAATCGTTCTCTCCGGATTCCTGGCATTGATGCTCCTGGAGGTGAGATTGCATCTCCCCATGCTGGGGATGATTCTTTGATTGGAGGTTCCTCGCCTTTTAGAGAGGGATCTTTCACAGTTCCGACTGGTGGTGCCAGAGAATCTTAGCTGGATGCCGCCGTCGCTGCTACTGCTTCAGGTAGTGGAACGAGGTCTTCTTCGGGGCTGAGTATAATAAAGTTCCGTATACCTCTAGTCGGATCGGCATCGGAAGGGACTTCTGCCGCGCCTGCGAGCGCACCTAGCACGATTCTAGCCGATGAGCCTCGTTTGGATTTTGAGGAGGACCTGGAAGACTATTTGCCAGTGTCAGTTCGCAGACCCCTTTCTCCAGGTATGACAGCTCGCGTAGCATTATTAAGAAATGATTTAGCTGTACAGGCTGCAGATGCAACGTATATGCCGTCGGCCAGGGGTAAATATCGTCTTTTATGCCTCTTCTTTGGGAAAATTAATATTGCGTTGATATTAACTTCCTTTTGTCTTCTTTTCAGGGGAAGACTTCTTCGGAGAGGGTGATGTAGACGCGCCCGTTGGCTCTATGTCAGGTCCTAGTGGTGACACAGAGGTACCTGATTTTGAAGAGGAGACCTCTTCGGGTTCTGGCTTGCCTGTCGAGAAGACTCTCGAGATATCTCAAGAGGAGGACGAGCCTGTAATTACGACAATGCCTCTTTTGAGCATTCCGGTCACTTCGTCTGGTGTTGGCGATTCTTCCTTTGTCGTACCTCATGTTGAGGCGACGGCCGTGGCGACATCGTCTATGGTAATTCCTTGGGGGGGAAGTCGCCACTATCGCAGACACTCCCCGCGTTCATGCAGACCTAGTTGCGCTGGCCGAGCAGTACACTAGGATCTTCTACACCACTTTGAGAACGCTAATGTCAATGGTGTTGGCGAAGAAGCTGGACTTTGCATTGCTGAAGAGGTCCTCTCGGTTCTCGATAGAGGCGGTCAGGGAATTTGGTGATGTCGGTGTAACTGACGCGCTGGAGGCGATGGTTAATGGCTTGGAGCAACCCATTAACGAATACCTACAGCTAGCTCGAGGCAATATTGAAGCTCTGGTCCAGGCCAGATACGACTCCTTGACTGCGCATCTTATTGAAAAGAAGAAGGTCTGAATAAATTCATCGAGACCAATCAGCAGGAGATGGATAAAGGGAAAGTCGCCTTGGAGGAGACTCTTGCCCTTCAAACGAAGTGCCAGGCCGAGCATGACGGCAATGTAGCGAGGGTCCACAAACTGGAGACAAAGCTTGCTCAGGCAAAGGAGTAGGCTTCTCAGTCGTCGAAAGGTCTAGATGTGGTGAATGGCCAACTGGTCGCAGCACAACAGAACTTGGCGAGTGCAGGAGTCGCCCGTGCCGGTCTCCTTCGGGCTAGAGCCGAACTGTCCTTCCTGATAGATGACGAGGCACGGTTGGAGCGGGTCCGTGCTGATGTCTTAGATTTTGGGCTGAGAGGATGGCCATACTGGCGCAGCAGCTTCGCGACCTGACCGCTCCCCCTTCATGATGTACTTTTGCTTTTGCTTTTCAATATACTCTTGCTATTTTCTGGGAATAATAAAGAGGCTTTTTATCTAACTTTGTGGACCCATCATTTCGGAATGTAAATGACAAGTTTGGGTAAAAGTGATATCAGAGGTAGTATGGACGTGATATACTTTCGATAAGTTTTAGCAGAGCAAATCTATTTAGAGGTCATATGGACATGACAGAATATGATCCAACTAGTTTCGTTTTGGAAGTAGTTTTGTCAGAATGAGATCACCTTATTCCACTTGAGCAGAGGAGGTTTAAGCATAGTACCTTTTCAGGAATTTGCCATTGATAGGAGCCATTAGCAGGTCTCCATTAGGCCGGGCTAACCTGTAAGCGCCGTTTGAGAACGTTGTCTCGATCACGTAAGGGCCTTCCCATTTGGGCTGGAATTTGTCTTTACTCCTGTGAGTAAGAATCATCGGCCTTCTTACAGCCAAAACTAGCTCGCCGGCTTTGAACACTCTTTTCTTTACTTTTTGATTAAAAGTTCTAGAAATGCGTGCTTGGTAGAGCGCGATGCGCTGTTGAGCTTGGAGGCGTTTCTCATCTAATCCTTCTAGCTCTTAAAGCCTTAACAGGTCATTCTTTTCTTGAGTTAACTCGTTAGCCATGGCTATCCTGAGTGACAAAATTTAAATTTCGATAGGAAGAACTGCTTCACTCCTGTAGACCAATGAGAATGGCGTGCAACCTGTCGGTGCTCGTACCGTGGTGCGGTATGCCCAGAGGCATTCTCCCAGCTTCTCATTCCAATCTCTCTTGTTTGAAGAGACGAACTTCTTTAAGAGTTTGATAATGATTTTGTTGAAGGCTTTCGCCAACCCATTAGCAGCTGGATAATATGTCGTGGAGGCCACATTTTGTATCCGATTTTTATCGCAGAATCGGTGTAACGCATGGCTGATGAACATAGGCCCGTTGTCATGGATTATCCTTCGGGGAACTCCGAAGCGGTAAATAACGTGAAGCTTGATGAAGCTGGTCACGTTAGATGTCTTTTCCTCAGCAAGAGGGATCGCCTCTGCCTATTTGGAGAAGTAATCCGTGATGGCCAGTATGAACCGGTGACCTCTGGAAGAAGATGGGTGAAAAGGACCAATTATATCCATACCCCATGCTTCGAAAGGCCAGGATGCAATCGTAGGATGAAGATGTTCGGACGATTGATGTATGAAGTCTGCATGGACCTGACAGGCCCTGCATCGTCTGGCATACTAGATTGCGTCTGCGATCATAGTGGGCCAGTAATAGCCTATTCTTCTGATACGATCCTGTAGCTTAGGACCGGGTTGATGCATCCCGCACACGCCGTCGTGAGCTTCACGGATAATTCGCTGTGCTTCATCACCAGAGAGACATCGTAATAATATCCCGTCATGAGATCGGCAATATAGGCATTGTGATGATGCGTCGAAGTAGAAGCGTAATGATCGTCTTTTCACAAATATTGCTTCTTTAGGATCTTCTGGCAAGATTCTATATGCTATAAAATCTATAAAGGGACTTCTCCAGTCTCTCCTGCGAGGATCTGTGTCCACCGTGTAGCTGTATTCGATGTAAAAGTTATTCTTCACACAGAATTGGTCTCTGTTAAGAAGGATTACCGAATTCTGCCTTCTTATAGGGGTAGCTAAATCTGCAGCTAGACTGGCTAGGGCATCAGCTTCCAGATTTCGAGACCGAGGTACATGCTCAAGGAAGAATCCTTTGAATGTCATGGCTATCTCGACCGTTGCTCGGTGATAGGGGATGAGGTCAGGATTCCGGACTTCATATATTCCTCTAACTTGATTGACGATCAACAAAGAATCACCGAAGGCTTCCAGAGATTCGACCCCCAGCTCTTTAGCGACTTGGAGCCCGATTAGTAGAGCGTTATATTCTGCCATATTGTTAGAACAGGTCTTGCTAAGAGAATATGCTCGATAGATAACGAGTTTATCAGGAGTGACTAGGATGATCCCTACTCCTGAAACCACGTTTCCCCTGGGACCAGTCCTGGAGGTGCCATCGAAGAACAGTTGCCATGCATCGCCTTCCGTTGCGGAATTACACTCTGCAACTTCGTCGGGAATGTCCTCGTATAGTTTGGAGGCCTCCGGGATGGGATGAGCAGCTAGAAAGTCAGCCAATGCTTGGCCTTTGACGGACTTCTGAGGAACGTACACCATATCATATGGCGTTAATAACATCGCCTAAGTCGTGAGTCAGGAATTAAGGACACTTGGCTTGCTCATCAGTACCCGAAGAGGATTGATCCTGGAGATGATATGAATGGTTTGGCCCGTGATATAGTGTCGCATTTTCTGAATAGCGAACATCAGAGCCAAGTATTCTTTCTCCACAGGGTTGTACCGGTGTTCGGCTTCGACCATCATCCTGCTGAGGTAGTAAATAGCCTGCTCGTGGCCCATATCGTTCTTTTGTGCGAGAAGAGCTCCCAGAGAATGATCCATTGCTCGAACATATAGCACGAATGGTCTTCCTATGACGGGAGGTACCAGAACTGGCGGGCTAGTGAGGTAGCGCTTGATATCTTCGAACGCTTGCTGACAGGCTTCGTCCCATACGAAGGATACGCCTTTCTTCATGAGACGAGAAAATGGCTGGCATCTTCCGGAGAGGTTGGATATGAATCTTCGGATATAAGCCAGACGATCTTGAAATCCCCTGAGTTCTCTCAGATTGTGGGGCAGTCACATTTCTAGGATGGCCTTGACTTTATCAGGGTCCACTTGAATGCCTTTGGTGGTGATGACAAATCCCAGAAATGTTGGCGCATCAATTCAAATACTGTCTTGAAGTCTTGGATGTGATTATCCCTGAGGTGGCTTTTGACAGCTACATCGTCCACGTAACACTCCACTGTCTTGCGTAAATGCTCTTGGAATATGTTACTCATAGCTCGTTGGTACGTAGCCCGGCATTCTTTAATCCGAAGGGCATGACCGTATAGCAGTATACCCCCAGTGGTGATCGGAAGGCAGTATACTTCTCGTCTTCAGGACACATCTTGATCTGATTATATCCTGAGAATCCGTCCATGAAAGACATACGTTCAAAACCGCATGTATTGTCGATCATGACGTCTGTGATGGGAAGTGGGAACTCATCCTTGGGGCAGGCTGCGTTCAGATCTCGGTAATCGATGCAGATCCGTACTTTCCCATTCTTCTTTATGACCGAGACAACATTGGCGACCCAGTCGGGATATTGTTCCTCACGGATGAAGCCGCAGGCTATTAACTTCTTGACTTCAGCTTCAATGGCGTCCATCATGTCTGGGCGGAACCGGCATTGGTGCTGCTTTACAGGCTTTGAATCGGGCAGTATGTTGAGTTTATGAGTAGCCACCTTTGGATCAAGACCTGGCATATCCTCATAATTCCACACAAAGACGTCGATATATTCTTTTATCAGCTGGGTAATTTCCTCTCTTTCATCTTCGAAAAGGTCGTTACTGATGAATATCGTCTTTGGTGAAAGTTTATCCCCTACGTCAATCTGGATAACTTTATCTTTAATGGGAGGTTCTCTCTGCTCGAAGCGAAACTCCCATTGTGTATCCATCTGCTAAGCCCAAGCGTCATTCTCGAATGGTTCGGATTCTTGTTCGTATGATTCGAAGGAATCCGTCGCTACCATATTTGCTGATAATGTTTGCTCGAGAGCATGAGATGAGCCAGGGGGCGACGAGCCATTTTGAAAGGAGGAAAAGATATCCCCGTTCGACTTGGAAGTCGTAAGGGAGGTGGCATACCCTAACCCGGAACGGGTTTGTTGATAGTGGGGATTGTCGAGCAGCGGTGTTCGTCTGCCTTTCCCATAGTTGAGACCTGGTTCCATCCTCAAGTTGTAACCCATATTTTGCATGATCTTCAAGGCATGCGGGCTGTACCTGTAAACTTACATTTTACCAGAGTCGTCATCAAAGTAATCCTCTTGTATAGTCTGTTCGTTGCGCATGCGGCTGAAGACTATTGAACGCTGACCTTTGCGGGCAGGTGGAACAATGAAGATAAAATCCTCATGTAGTCCATACATCGTGGTGACATTGGATGATGACGTCACTTCCCATATGTACGGATGATAGGAATCTATAGCTGCTAAGAATTTTCGTGCTATAGGCTCTATATCGTCCTGGGGAGAGGATTCCTGATTTGGAATCCGAGCGTCGATATACTGGAAAAGAGGTCCTTTATTCTTATCAGAAACCGCACTCCTGGTTGCATTTACATCACTCGGGTGGTTGTTGCGCCGAAGGTTGATGAATAAGGGGAAGGCTGTTGTCTCAGAGTGATCATTAGAGGATTACCCCCTTCCCTGACCTGGCCTTGTTCAAGTGGATAGCCATAGGCTCTGTGGCTTTTGGACGGGTAGTCCGTCCTTTCACCTTGATTGACAGAGGTTGCTTGGCAGAAGGTTCTTCAGGCTCCCGGTGGGATTCCTTCTCTGCTTGGGCCGACACCTCTTCCGTGTAGTCTTGAGAGTATAACACGGCGTCGGAGTAGTAGGATTCTACTCCTTTAAACGGGTTTAGGTCGACAACCTCCGTTTGTACTGTCCCTTGGGCGTCTACATATTTGAAGCATTGATGTAGAGTCAAAGGAACGATGTTGTTGTCTTGGATCCATGGTCTTCCCAGCAGGATGTTGTAGGATACGTCTGAATCTATGACATAGCATGTAGCTACCGATCTGAGGTTGCCAATCTGGATCCTCAGGTGAATTTTTCCCAACGGCTTGCTTCTTCCGGCGTTGAAACCCACAATAGTAGTGGTGGTGTAAGCCAGTTCGCTGGTAGGAATCCTCAGCGGTCTAAGTAGACTATGAGGAATGATGCTGATTGAGGATCCCGGATCTATGTGAATCCGGTCGACCTTCATGGAACCGACATACCCGGTGTGGTAGAGGGGTCTGTCATGCCTGTTATGTTTTAACAGCATGTCGTTTTGAGTGAAAGTTATGTTTGGGACCACCTCCATCACACTGTGGCATCGGGGAAACGCCGCGGGTTCTTAATCGAGGGACTTGAGTTAGGTCAAGTATGTATCCGCCTGCATCAATGCTTCACTCAGCGCTAGACGAGTGTCTTGGGAGAGCCTGAGTAGCTCAAAGATGGACAACCTGGCTGGTGTATTAGCCAGTTGGGCCAGGATGTCGAAGTTGTACGGCTTCTCTAAACCTTTGTTTTGAATGTTTTTCACAGGTTTATCGAAGCGCACTTCTTTTTGCTTCCCCTTGTCCGCCAAAGTTGGTCTCGAAGGACCGGCCTCTGGTACGGCGGGCTCTGGTCCCGAAGGCTTGGCAGCTGAAGCGTCTGCAGGTGCATCTTCCTGACTTGCTCCGTAGTCCTTGAGGTAAGCCTTCCCTGAACGGGTTACTGTGGCCAAAACCTCGTCTTCGTCTAATATCGAAGAAGTTGTAACCATATGGCATGGCTTGCATTTGGAGTTCTTCCTGGACTTAGCTTTAGTAGCATTAGTCTCTTTTTTGAGCTCCGACACCAAGTCTGGGTGAACCCACATAATCTCGCCTCTCTGACTAGTTAGGGGTAATAGGTCGTGATTTTGACCCCTCGTTGGAGGGAGATTAACGATGTTCATCGTTGTCCGGGAAATAGGTGTAACACCGTCTGGTACTTCTTGGGGAGGCAGATTGCCAAATTGTTGAGAGATCATGTTGGCCGTGACCGTCTTCTCGCTATTGCACTGGGTGATGGCTTTAGCATCGATCAGCTCTTGGATCTTCCTTTTTAGTATGTAACACGCCTTTGTTGGGTGGTGTACATATCTGTGGAAGATGCAGTACTTGGGGTTGTTGGCACTGCCGACTTCACTGGGCCGCCTCTCCTCCGGAAGGGTGATCTTGCCACTTTTGATGAGACACTCGAATATACTCGGAATATCATCGTCGTCGAAAGAGTATACCTCGACGGGCCTGGAAGTCCCAGATTTTGTCTGCGTGGTTGCCGCAGTCTTCTGTCTGGACGTATTGATCGCCAGAGCTTCTTTTCCTTTGGAACTGCGAGGATGGTCGCCGTTGGGGGATGACCTCTTGCCTGTGTCAGAGGTAGAGATCATGATGCCATTGTCACGCGCCTTGCGCCTGTTGTCCTCGGCGGCTACCCTGAGATGATGAACAAGGGCCAATCATGGAACTGATATGGTCCTGTGAACACCGAGATCACGGGAAGAAGGTTCTTCCTGCAAATGTCCACCAACGCTGAGTTTGGAACTCCTGGAGGCATCTGTAAAGTGGCTTGGCAAAAATGTTCGACGAAGGTGCGAACGTCCTCCTTTTCCCTCTGCTTGACTTCGATGAGAGAGGACATAGACATGTCCATTCCTCCCTCGTAGAATCATGTGAAAAATAGAGCCTTGATGTCTTCGAAGGAAGTAATACAGTTGTCTGCCAGGCTGCGGTACCACTGGTAAGCTACTCCTGAGAGACAGCCCTTGAACACCCGGGTGAGGAGGGTGTCATTCCCTTGTAGCAACACTGTCATCATACTGAAATAGTTTATGTACTGACTTGGTGATGTTTTTCCCTCGAACAGGGCCATAGTCTGAGGTTTGTACCTCAGAGGAAAAGGGACCTCTTCCCAGATAGCTGGGTATGGCTGGTTGATTCCCAATTTCTTGAGCTGATCTTTGTGCTTCAAGGCGTTGAATTGGGCTTTCAACTCCCGCACTGCTTGAATCGAATTTTCAGCTGGCAGCGAGACCACGGAATGGTGCGGCGTCGGTTGTATCATGACTCCAGTACGAGGTAGTACATTCTCTAGGTGAGGAAGTGAAGGACCAGCTGACTCTTGATCTAGAGCAGGCTCTTGGATCGTGTTGGATGGTGGTAGGTCCACCCCCACACGTATCTGAGTAGGCGGGACCGATGTTTGAGCCATAGCAGCCGCCTGTTGAGTTAGCATCATTTGGTGCATGTTCTCCATCATGGATTGCATTTGCTTCAGAGATGTCTCTAGTGTAGTAATGCGTTGCTCAGCGTTCCCTGATGGCGAGGCTTCCTCGTGTTCATCTCCAATGGCATAAACTCCCATCTTCCTGGGCGTTATTGAAGGATGAGTATACGTCGCTGCAGAAGTTGACTCTATACTCTCAGTATCTGATTCGGGAGACTGGCGACCCCCAGCATCGGAATCAGAAGAGCACGAAGTCAGTTGTCGTGACTTTGAACGAGTGTTCTGGAACACCCCAGCTTCGGTGTCCCTAAGGAGCATGTTGAATTTTTTTCGGCTCGGAGTTCTAGAGGACGGACGTCTTGAGTCTGAGCTTCCTCCAGGTATATGTGAACCCATGTTCACAGATGCATGCACGGGCTCTTCTTCTAGGAAAGATGGAGAGTAGCTCAGCCGGTCAAAAACCGGTCGTTTTATTTTAGAACAGCAATAATTAATTACAATCCTGTGACTATTACAGCAGTGCTCGCTAGGAGACGTAATAGCCATGCTGGAAGATCCCCTCTCCTTGTGTTTCCGGATCAGATATTTGCGCAGGTCAGGAGGAGTTGCAGAAGAAGAAGATGATGGCTTGTTCCTTCTGTTCGTATTGGTGGGCATGTAGATAATGGGAACCATAGTCTTCCCTGTGCCACCCGTATACAAAAGGTTGGCCATCTGGGTGGCGGATAATCCCCGAGGAGGATGTCTTTCCGCAACTGGAGCCTTCTTTATGCCTAGGGACTTCGCCTGGCATAATTTGGAGCTTCGCTCTGGTTGCCGTAAAATTGAGGATGTCCTCAGTTGGCCATCAGCGTCTCGCGTAATTCGGAGGGTGTGCAGATTGTTCCCTTACTGGCATAAATACCGAGAAGTTGAGTAGTCCGCCGCTCGCTTTTCCTTGCGGAGATCACAGGGATCATCTGGTTCTCCGTAGAGGTCAGATGTTGTTTTACGCGCGGAGCGTATCTTGTACTTCTGATTTGGCGCTGAGGCTTTATCAGAAGTTTTGTCTATTCCGCCAAGGACGGGAGACTGAATTTCACGCGCAAAGCACGGAGTATACTTTTGGGTTAGCACTGAGGCATTGCCAGAAGTTTTGTCGGTTTTGTCAGAGATAGGCGACTGAATTTTACGCGCAGGGCGCGGAGGGAGCAATGCTACAATCTCATTGGTCGGAGAGATCGGAGAGTCCACAGGAATGGTAGAGGATGTCTTGGGCATCCAGACCTTTCGCAGCTTCCTATTGTTTTGGACAGAGAGAGAGTGAGAGCTGCCCTTTGTTCGGACCATATCTTCGTAGGCAGACTGGTCGAACTGGACGACCAGTGCCTTCTTCACGGATTCTACGGATACCGTTTCGTGTTGAGCAATAGCTTCCTCATCAGAAGAGAAAGATGTCCCCAGTAGAGTTGTCATCTTGTTTTGGATAATATAAACAAAAAAAGATTTGATGAATGCGGAAAATGAGGTCTTGTACGAAGACCCGCCCTTCTTTTATGTTACAAACAAGATTGTACAAATTTGATCCTATACGAGGATGTCTAAGTACAATTTATTTAATCTGGGTGAATATTGCTATAGGTGTCTGATCTGCAGTCGATCACTTTAGCCCTTGGACCACACGATGTTGAAGAAGTATCGTGGAAGACAGGTAGCAGCTTCGAGGGTTGCTAAAGAGGGTGGATGCCCGATGCCAAAGTCGTCGATCCCTTCTCTTTGCCTGAGCTCTGGATTCTTCTCTCTCTCTCTCTCCTCTATTTCTCCTTTCAGTTTGTCGGCCTACTTTTGATCGTTCGACCAATTCTTCGACCTTGTCCTCTGTTGATAGAGGTATCTATTTATGGAGTTTTAGTGATAGTGACCACTCAATCGGTGTAAAAACCGAGTAGTGGAAAGTACAGCACCCTTTTACACAACGGTTAAAACAACCAATGCCTGCGTATAGATGATCCTTTGAATGAGCGTGTGACGCGGGTCCAACTAAGGGACAAAATGCGTATAATCGCTACGAAGATCACGGCGTAGAAGCCACGTAGGTAGGTATCCATCGTGTAGAAGAGGTTGGCATAGACGCCATTGTCTGTCACCATGGCATAGAAGCCAAATAGTTATCAAACCGACATAGAAGCCGAATAGGAGTAGAAGCCGAGTGGTCATAAAGGCCGAGTAGGCGTAGAAGCCGAGTGGTCATAGAGGCCGAGTAGGCGTAGAAGCCGAGTAGGCACCAAAGCTGAATGGGCGTAGAAGTAGAGCAGACACTGAAGCTGAATGGGCGTAGAAGCCGAGCAGGCACTGAAGCTGAATAGGCGTAGAAGCCGCTGCGTAACGTGCCAGAATGATGATGTAGACATTTTAGCCGGAATTACGGCTCTTGGAGATAATCAGATCTCTTACATTAAATGCAGAGATCTGCCCCCATCATGTACATTAAATGCAGATGCTTGTCTTTAAGATTTGCCATCATTCTGCACATTAAATGCAGATACGCACCTTGAATCCTGTGCGAAGAGTAACCGCTGTCGTGGCAGTCTGTTCGTCTTCTGCAGAGCGTAAGGAGCTCATGTTCGCCTGTGTAAAACTAGGCAGCGTATTCCCTTGTATGCGTAGGAGCAGCTCTCGCAAAGGGGATGTCACTAAACGACGGTTCGGTAACATTTAATCAAATCTCCTGCATTAAATGTGGAGATCCGCCATCATCCTGCATATTAAATGCAGAGTCGTATTTTGAAGGTCTGCCACCCTTCTGTGCATCAAACGCAGAGACGTGCCTCAGGCATTTGTCAGTATTCGGCGCATTAATTGCAGAGACGTGCCTTGAGGGCCTGTCACTGCCCTGTGCATTAAATACAGAGACGCGCCTCGAGTCCCGTACGGAGTGCACCTTTTGACGTGGCAGGCGGTTTGTCTTCCGTGGAGCATAAGGAGCTCTCATCTGCCTGTGTAAAACTAGGCAGCGTATTCCTCTGTGTACATAAAAGAGGTTTTACGCAAGGAAAATGGCAGTGAATGACAGCCTGGGTTGCAGTGCCGCGCCATCATTATAGCCGTCGCCTGGGTAGTCAAGCAGTATCCCTTTGTCAGAAGTCGAGACGTCAGGTTCATTGCAGGATCTGACAGGTTCATTGTAGGGGATACGAAGCGTCCCTCGTACACTTCAATGCTGCATTGAAAGAGGATGAGTTTTACGCCATAAAGGCGATGACGCACCCTGTTTACGCCAAAGCAGCCTGGACATACTGCCCTACGCGAATGGTCCTCGAGCCTATATTTCACGTTGCGCTTGGCGGAGAAGCTCTGATTGCATGTTGAAGGCTCTGAAGTCCTCTGTTTACGCTGCTTTGCATCAATAAGGTGCGTAGAGCTATCCAGCATATTTTTTATACTTCTACACTTGCTGAGGTAAAGGCATCTAATGTGATGAACTTCATCAAACATTACGTTATTTATCGCTTCGGGATACCCCGAAGGATAATCCATGACAATGGGCCTCAATTCATCAGCCAAGCATTTTATCGATTTTGTGATAAAAATCGATACAGAATGTCGCCTCGACGACATATAATCCTGCTGCTAATGGTTTGGCGGAAGCTTTCAACAAAACCATTATCAAGCTCTTGAAGAAGTTCGTCTCTTCAAACAAAAGGGATTGGAATGAGAAGCTGGGAGAATGTCTCTGGGCATACCGCACAACGGTACGGACACCGACAGGTTGTACCCCATTCTTATTAGTTTACGGGAGTGAAGCAGTTCTCCCCATCGAGATCCAAATTTTGTCACTCAGGATAGCCATAGCTAATAAGCTGACTCAAGAAAAGAATGACCTGTTAAGGCTTCAAGAGCTAGAAGGATTAGATGAGAAACGCCTCCAAGCTCAACAACGCATCGCGCTCTACCAAGCACGCATTTCCAAGGCTTTTAATCAAAAGGTAAAGGAAAGGGTGTTCAAAGTCGGTGAGCTAGTTTTAGCCGTAAGAAGGCCGATGATTCTTACTCATAGGAGTAAGGGCAAATTCCAGCCCAAATGGGAAGGCCCTTATGTGATCGAGACGATGTTCTCAAACGGCGCTTACAGGTTAGCCCAGCCTAATGGAGACCTGCTAATGGCTCCTATCAATGGCAAATTCCTGAAAAGGTACCACGCATAACCTCCTCTGCTCAAATGGAGTATGATGAAGGTCTCATTCTGACAAGACTACTTCCAAAAATGATTTTAGCTAGGAGCATATTCTATCATATAACATCTGAATAGATATGTCCCGCTGAAACGTACCGAGAGTATATCATGTTCATATTACCTCTGATATCACTTTTTACCCAAACCTGTCATTTATATTCCAAGATGATGGGTCCACAAAGTTAGATGAAAAGCCTCTTTATTATTCCCAAAAGGAGCAGAAGTACATTGAAAAGCAAAAGCAAAAGTACATCATTTTGGGGGAGCATTCAGGTCGCGAAGCTGCTGCGCCAGTGCGGCCATCCTCTCAGTCCTGGAATCAAAGACATCATGGCGAGCCCGCTCCAGCCGTGCCTCATCATTGCTCATGAGGGACAGTTTGGCCCTAGCCCGAAGAAAACCAGCACGGGCGATTTCTGCACACACCAAGTTCTGTTGTGCTACGCCCAACCGGCTATCCACCACAACTAGAACTTCCGACGACTGAGAAGCCCACTCCTTTGCCTGAGCAAGTTTTGTTTCCAGCCTGAGGACCCTCGCTACATTCCCTTCGTGCTCGGCCTGGCACTTCGTTTTAAGAACAATGGCCTCCTCTAGGACGACCTTTCCTTCATCCTTCTCCCGCTCATGTGTTTGGATGGATTTATTTATGCCTGCCATCTGTTTGGCAAGCCGTGCAGTCATGGAGTCGTATCTAGCCTGGACCAGATCTTCAACATTGTCTCAAGCTAGCTGCAAGTATTCGTTAATGGGTTGCTCCAAACCATTAACTATCTCCTCCAGCGTCTCAGCTAGCCCAGTATTGTCGAATTCTCGGATCAGCGCTATCACGGACTGGGAGGACCTCTTCAGCGACACAAAGCTCAGATTCTTCGTCAACACCATTGATATTAATATTTTCAGAGTGGTGTAGAAGATGCCGGTGAACTGCTCGATCAGCGCAGCTAGATCCGAACGGATGCCGGGAGTGGCCTCAATATTGGCGTATCCCCCTCCAAGAACAACCACAGACGATGTTACCATGGCCGTCGCCTCAACAGGTGGTGCGACAAAAGAAGAAGCGCCAACACTGGACGAAGATACCAGCATACTCATAGGAGGCATTGTCGCAATGACAGGCTCGTCCTCCTCTTGAGATATCTGAATCTTGTCAACTGGAGAGTCGGCACCCGAAGATGTCTCCTCTTCAAAGTCAGGCACCTCCGTGTCGCCACCAGGACCTGACACAAAGCCAAAGAGCGCATCTACACTGCCCTCCCCGAAGATGTCTTCCCCTGAAAAGAAGACAAAAGGGAGTTAGTATCGAAACGATGTTAACTTTCCTAAAAAAAGGCGTGAAGACGACATTTACCCATGGCCGACGGCACATATGTCGCATCTACGGCCTATACAGCTAAATCATTTCTTAACGATGCTAAGCAAGCTGTCATACCTGGAGAAAGGGGTCTGCTAATTGGCGCTGGCAAATAGTCTTCCAGGTCCTCGTCAAATTCCAACCGAGGCTTATCAGCTGGAATCTCGTTGGGTGCACTGGCAGACACGGCAGGAATCTCTCCCGATGCCGATCCACATAAAGGTATACTCAGCCCAGAAGGTGACCTCGTTCCACTACCTGAAGCAGTAGCAGCGACGGCGATCTCCAGCATAGATTCTCTGGCACCATCAGCCGGAATATTAGAGGGCCCCTCTCTAAAAGGTGAGGAACCCCCAATCAAAGAATCATCCCCAACATGGGGAGATGCAGGCTCACTTCCAGGAGCCTCAATACCAGGAATCCGGAGAGGACGATTAACCGTCTTCTTCTTCCTCTTGAGAGGGGAAGTCTCCTTCGGAGTAGGAGCCCTTCGCTTCCCAGAAATAACCAAAGGGCCCGCAGGCAAAGGTACTTCACCCTGCTATACCACCAACAGAGGCTCATCTGGATTGACGAAATCCTCACCCTCGTCTGAAGAGACCGAGGGGACTTCGACTCTTCCTCCAGACTTGGAAGAGGGCACCCTAAAACCTCCATGCATATCAAAATCGCGATGGAAGGTGTTCGTTGTCACATAAAACTGGGCATACGAGTGCAGGATACGCAGCACCGTGGAGAGGGTAATGACCGACATAGTAAAAATTGCTCCAGTACAACCCATAAGGAAGTATCGCCAGCCTCTCGCCCCATCAATGAGTCCACCCCTGGACCGGAAGCTGGTGACAGCGTTGCCCATGTGCAACTGATCATACCCGAACAGCCTGGCAAACCGACTAGGCAGGTAGGGTTCCAAGAAGCAATGGTCTTCACTCTTGTATAGTAGATGGGAAGGTCTGATGCAGACCAACCAATTAAAAGCTTCAGGAGAAAGATTGGTCTTTTCTCTACCTGAATCTTCAAGCCTAATCCCCAATTAATTGCGATGTACGGAGGGGACAGTGCAGAAAAGCTTCCAGCTGTGACTGAAGCCCAGCGCCTGTCGACAGTCTATAACCGTAGTCACGTTCCAGGAAGACTTCTGGTAGTTCAACAATAAGCTACCCACCGAACTACTGCCAGAGCCGGGAGACATAACCCTGGGGTTTTGAAGAATTAACCACCCCATCAAGTATAGGTATGGTAACTCTACCCTGGGAAAGCTATCACGCCAGGTTTTATCGACGAGCAGCCCGTCAGTCATGGCCCTCAGGCCAGCTTGAACGCGGCACACCATGGCAGGGAGCAAGCCTAGTCTTGCCCCAAACACCAAACACACTGCAGGCCACAGCGTGTTACGGTGAATGCGGTCCGCAGATGCGACGCCAGGTACCACCACCCGGCGCAGCCATATGGAGAGGAAGCTAGCCAGTTGAGCTTCCCTGGATAGAGGCCTGCGGCAGTGCCTCAAATAACTGTAGGCTTTAGTGCCCACAGAATACTGTCCTATCCCTTCGTCGAGGATCAAGTTCGGAGCCCCAGCGTCTACCATGAGGTCATCGACTACCTGAGCATTAAGCACGCTAAGAGGATTCACAGGCGGATCCTTGCCCTCCAATACCTTCTTCGGCTTAACATTCCTGGGCCGATGAAAGAAGAGGTAGGATGTCCATTTATTGATGTGAGTCAAATCTGAGGGCTCACCATAAAAAGTAGTGCAAGCGAGGTAGTGGCACATCAGCTCCTGATACACTTCCACTACCCGAGGGTCCGAATCCTCCAGCTCCCGGTGTCACGACCCGCACCCGGTTTAGGGGCACGAGTGCGTGGGTACGTCCAGCCTACGCCGCAGCATCGGCGGTAGAACGCTGTCTAGGTCATGTAACTATCTAATCAAACTCACGTGAATACCCAACTCCATAAGGAGACGTGGATATCATAAAATAATGCTAGAAATACTCAATCACAAAAACTAAAGCACGATGATATATCAAGGCAAGCAAGAAATACAAGACAAGTCTAACGACAAAATAATCATACCTGCAATCATTAACTTCCAATCCCCAAGTGTCAGAAACCAGTCTACTAAGGTCACAGTCTGGAAAATATTTTCCAGTCAGGAAGGAGCAAAGTACATCTCTAAATAGCAGTTCTATATAAATGACATAAACTATGTAGCAGTTCTAGATGGAAATATACCAGATGCATGTATAGGTACGAGAAATGTACAATGAAAGAAATACTGGAAATACTGTAAGTAAATGCAGGAAAAGAAACAATATGTCAATGAGTAAGAACCCTATGACTAAGTGTGTGAGTACTAGCTTTAACATGTGATCGGCTTGGGAACTTGATCAGGCTGGTTACATGTGATTAGCTCTGATTCATGGAAGGTCAGGCTAACCGTTGGTTAGCTATGATGCATGTAGAGGTCAGGCTAATCACACGTAACAGCTATGAAGCATGGAGATGGTCAGGCCGCACCCGACGTGAGATGTGGGGTGAGCTATGATGCATGGAAAGTTGGGTCTGATCACATATCTATACTAAAATACTCTCCAAACTCCCGACTGGTATAGTAGATCAAATCATGGTACGCTATGGCACGGGATTCCCTAGGGAGGTAGCAAATCTCCCCGGGTCTCAATGTTTGTACATGCACAAGATATCAAGAAAACAAGTCTTGTACAAGCTACACCATGAATAAAGAATAATATCTCATGACGAGATCTGTGTATACCAATCCGTGTAACCAACGTGTCAATAACATGGATATTTACACTAGATATAGTGAACATAGGAGATATCATAAATTAGAAACTAATCAGAGAATGTACTCGCCTTTGGTCCTTAGCTGGTGAATATCGAGGTCCTGTTCCAGAGTGTCGCCTGGAGGAACCAACAGTCCTAATGACATATCAAAATAATACTTGTATCAGATGCTACGCTAACACACAAATCCATGAAGTCAGAGGCTCTGCCAGATATGGCACTGGTCAATCTAGGGTCATCTGGTAGGGATATATAAATATACATATATCTATTTTTAACTACATTAATACTTACAATATATATATATATACACCAATATAAATACATATGCAATATATATATGTACCAAAATACTAATTATATTAAATTATACTATGTATACAAGTACACATATATATAAACCAAAATACCAAACAAATATATACATATATTTATATACATACCAAATTAGCACTTATATCAAAATAAATATACATATATTTATTTACATATACCAAATTAACAATTACCAACATATACTGAAAATACAGATATACATATATACCAATTTGAAATATATTAAGTATATACAAAATATATACATATACATATACCAATATTACATATTAATATTTATTTAATACGTACACACAAAATATATATTGAATACATATATATATATAAGTTGAGAAATACGCGATATATATATATAAGTATATATATACATATACACGTATATATATAAATCATATATATACACTAATAAAAATATGCTATATACATACATTAACATATGCTATATACATACATTAACATACATTTATTAATTTTATACTATATGAAAATAACTAATATTCATGCATATACATATATATCTACACATTGATTAAATATATACAATTACATTCACATTAATTAAATACCTACAAATACATATACATTAGTCATATATGTACATATACATTACATTAGTTATATATACATACATATATAGATACATATATATATATATATATATATATATATATATATATATATAAAGAAGGAGGGAGAGGGGAAAAATACTTACAGAGGTGGCTCGAACTTGGCCGGAGAGGCAGCTTGCCGGAGCAGGGTGGCTACGGGCTGATGGCCGGCCGGAGGGGGATGGTGATAGGTGGTGATGGGGGTGGTTGATGGTGAAGAGGGTGGTGGTTGATGTTTAATGGAGGTGGTGGTGGTTGATGTTTAATGGAAGAGGGGATAGGTGGTTGACCGGAGATCGGGTTGCCCGAGGGTGGAGCTGCCGGAGTTGACGAAAGCAGCAGAGGGAGGAGAGTTGTTCGGCGAAGGGAGGAAGCTCGGGTTGGGTTGTGCTGCACCGCCGGGGTCGACTGGAGCGGGATGCAGCAGTCGGAGCAGTGCCGCGGAAGGAGGGAGCAAGGGGGTGTTCGGTCGCCGGAGCAGATTGGCGGGTGGAGTGCAGCAGGGAGAGGGGGTTGGCCGCCGGGGTGAATGGAAGAGCAGCAGAAATGGCCGGAGTTCAGTCGGAGTGGGGTCGGGCTCGGTCGCCTTGCTGGCCGGGCCGGAGAGGAGAAGTTCAGCGGGCGGTCGGAGCAGCCAGCGTCGGTCGGGGTCGAGCTTGGCCGCCGGAGGGGAGAGAGGGCCGTCGGTGCACATGAAGTCGGGTTTGGGGATGAACAGGATGTTCCCCCCCCCCCCTTTAGCAAATTCAAAATTTAAAAATAGGTGGAGAAGAAAGGAAGGAGAAGAAGAAGAAGAGAAGAAGAAAAGAAAAAAGTTTCCTACGTTGGGGTTGAGGATGGAGGAGAGAGAGAGGTGGGGGCTTGCTTGGGGATTAGGGTTTTCTAGGGAAAAGTGTTGATGGGGCCTTAAATAGTAAGAGGGTGTTGTGCAATCAAGGGTGGTGATTGACCCCCTTTGAATGGATGGTCTAGATTGGCCATGAAGGAATTTTTATATGGGAATGAGGGTGAGAGGCTTTATTAAAAATTATTGGGCTCCCTCATTGTTTAAACAAATGGGTGTTGACACCAAAAATGCAAATTTGCAAATTAGCCCCCTTAAATATGGGTATTTGCACAGACGCATAAAATGACGAAAATTTGGCGGGCGATTCGGTGTCCGGTGTTTTGTAGGGTCAGGGGCGCTATAAGTTTGGTGTGGGCTAAAATAGCAGGGCACTAGAATTAAATTAGAATTTCAGAATTGGTTTAAATAGTATCCTCAATTTAATTAGAATAAAATGTAAGTTGTGTTCTAAAATTAATTAGGAGTACATGGGGCCAAAATCAGGTCAGGTCATCAATACCAATAATGAAGAAGACTCAGAACAGGATATTATCCTAATTTGGGCCGCACGAAAAATAGGTCAAGATTGTCCCCAATTTTTGATTGGAACGCACAACGATACAAAATAGGAATTTATTAAATAACGTCCGTGACGATTTTTTTGTGCGGCTAGAAATAATGCACAGAGAGCATAATTATGAGTTGCAAAAATAGCAGAATGGAAGGCGAGCATGTCTAGGGCAAGATTGTGAAATTTGTTGGAAGACAAAAGCTAGGGTAGTACTCCAAATATCGAAGCAAAGACAATGCGCAATAATTAATTAAAATATGGTAATTAATTATTACCTCCAAGAATTTAATTCTAGATAAAACAATTAAATACCGAATTCCACAATTCGGACAGGCGTCATCTACTGGGCTTCTAGGTCAAGTCTGCTAGCTCAAAACGAATGAACACCATATATAATTATATTTAATTACATATCTCACATATTTATTTAAAATAATTAATTATCATGCAATTACTTAATTGTAACTACCATAATATTAAATATTGTAAAAAGTCGAAAATACCTCTGTTTTCGGAACGTGGTAGTGACAAGTCTACCCTCCTTAAAAGAATTTCGTCCTCGAAATTTAAAGTCCTCATAGTAGTGTTTACTCGTACACATTATTATTTCTATAAATAGTGAAATCCAACAACCCACAAAATCCTGAAATAATCCACCTTGTCGTCTCGCAATTTTCAAAAATTTCTGAAATATTCTCAAAATAAAAATCAGATTCCATCTCCTCACAATTCCTACGAATTTAAATTAAAAATTTATACTCGGAATTTGATATCTGTTCCTCAAATTTAATTTCGATCAATGTATTGATTCTCGTCCCAAAAATCTGAATCCAAACAATAATCCATCAACGATCTGATTCTTCAGTTTTTCCTTTTTCCTCAAAATACTTAATAATGCGACACTTACGGAATCTTCAAATGCAACATTCATAATATAAAATTTTAAATTACTATCTTGCAATCAAATAGATATAGTGATAATTTTTCATAGATATATCATTATCAATAATCATCAATCCTACCATATAAATTTCTGTACCTCTCATTTAAATTAATGTTGTATCCTCGAAGTTTTATGATAATTAATCACCTCTCTATCTTGATAAAATCAATGGTTTATCAACTCTGCCATATTAAATCCTTAATTCCTTATGCTTATCTTCCAAAATTTTATCATCTCGTTTCTCTGGTCAAGTCATAACCTCTTCGTAAATCTACTATGGTCAACCCCAATAATCATGGTCTAAAAAATCTTTACTACAATCCTACAACATGCAACCTAAGGGGATGTGTACGGTCATGGTGTCTTTTGTCATGGTATTGCAGTCTCTGTATCAGGGGTACTACTAACTACATTATAACAAGAGTCATGCATACAAGCTACGGTACTAAGGTATCAGTCAATTACTCAATTAGATAGGAACAAAATGAGGGAAGAACAGAACCTGCTAACACATTACCTGTAGTATCTCCTATCTCTAACATACACTTAACTCTAGCATGTTCACTAACTAATTCCTTTTTCAAGTACATTGGTACCCATATCAACTAGTCACTTATCCACAAGATCCATGAATATATCCATGTTGCACACACATGTCTATTAACACCTAAATCTGATGCCTAGAATCTCTAATATAACCATGATTCAATAATGCATCTAAGTTTAATACCTCTATCTCTTCAGTACCACACTCTCTGTCAGTTCTCGTTCCTACTACCATTGTCCATACTATTTGTTCTCATCGCTCCAGTGCACACCAAGTGTAACACCATACTAAGTACTGTTCTTTCCAATACAACTTTAGATGGACACCCAAGTCAGTCTGCGGTGCCATCTCAATCCTGCTCAAGTTATCAGATCCTAACACATGTATATCATCTACTCATATACTAATATATTTTGCATGAATTTAATCTTCAAAATAATCGTCAAGGTTTAACTTCTCGATCAACAAAATAAATTGCATATACCTCCTCAAAGTCAGGTACTCAACATTGAAAATAAATTTAATCACTTCTAAAATCCTTGTAGCCTTAACCATATTTATTGAATTCATATTTGAAATCCTCAAAAATTAAATGACAAAATCTCAACTCCTCAATTATTCTAAAAATACAATCTTATTTCCACCCTTTTAATTTATAACTCCACAATGTACATATCAGTGCTCACGGTCTCTGATACTCAAGGTGCACTCAATGCATCTAGTGTCTATAATTGTGTACTAAAATTGTACTGCCTGAATCACTTGTACTATTACCTCTAATGATCAAAGTTATCATCAACTGTGTTTTCTTTCATGATTTTAATTCATGTCAACTGGTATACCATCTAATTATCATCACACCGAGTGCTTACTGTTACTAGCACCATTTTCAATAATCCTTGATATAGAATCATTGGCACTCTTGGCATTACATTACTAGCTTCATTAATAAATTATCTCATCAAGCTCATTAGAACTCATGTTTAACTGTACCTTCTATAATACTCATGTTTCTTTACTCTCATGGGTAGGCATATGGTTCTATATCTCGATTGATGTATAAGCATATCTCTTAATCCTTTTACAGCCTGTTAAACTAATTTGTGATACACTTCACAACTTTCATTACTAATCCTGATATTTCTCTACTTATGATATCTCATTAAACCCTTTATGCATATACATTCCTTTACTCTTTACACACCCGGTATCAATCATCAAATTGAACATCATGCTCCATTAATCTTTAACGCAATTCCTTGATACTTAATTATTTACATAGATCTCTCAATTACATAATTATGATTATCCAGGACGGGTAATTGGCTCTGATACTAACTCTGAGAACTATCACTGATACTCTATACTCTCCTTAACTCTCAGTCTCTAATGACACTTCTCCTAGAACCATTGTTACAAGGTACTCTGCTAAGGGCTAACTCTAGATTAAATCCTACTGCTCACATGTCCAACTAGGAAATACTTACAAACTCACAAGTCACACTCAGTCAATACTAATACTCAAGACACAGACATAATTATAAGTCACTAATTATCATACTTAACAAGGAACCCTCAAGGAATAGAAGCTCAAAAGGAATTGGATTGAGGACAGAAGGTATCTTTACTGCTAGTAAAGAAAAGAAGCGATGGAACAAAGTCCTGGAATAACAGAAATAGATAATTCTTGAGATGATACTTTAAGAACCAATTTAAGATACAACCTGATAATCATACACGTTTGTCAGAAATCATGACACACAGAATCCTCGCCACGCCAGTAAGCATAGATGTGATAACGACAGGTTCCGTAATTAAGGTATGCAACTCTATAATCATGTCATCTAGAATCCTTGCCACGCCAACCGGTATGGCTGCGAGAAACTCTAAATCTCATAACTAAAGTATGTACATCCAAGTTAGGTTCCTACGTTCTCGTCACGACAGCTAATATGGCTGCGATAAACCCTAGGTTCCATAATCAAAGTAGACGTTTTACCTTTCTCACTGTCCTCATCAATATATGTCATCAGATGATACCATAAATTCTAGTCCGTAAAATTTATCTCAATATGAAATCAACTCAACAACGATACCAGGAATTAAAGTTAACAACTGGTCAACAAGAATCAAACTCAATATCAACGAGTGAGGATGGTCGGAAACAAGGGCGAAGGAATTAAATTGGAAATTATAATAAGATTCTCAAGGGGTCGTCCCAGGAATCTCTCAAGAATTTGTGATTGAGTATTCGCTCTCGTCCTAGTATCCTATGTCCTAGATCCTATCGCAGGCATGTAGTAGTATAACAAGGATGCCACACTACTACGATATCGTACAACTCGCGAAGTCTGACCTGCATGGGCCACCAATAAAAATGTGTCACGACCCGTACCCGGTTTAGGGGCACGAGTGCGTGGGTACGTCCAGCCTACGCCGCAGCATCGACGGTAGAACGCTGTCTAGGTCATGTAACTATCTAATCAAACTCACGTGAATACCCAACTCCATAAGGAGACGTGGATATCATAAAATAATGCTAGAAGTACTCAATCATAAAAACTAAAGCACGATGAGATATCAAGGCAAGCAAGAAATACAAGACAAGTCTAACGACAAAATAATCATACCTGCAATCATTAACTTCCAATCCCCAAGTGTCGGAAACCAGTCTACTAAGGTCACAGTCTGAAAAATATTTTCCAGTCAGGAAGGAGCAAAGTACATCTCTAAATAGCAGTTCTATATAAATGACATAAACTATGTAGCAGTTCTAGATGGAAATATACCAGATGCATGTATAGGTACGAGAAATGTACAATGAAAGAAATACTGGAAATACTGTAAGTAAATGCAGGAAAAGAAACAATATGTCAATGAGCAAGAACCCTATGACTAAGTGTGTGAGTACTAGCTTTAACATGTGATCGGCTTGGGAACTTGATCAGGCTGGTTATATGTGATTAGCTATGATTCATGGAAGGTCAGGCTAACCGTTGGTTAGCTATGATGCATGTAGAGGTCAGGCTAATCACACGTAACAGCTATGAAGCATGGAGATGGTCAGGCCGCACCCGACGTGAGATGTGGGGTGAGCTATGATGCATGAAAAGTTGGGTCTGATCACATATCTATACTAAAATACTCCCCAAACCCCCGACTGGTATAGTAGATCAAATCATGGTACGCTATGGCACGGGATTCCCTAGGGAGGTAGCAAATCTCCCCGGGTCTCAATGTCTGTACATGCACAAGATATCAAGGAAACAAGTCTTGTACAAGCTACACCATGAATAAGGAATAACATCTCATGACGAGATCTGTGTATACCAATCCGTGTAACCAACGTGTTAAGAACATTGATATTTACACTAGATACAGTGAACATAGGAGATATCATAAATTAGAAACTAATCAGAGAATGTACTCGCCTTTGGTCCTTAGCTGGTGAATATCGAGGTCCTATTCCAGAGTGTCGCCTGGAGGAACCAACAGTCCTAATGACATATCAAAATAATACTTGTATCAGATGCTACGCTAACACACAAATCCATGAAGTCAGAGGCTCTGCCAGATATGGCACTGGTCAATCTAGGGTCATCTGGTAGGGATATATAAATATACATATA
Source organism: Iris macrosiphon (assembly GCA_036927795.1). Classification (NCBI taxonomy): domain Eukaryota; kingdom Viridiplantae; phylum Streptophyta; class Magnoliopsida; order Asparagales; family Iridaceae; genus Iris; species Iris macrosiphon. The sequence continues at coordinate 68,864,159 of JAYESA010000008.1, read as the reverse complement.
TCTATTTTTAACTACATTAATACTTACAATATATATATATATACACCAATATAAATACATATGCAATATATATATGTACCAAAATACTAATTATATTAAATTATACTATGTATACAAGTACACATATATATAAACCAAAATACCAAACAAATATATACATATATTTATATACATACCAAATTAGCACTTATATCAAAATAAATATACATATATTTATTTACATATACCAAATTAACAATTACCAACATATATTGAAAATACAGATATACATATATACCAATTTGAAATATATTAAGTATATACAAAATATATACATATACATATACCAATATTACATATTAATATTTATTTAATACATAGACACAAAATATATATTGAGTACATATATATATAAGTTGAGAAATACGCGATATATATATATAAGTATATATATACATATACACGTATATATATAAATCATATATATACACTAATAAAAATATGCTATATACATACATTAACATACATTTATTAATTTTATACTATATGAAAATAACTAATATTCATGCATATACATATATATCTACACATTGATTAAATATATACAATTACATTCACATTAATTAAATACCTACAAATACATATACATTAGTCATATATGTACATATACATTACATTAGTTATATATACATACATATATATATACATATATATATATATATATATATATATATATATATAAAGAAGGAGGGAGAGGGGAAAAATACTTACAGAGGTGGCTCGAACTTGGCCGGAGAGGCAGCTTGCCGGAGCAGGGTGGCTACGGGCTGATGGCCGGCCGGAGGGGGATGGTGATAGGTGGTGATGGGGGTGGTAGATGGTGAAGAGGGTGGTGGTAGATGGTGAAGATGGAGGTGGTGGTGGTAGATGGTGAAGATGGAGGTGGTGGTGGTTGATGTTTAATGGAGGTGGTGGTGGTTGATGTTTAATGGAAGAGGGGATAGGTGGCTGACCGGAGATCGGGTTGCCCGAGGGTGGAGCTGCCGGAGTTGAGGAAAGCAGCAGAGGGAGAAGAGTTGTTCGGCGGAGGGAGGAAGCTCGGGTTGGGTTGTACTGCACCGTCGGGGTCGACTGGAGCGGGGTGCAGCAGTCGGAGCAGTGCCGCGGAAGGAGGGAGCAAGGTGGGTGTTCGATCGCCGGAGCAGATTGGCGGGTGGAGTGCAGCAGGGAGAGGGGGTTGGCCGCCGGGGTGAATGGAAGAGCAGCAGAAATGGCCGGAGTTCAGTCGGAGTGGGGTCGGGCTCGGTCGCCTTGCTGGCCGAGCCGGAGAGGAGAAGTTCAGCGGGCGGTCGGAGCAGCCAGCGTCGGTCGGGGTCGAGCTTGGCCGCCGGAGGGGAGAGAGGGCCGCCGGTGCACATGAAGTCGGGTTTGGGGATGAACAGGATGTTTCCCCCCCTTTAGCAAATTCAAAATTTAAAAAGAGGTGGAGAAGAAAGGAAGGAGAAGAAGAAGAAGAAGAGAAGAAGAAAAGAAAAAAGTTTCCTATGTTGGGGTTGAGGATGGAGGAGAGAGAGAGGTGGGGGCTTGCTTGGGGATTAGGGTTTTCTAGGGAAAAGTGTTGATGGGGCCTTAAATAGTAAGAGGGTGTTGTGCAATCAAGGGTGGTGATTGACCCCCTTTGAATGGGTGGTCTAGATTGGCCATGAAGAAATTTTCATATAGGAATGAGGGTGAGAGGCTTTATTAAAAATTATTGGGCTCCCTCATTGTTTAAACAAATGGGTGTTGACACCAAAAATGCAAATTTGCAAATTAGCCCCCTTAAATGTGGGTATTTGCCCAGACGCATAAAATGACGAAAATTTGGTGGACGATTCGGTGTCCGGTGTTTTGTAGGGTCAAGGGCGCTATAAGTTTAGTGTGGGCTAAAATAGCAGGGCACTGGAATTAAATTGGAATTTCAGAATTGGTTTAAATAGTATCCTCAATTTAATTAGAATAAAATGCAAGTTGTGTTCTAAAATTAATTAGGAGTACATGGGGCCAAAATCAGGTCAGGTCATCAATACCAATAATGAAGAAGACTCAGAACAGGATATTACCCTAATTTGGGCCGCACAAAAAATAGGTCAAGATTGTCCCCAATTTTTTGATTGGAACGCACAACGATACAAAATAGGAATTTATTAAATAACGTCCGCGACGATTTTTTTGTGCGGCTAGAAATAATGCACAGAGAGCATAATTATGAGTTGCAAAAATAGCAGAATGGAAGGCGGGCATGTCTAGGGCAAGATTGTAAAATTTGTTGGAAGACAAAAGCTAGGGTAGTGCTCCAAATATCGAAGCAAAGACAATACGCAATAATTAATTAAAATATGGTAATTAATTATTACCTCCAAGAATTTAATTCTAGATAAAACAATTAAATATCGAATTCCATAATTCGGACAGGCGTCATCTACTGGGCTTCTAGGTCAAGTCTGCTAGCTCAAAACGAATGAACACCATATATAATTATATTTAATTACATATCTCACATATTTATTTAAAACAATTAATTATCATGCAATTACTTAATTGTAACTACCATAATATTAAATATTGCAAAAAGTCGAAAATACTCCTGTTTTCGGAACGTGGTAGGGACACCCGGTTCGTAGGAACATACTCTTCATACAGAGTATCCCTCATCGGCAGTCTCGAGATCGCTGCCATCTCATGAAGGGCCAATCCTAACTCCCCCAGTGAGCGAAATATATCGCTCCATCAGTGCCAAAAATAGGTTGCGATTGGGAGGTAACCCAACACTGGTGGCACTCACAGCTGCAAACAGAGCGATGTTCTCCAACTCGGTCTGAAAATGCTTCAGGGACCAATCAACTAAGCGAGCCCATCGAAGATTTGTAGGGGCGATCCACCCACCGCACCGAGGGTTCACCTTAGGGTATACTCCCCCGTGCCCATAAAATTATTACAGAAGGTCGATAATTGGATCGTCTGGATCACTAAGCTGTCTTCACTCGGGACACTGCCCGGGTACAGCCCCCTGAACACCGTCACATTGTCGGAAGGACGGTTGACAAACGACCCCTGATTCGCTCCTTTCAGATAAAATATCTTCCTCGGCCTGACGTGAAGATCAGGAGTCAGCGTCCACGACATCCTCTTGGGATGTGTGGCATGAAAGAAAGCCGAGATGGGATAGTCTCTCGGCATCTTGGACAGATACAAAACCAAGTTCCCAGCAGGGAAAACCCAGAGCTCCCTCTTGGGCTTCGTCTGGACTGCTTGTCGATCATGTCCCCGAAGAGGAAAGTCGGCTTTATGTATTGGTCCTCGTCTATGTACGTCAGGGGCTCCCCGTTGATCAAATTCAGCAGCGTTCGTGTCACGCCCCGATCTCCCGCAGGCAATCGGCCGTTCCCGCTAGGCGGGAATCACCCTCGCCAGCGCTCCCGCGGAACGATCTCTTAACCCATCCGGGCGTGATGCCGCACGAGCGTGATCCACGCCCGTGCAAGGCCATGGTTCAGTGGCTGGCGGCAAGAGTTCTAAGCCACAGAGTCGCACAGATTATCCGAGTGCAGCGGAGTCATGAACGCATAGGCGATCGGTAACAGGTTCACTGAGTCGACAAATATAGCGGAAGCATTGAAACAAGTAAAGTAATCTCTTTATTGATATGAACAAGTATTACAGGCAGCGTATAGCCGAGATTACAAGTCGCTCAAGCCTCTCTCTCTGAAACAGTAAAAGCGTGCCAAGTGGCTACAACTGTGGAATGAATATACAGGCGATGGTCAGGCGATGTTCACAACTTATGTCTTGTATATGTGCTTCAGTCCCGGACGTACCGTTGCAAGGCTTCAGAGAGAACTCCTGGCCTTAGCACGTACGAAGGAGGCGTCCGCACCGCACGAGGTTCTCCCGCACCCTGCATATCAAACTGGTGGATTATCAGTACATTGAATGCACTGGTGGGGAAGCTACTCGCCCGCTCGACAAATCCAAACACGTAATACAGGTTCCGTGCACAACTATTAAGTTGTCTTTCTAGTTGCCTTAGGATCAGTTTCATGCAAGCATTGGATAGCCTATCGTGTCGGGCAGTGCGCCGTGCGATGTTTGAGGAAACACGACGAGACTTACCAACTTACCATTTCTCCTTCCCTGTCCAAGGCAAACATGATTAATTCAAGCACGGTAAGTATAAATATTCAGGAAGCATAGCATATGCAAACATGAGGGTCGTTATGTTCAGATCGTTCAGGTGTTCAGTTCATTGATGCTATGCAATGACTCGCACGCGGATAGCCGCTAAGGGAGGATGACTTATCTATATGAACAGGAGTCGCTGGCATAGCCATAAAGGACGGGTGTAGCACATGAAAGAGAATGAAATGCAACGCACGGATCAGGAGCGCTACACGTCATTCCTTCCGATTCAGGCGGCTACTTAGTCTGAGAGCAAGAATGGCGTGAAGGAAAAGTTAACAGGGCTACACGCCATTCTGCCCAAAACAGGCAGACTAACAGGGGTTCCTGTCCGGATCGGATCGGCCCGGTGCCCCGGAGACCGTCCGCAGGAACGAGATCAGGGAAATCTCACTTGAAATAAGTTGTCCGCGACATGCAGGTCAGGGTCAGGTACAGGAACAAGTTCAAGGCAGGATATATATATATGAACAAGTTATATGGAATAAGTTCAAGTCAGGATATATATATGGAACTTGTTAAGGCAGTATCGTTGATTCAGTAGTTTGCTCCATGAGCTGTGATTCAGTAATTTATTCAGTCAGGGTGCAGATTCCCTGGTTCGGGAATTGCCTTGGTGACCTAACGGTCCCGGATACTTGCAGGTTCGTTCAGGCACGGAACGACTACGTAGTAGTCTTCCGGGGTTTGGATGAAAACATGGCAACATTACAAGCAGACAAGCATGCGTTCTAAGGAACATAAACAGGCACGTTGCTCGGACCCGAAGGTAAGCCGAGAGATGAAACCGTTAAGGGACTTAGCATGCGAGGGTCTGAATATAAACAGTATTTCATTTTCCATTTTCTAGCAAGCAGTACAAGTTGGGATTTATTCCCTTAGCTAGGTGCGTTGGATTTATTAGCATGCAGGGGGTGAATCACCTAGCGACTAGCATAAATATTCCAGATTTTATGTGTGCTGGCTAAGCAAAGACAAGTTCATCGTAGCCACCCACCTTAGCGATGATTCACCTCGGTAGAGCGATACGTCTGAGCGAGCCTCTGAAAGTCCAAGCCGGATCCTGTAGGGGCAAGTCTGGATATCCTTTGCTTCCTGATCGAGGCAAAGCAGGTCGGGACAGTTGCACTATTGCCGATTGAGTCGGCCGTCCGCTTGAGCGGAACAGGGTATTACATCCTACCCAACTTAGAAAAAGTCTCGTCCTCGAGACTTACTAAGGACAAGCAGAAATCTAGGGTTGAGGCAATCCTAGACAAGTCGTTTGTACTTGTTCATTTGGATCTTCACTTGCACAAGCATCAATCTTAGCATATCGCTTAGACTGGATCGTGCGCACCTTCGACATGCATTTCTAGTGTGAACACGTCAACCAGCTCAGTGATAGCGAAGTCTCAGCACTCGAGTTTCACATTTTCTTAAGTCTTGGATGGTGCACTAGTTCAAGGCGTCCCTCGAATAGATGCATTCAACCAAACTTAGGGTTAGTGAAAGTCGGACAAGCTACTAGCGATACTCTCAAGTGGTTCGCACAGGTTGGCTCAAAGGCCACTCGCAGCATACAACCAGACAAGCAAGCATAACATTCAAAACATATTTTGAAAGTATTTAGACTTATTGTTGGAACATCCCATCGAGGCATTGAGAGAGAGCGTGCACATAACCCACGAACGAGCTTTCGAAACAGAGATATCGAATTGAAGTCCAAAGGCGTAGAAGCCAGGCTCTGATACCAACATGTCACGCCCCAATCTCCCGCAGGCAATCGGCCGTTCCCGCCAGGCGGGAATCACCCTCGCCAGCGCTCCCGCGGAACGATCGCTTAACCCATCCGGGCGTGATGTCGCACGAGCGTGATCCACGCCCGTGCAAGGCCATGGTTCAGTGGCTGGCGGCAAGAGTTCTAAGCCACAGAGTCGCACAGATTGTCCCAGTGCAGCGGAGTCATGAACGCATAGGCGATCGGTAACTGGTTCACTGAGTCGACAAATATAGCGGAAGCATTGAAACAAGTAAAGTAATCTCTTTATTGATATGAACAAGTATTACAGGTAGCGTATAGCCGAGATTACAAGTCGCTCAAGCCTCTCTCTCTGAAACAGTAAAAGCGTGCCAAGTGGCTACAACTTTGGAATGAATATACAGGCGATGGTCAGGCGATGTTCACAACTTATGTCTTGTATATGTGCTTCAGTCCCGGACGCACCGTTGCAAGGCTTCAGAGGGAACTCCTGGCCTTAGCACGTACGAAGGAGGCGTCCGCACCGCACGAGGTTCTCCCGCACCCTGCATATCAAACTGGTGGATTATCAGTACATTGAATGCACTGGTGGGGAAGCTACTCGCCCGCTCGACAAATCTAAACACGTAATACAGGTTCCGTGCACAACTATTAAGTTGTCTTTCTAGTTGCCTTAGGATCAGTTTCATACAAGCATTGGATAGCCTATCGTGTCGGGCAGTGCGCCGTGCGATGTTTGAGGAAACACGGCAAGACTTACCAACTTACCATTTCTCCTTCCCTGTCCAAGGCAAACATGATTAATTCAAGCACGGTAAGTATAAACATTCAGGAAGCATAGCATATGCAAACATGAGGGTCGTTATGTTCAGATCGTTCAGGTGTTCAGTTCATTGATGCTATGCAATGACTCGCACGCGGATAGCCGCTAAGCGAGGATGACTTATCTATATGAACAGGAGTCGCTGGCATAGCCATAAAGGACGGGTGTAGCACATGAAAGAGAATGAAATGCAACGCATGGATCAGGAGTGCTACACGTCATTCCTTCCGAGTCAGGCGGCTACTTAGTCTGAGAGCAAGAATGGCGTGAAGGAAAAGTTAACAGGGCTATACGCCATTCTGCCCAAAACAGGCAGACTAACAGGGGTTCCTGTCCGGATCGGATCGGCCCGGTGCCCCGGAGACCGTCCGCAGGAACGAGATCAGGGAAATCTCACTTGAAACAAGTTGTCCGCGACATGCAGGTCAGGGTCAGGTACATGAACAAGTTCAAGGCAGGATATATATATATGAACAAGTTATATGGAACAAGTTCAAGTCAGGATATATATATGGAACTTGTTAAGGCAGTATCGTTGATTCAGTAGATTGCTCCATGAGCTGTGATTCAGTAATTTATTCAGTCAGGGTGCAGATTCCCTGGTTCGGGAATTGCCTTGGTGACCTAACGGTCCCGGATACTTGCAGGTTCGTTCAGCACGGAACGACTACGTAGTAGTCTTCCGGGGTTTGGATGAAAACATGGCAATATTACAAGCAGACAAGCATGCGTTCTAAGGAACATAAACAGGCACGTTGCTCGGACCCGAAGGTAAGCCGAGAGATGAAACCGTTAAGGGACTTAGCATGCGAGGGTCTGAATATAAGCAGTATTTCATTTTCCATTTTCTAGCAAGCAGTACAAGTTGGGATTTATTCCCTTAGCTAGGTGCGTTGGATTTATTAGCATGCAGGGGGTGAATCACCTAGCGACTAGCATAAATATTCCAGATTTTATGTGTGCTGGCTAAGCAAAGACAAGTTCACCGTAGCCACCCACCTTAGCGATGATTCGCCTCGGTAGAGTGATACGTCTGAGCGAGCCTCTGAAAGTCCAAGCCGGATCCTGTAGGGGCAAGTCTGGATATCCTTTGCTTCCTGATCGAGGCAAAGCAGGTCGGGACAGTTGCACTATTGCCGATTGAGTCGGCCGTCCGCTTGAGCGGAACAGGGTATTACAGTTCGCTCACCCTGAGCCGATATCAGAATTTCCTTTCACTCGGGATACTAGGGCCCGGAGATAGGAAATGTCACGTGTGACAGATCCTCCAGATAGTCGGAGTGCAGCATCCCGGCGGCAGAACCCATCACATCGGCTAGCGGAGACACATGCAAGTTAACTGCAAGAGTGCAAGAAAAATACGTGATTGGGTACTACGTCGAATCCCGAATCAAATCTCCTAATTAATATTTTGGTTATGATTGGGTACTACGTCAGCCTAATTACTCAGAGAAGGCGGACAGTCAGCGAATTCGAAAAGTTTTTCGTGCGAGGAAGATTTATGGTTTTTTACGCTAAGGAGCTTTCTACGCTCGACAGCTACGGATCTACGGTTTTACGCTCACAGGCTATGAGTCTATGGTTTTACGCCCGGATGACTTTGTGCTCGGTAGCTTTTATGCTCGAGAGGCTACAAACCTACGACTTCACGCTCAGGAACTACAAAGTCTATGATTTCGCGCTCGGTGGTATTTTACGCTCAGAGGCAACGAACTTATGATTTCACGCTCCACGACTTCCGCATATCTGAAAAATATGCAGGCCAGTACAGTACATCCGAACGATTCTTAGGGCGGTCAATTACAGGAGTTCACACAGAAGATACTCCTTCTTGACCTCAAGATACCCCAAGTACCCGAAGCATACAAAGTACAACATTGAAAATTACTCTTCTTCATTGGTCGATTCGAAGTTCATCCAGAATCCAGTCTGAATATTTTGTCTACAAAATTCAAGATGGCAACTCAGTTTGACAGCCATTTATCGCCCTGTTCCAAGGGATTTTCAAGAAATCACTCTTAAAGACGACGGTCTGAACAAAAATTCTGTTTATCAGAAGTAAAAATAGTTCAGAATTCTACGTTATTCCTAAACAGCAAGACAGTTCAAAATACTCGACTGCTAAAGCGGCTTTCTGCGCATCCTTAGTTATGCGTAAAAGACAAGACAGGACCTAGCACTCTTTCTATACAAAGTCGGCGTAAAACAATCAGACGTGTCAAAGCTACACATATTCAGACTACACAGCAAAGTATGGCAACATGATCATATGCAAAGAAGAAAGATAATTTTATTAAGATTAAAAACATGATTACATGAGGAAAATCCAGTCTATAAGGGTTTTCTTCATTTTCATGACCTTACATGAGGGAAATCCCGTCTACAAAGGGCTTCCTCATCATCGTCTGAAGATCGCGCCCAGAATCTGTTCTACCAGGTTCTCGCATGGGTGGCAATTCTTTACCATCTTCTCTAGCAGTCAGTCAGCAACCGCAAACTGACTAACATATTGGTCAACGACGGGAGGATACAAAACTGGGCATAGACCCATCCTCCAACAGAAGGAAACCAGGGTAACTCTGCTTTCTTATATCCGGCGCCACGGAGGTAACAGGAGAAGGCACCACTTGCAAGCAGCATGGTGAAATATGACCCTTTCTTCTCTTCCGAAAGAACCACCATACAAAGTTGCTGATTATCCCGAGCAAGGGAGGCTATGATATCCTTCAATGATCCATCGTCGCAGTGGATATTTGCTCGAAGACGCCGTCTTTTTTGTCTCCCTACATGCTGGAAGAGCATGGTCTTCTTCTTTCTCAAGTCGACCCGACGAACTCCGGCCATCATCTCGGTGTGGTGAAGGAAGTATGGGAAGAACAGGAGGACTCCTCAGCCTTTTTATAGGCAAAAGAGATCACCGATCCCCAATAACTCTGCCATAAAGTCAGCCATGAAATAACGTGTCAGGCTTAACTGTTTTAGGCTCTATTTAGAGCATTTTGAGTTACGAGGAACGGTTCATGCTTCATTCAAAGTGTTTCAAATTATGAGGAATTTAAAAAGCTTTGAAGGGGGTCTTGTAGAAGCATGAAAAATATGCTGGATAGCTGTACGCAGCGTATTGAGATAGAGCAGCGTAAACAAAGGACCACGGAGCCATCAGCGTGCAACAGAGCTTTTTTGCTGAGCACAGCATAAAATATGAGCTCGAGGACCATCCGCGTAAAGCAATATGTCCAGGCCACTTCAGCATAAACAGGGTTCTTCATCGCCTTTATGGCGTAAAGCTCATCTGCTTTCAATACAGCATTGAAGTTTACGAGGAACGCTTCGTATTCTTCGAAATAAACCTGTCAGATCATGCAATAAACCTGACGTCTGGACTTCTGACAAAAAGTACTGAACGACTACCCAAGCAACGGCTATAATGATGGCGCGGCACTGCTACCCAGGCTGTCATTTACTGCCATTTCCTCTGCGTAAACCACTTTTACACATACGAAGGGATATGATGCCTGGTTTTACACAGGCGGATGTAAGCTGTTTAGGATCCGCAGAAGACAAACTGCCTGCCACGTCAAAAGCTGTACCTCGTACGGGATTCGAGGCACATCTCTGTATTTTATGCACAGAGCGGTGACAGGTTCTCAAGGCACGTCTCTGCATTTGAAGCGCCGAACACTGACAGATGCCCAAGGCACGTCTCTGCGCCATGCGCAGGCTAAGTGACAGACCTTCAAAACATGCCTCTATATTTAATGCACAGGATGATGGTGGATCTCCACATTTAATGCTGGGGATTTGATCAAATATTACTGAACCGTCGTTTAGTGGCATTCCCCTTTGCGTAAACTGCTTTTACGCAGACAAGGGGATACGCTGCCTAGTTTTACACAGGCAGACGTGAGCTTCTTACGCTCTGCGGAAGACAAACAGGCTGCCACATCATTAGTGTCTCTTCGTACAAAGTTTGAGGCACGTATCTGCATTTAATACGCAGAATGGTGTTAAATTCGCGAGACAACAAAGCTTCGAAAACATGCCTCTGCATTTAATGCGCAGGATGCGAGCAGATCTCTGCATTTAATGTATGAGATTTGATTATATCTCCAAAAGCCATAATTTTGGCTAAAGCGTCCACATCCACTCGGCTTCTGTGCCCATTCGATTTCTACGCCTGCTCGACTTCTATGCCCACTCGGCTTCTACGCCTGTTCGGCTTCTATGCCCACTCGGCCTCTGTGCCTACTCGGCTTCTATGCCCACCCGACTTCTATGCCCACTCGGCTTCTACACCTGCTCGGCTTCTACGCCCACTCGGCTTCTATGCCTACTTGGCTGTTATGCCATAGTGACAGTCATTTGGCTTCTACGCCAACCTCTTCTACACAAGGAATAACTACCTACGTGGCTTCTACGCCGTGATCTTCGCAGCAGCTATACGCATTTGTCCCTTAGTTGGACACGCGTCACATGCTCACTCAGAAGGTCATCTATACGCAGGCATTGGTTATTTTAAATCGTCGTGTAAAAGGGTGCTGTACTTTCCACTACTCGGTTTTTACGCCGACTGTGTGGTCACTGTCACTAAAAACTTTATAAATAGAGACCTCTGTCAACAGAGGAATAGGTCAACAAATTAAAAGGAGAAATAGGAGAAGGAGATCAAGAGAGAGAGAGAGAGAAGAGTCCAGAGCTCAGGCAAAGAGAAGGGATCGACGACCCTGGTATCGGGCATCCACCCTCTTTAGCAACCCTCGAAGTGGCTTTCTGTCTTTCACGACACTTCTTCAAAATATGGTGTGGTCCAAGGGCTAAAATGATCGACCGCAGATCAGACACCTATAGCAATATTTACCCAGATTAAATAAATTATACTTAGACATCCTCGTATAGGATTAAATTTGTACAATCTTATTTATAAACATAAAAGAGGGGCGGGTCTTCGTATAAGACCTCATTTTCCACATCACCAAATCTTTTCTTGTTTATTATCCTAAACATTTGATAGCCTGCGGCTTCATCCGAGAAGAACAACATCCCGACTGGGTCGCCAATGTTATCCCGGTCATGAAAAAAAATGGAAAAATACGTATATGTATCGATTACGAAGATCTGAATGCAGCCTGCCCCAAGGATGAGTTTCCTCTTTCCATCACACACGTCATGATTGACAATACATGCAGTTTCGAGCGTATGTCTTTCATGGACGGATTTTTAGGATACAATCAAATCAAGATGCATCCTGAGGACGAGAAGCACACTGCCTTCCGGACACCATTGGGGGTATATTGCTATGCGGTCATGCCCTTTGGATTGAAGAACGCTGGGGCTACGTACCAACGGGCTATGAGTAACATATTCTATGAGCATTCACGCAAGACAGTAGATTGTTACGTAGACGATGTAGCTGTCAAAAGCTGCCTCAAGGACAATCACATCCAAGACTTGAAGACAGTATTTGAATTGATGCGCCAACATCAACTCAAAATAAATCCTACAAAGTCCTTCCTGGGGGTATCTAGTGGCAAATTCCTCGTATTTGTCATTACCGCCAAAGGCATTCAAGTGGACCCTGATAAAGTCAAGGCCATCTTAGAAATACGACCGCCCCGTAATCTGAGAAAACTCAGGGGATTTCAAGGTCGTCTGGCTTATATCCGGAGATTCATATCCAACCTCTCTGGGAGATGTCAGCCCTTTTCTCGTCTCATGAAGAAAGGTGTATCCTTTATATGGGACGAAGCCTGTCAGCAAGCGTTCGGTGACATCAAACGCTACTTCACAAGCCCGCCAGTTCTGGTGCCTCCAGTCATAGAAAGACCATTCGTGCTGTATGTTCGAGCAATGGATCATTCTCTGGGAGCTCTTCTCGCGCAGAAGAACGATATGGGCCATAAGCAGGCTATCTACTACCTCAGCAGGATGATGGTCGGAGCCGAACACCGGTACAACCCAGTGGAGAAAGAATGCTTGGCTCTGATGTTCGCTATCCAGAAAATGTGGCACTATGTCACAGGCCAAACCATTCACATTATCTCCAGGGTCAATCCTCTGCGGGTACTAATGAACAAGCCAAGTATTCTTAATTCCCGACTTGCGACTTGGGCGATGTTATTAACACCATATGATATGGTGTACGTCCCTCAGAAGTCCGTCAAAGGCCAAGCATTGGCTGATTTTCTAGCTGCTCATCCGATCCCGGAGGCCTCCAAGCTATACGAGGATATTCCCAACGAAGTTGCAGAATGTAATTCCGTAATGGAAGGTGATGCATGGCAACTATTCTTCGATGGTGCCTCCAGAACTGGCCCCAGGGGAAACGTGGTGTCAGGAGTAGGGATTGTCCTGGTTACTCCCGATAAGCTCGTCATCTACCGAGCATATTCTCTTAGTGAGCCCTGCTCTAACAATGTGACAGAGTATAATGCTCTACTAATCGGGCTCCAAGTCGCTAAAGAATTAGGTATCGAATCTTTGGAAGCTTTCGGTGACTCTCTGCTGATCGTCAATCAAGTCAGAGGAATATATGAAGTCCGGAATCCAGACCTCATCCCTTATCACCAATCAATGGTCGAGATAGCTGTGACATTCAAAGGATTCTTCCTGGAACATGTGCCCTGATCTCATAATCTAGAAGCTGATGCCCTAGCCAGTCTAGCTACAGATTTAGCTATTCCTATACGAAGGCAGAATTCAGTAATCCTTCTTAGCAGAGATTTATTCTGTGTGAAAAACAACTTTCACATAGAATGCAGCTACGCTGTGAACTCAGATCCTCCCAGGAGAGACTGGAGAAGTCCCTTTATAGATTTTGTAGTATACGGAATCTTGCCAGAGGAACCTAAAGAAGCGGTATCCGTCAAAAGATGATCATTACGCTTCTATTTTGAGGTATCCTCACAGTGTCTATATCACCAGACATACGACGGACTGCTATTGAGATGTCTCTCAGATGATGAGGCACAGCGGATCATCCGTGAAGCTCACGATGGCGTATATGGAGCACATCAACCCGGGGATAAGCTACAGGATCGCATTAGGAGAATGGGCTATTACTGGCCTACTATGATCACAGATGCAATAAAGTATGCAAGACAGTGCAGAGCCTGTCAGGTCCATGCAGACTTTATCCATCAACCTCCTGAACATGTACATCATACGGTTGCATCATGGCCTTTCGAAGCATGGGGTATGGATATCATTGGTCCTATTCATCTGTCTTCTTCCAGAGGTCACCGGTTCATACTGGCCATCACGGATTATTTCTCCAAATGGGCAGAGGCGATCCCTCTTGCTGAAGTGAAGGCATCTAATGTGATCAGCTTCATCAAGCATCACGTCATTTATCGCTTCGGGATACCCCGATAAATAATTCAGGATAATAGGCCTCAATTCATCAGCCAAGCGTTTCATCAATTTTGCGATAAAAATCGGATACAACATATGGCCTCTACGACATATAATCCTGCTGCTAATGGTTTTGGCGGAAGCTTTCAACAAAACCATTATCAAGTTCTTGAAAAAGTTCGTCTCTTCGAACAAGAGGGATTGGAATGAGAAGCTGGAAGGTTGTCTCTGGGCATACCGTACAACGGTACGAGCACCGACAGGTTGTATCCTATTCCCACTAGTTTATAGGAGCGAAGCAGTTCTCCCCATCGAGATCCAGATTCCATCACTCAGGATAGCCGTGGCTAATGAGCTGACTCAAGAAAAGAACGACCTTTTAAGGCTTCAAGAGCTAGAAGGATTAGACTAAAAATGCCTCCAAGCTCAACAGCGCATCGTGTTCTACCAAGCATACATTTCCAGAGCTTTTAATCAAAAAGTAAAGGAAAGAGTGTTCAAAGTTGGCGAGCTAGTCTTAGCTGTGAGAAGGTCGATGATTCTTACTCACAGGAGTAAGGGCAAATTCCAGCCCAAATGGGAAGGCCCTTATGTGATCGAGACGATGTTCTCAAACGGCGCTTACAAGTTGGCCAAGCCTAATGGAGACCTGCTAATGGATCCTATTAATGGCAAATTCCTGAAAAGGTACTATGCTTAACCTACTTTGCTCAAGTAGAATATGGCGAAAACCTCATTCTGACAAAACTACTTCCAAAACGAAACTAGTTGGATCGTATTCTATCATGTTCATATTACCTCTGAATAGATGCGTCCTGCTAAAACTTACCGAGAGTATATCACGTCCATATTACCTCTGATATCACTTTCACCCAAACCTATCATTTATATTCCAAAATGATGGGTCCACAAAGTCAGATGAAAGCCTCTTTATTATTTCCAAAAAAAAGGGGGGAGCAAAAGTACACTGAAAAGCAAAAGAAAAGCAAAAGCACATCATTTGGGGGGAGCGGTCAGGTCGCGAAGTTGCTGCGCCAGTGCGGCCATCTTCTCAGTCCTGGAATCTAAGACATCAATGCGAGCCCGCTCCAGCCGTGCCTTATCGTTGCTCAGGAGGGACAGTTCTGCTCTAGCCCGAAGAAAACCAGCACGGGCGGCTCCTGCACGCACCAAGTTCTGTTGTGCTACGCCCAACCGGCCATCCGCCACATCTAGAGCTTCCGACGACTGAGAAGCCCACTCCTTTACCTGAGCAAGTTTTGTTTCCAGCCTATAAACCCTCACTACTATCCCTTCATGCTCGGCCTAGCACTTCGTTTGAAGAGCAATGGCCTCCGCCAGGACGGCTTTTCCTTCATCCATCTCCTGCTGATGTGTCTGGATGGATTTATTGACGCCTTCCATCTGTTCAGCAAGCCGCGCAGTCATGGAGTCATATCTAGCCTGGACCAGATCTTTAACACTGTCACGAGCTAGCTGCAAGTATTCGTTAATGGGTTGCTCCAAACCATTAACTATCTCCTCTAGCGCGTCAGCTACCCCAGTGTCGTTGAATTCTCGGATCGACACTATGGAAGCCCGGAAGGCCCTCCTCAGTGACGCAAAGCCCAAATTCTTCTCTAAAACCATTGATATTAACATTTTCAAGGTAGCATAAAAGATACCAGTGTACTGCGTAGTCAGTGCAGCTAGATCCGAATAGACGCTGGGAGTGGCCGCGATAGTAGCGAGTCACCCTCCAAGAACAACCGCAAACGATGTTGCCACGGCCGTCGCCTCAACAGGAGGTGCGACAAAAGAAGAAGCGCCAACACCGAACAAAGGGACCGGCGTACTCAAAGGAGGCATTGTCATAATGACAGGCTCGTCCTCCTCTTGATATGCCGGGATCTCGTCGCCAGGCGAGCCGGCACCCAAAGATATCTCCTCTTCAAAATCAGGCACCTCCGTGTCGCCGCCAGGACCTGACACAGAGCCAAAGGGCGCATCTACACTGTCCTCCCCGAAGATGTCTTTCCCTGAAAAGAAGACAAAAGAAAGTTAATATCAGCATAATATTAATTTTCCTAAAAGAAGAGGCATAAAAGACGACATTTACCCATGGCCAATGGTGTATATGTCGCGTCCGCGGCCAGTACAGCTAAATCATTTCTTAGTGATGCTAGTCAAGTTGTCATACCTGGAGAAGGGGGTGCTCTAACGAACACTGGCAAATGCTCTTCCAGGTTCTCGTCAAATTCCAACCGAGGTTCATCGGCTGGAATCTCGCTGGGTGCACTAACAGACACGACGGAGGTCTCTCCTGATACTGATCCGGATAAAGATATCCTCATTCAGCTCGGCCCCAAAGGCGATCTCGTTCCACTACCTGAAGCGGTAGCAGCGACAGCAGCCTCCAGCAGGAATTCTCCGACACCACCAGTCGGGACTGTCGAGGGTCCCTCTCTAAAAGGCGAGGAACCTCCAATCAAAGAATCATCCCCAACATGGGGAGATGCAAGCTCACTTCTAGGAGCCTCAACACCAGGAATTCGGAGAGGACGATTAACCGTCTTCTTCTTCCTCTTGCGAGGGGAAGTCTCCTTTGTAGTAGGAGCCCTTTGCTTCCCAGAGATTACCAAAGGCCCTGCAGGCAGAGGTACTTCACCCCTCGATACCGCCAACAGAGGCTCATATGGAGTGACGGACTCCTCACCCTCATTAGAAGAAATCGAGGGAACTTCGACTCTTCCCCCAGACTTGGAAGAAGGCACCCTAAAACTTCTATGCATATCAAAATCGCGATGGAAGGTGTTAGTTGCCACATAGAACTGGGCATACGAATGGCTCCGTGGAGAGTAAAAGGACGGGCACGGTAAAAGTTACCTCAGTGCAACCCATGATGAAATATCGCCATTCTCTGGCTCCATCAATGAGTCCACCCCTGGACCTGAAGCTGGGGACGGTATTGCCCACAGCAACTGGTCGTACCCGAATTGCCTGGCAAACCGACTAGGCAAGTAGGGCTCGAAGAAGCAATGGTCTTCACTCATGTACAGTCGGTGGGAAGGTCTAATGCAGACCAACCAATTAAAAGACTCGGAAGAAAGAACAGTCTTCTCGTCGCCTACGTCCTGAAGTCTGGTCCCCTGCTGATTAAGATGTATAGGGGGAACAGTGCAGAAGAGCTTCCAGCTGTGACTAAGATTCAGCGCCCGCCGATAGTCTATAACTGTGGTCATATTCCAGGAGGATTTCTGGTAGTTCAACAAGAAACTAGCCCCCGAACTACTGCCAGAGCCGGGAGACATAACCCTGGTGTTTTGAAGAATTAACCATCCCATCAGATACAGGTATGGTAATTCTATCCTGGGAAAGCTATCGTGCCGAGTTTCATCGGTGAACAGGCCGTCAGTCATGGCCCTCAAGCCAGTTTGAATGTAGCACACCATGGCAGAGAGCAAGCCAAGTCTTGCCCCGAATACCAGACGTACTGCAGGCCATAGCGTGTTGCGGTGAATGCGGTCTGCAGATTCGATGCCAGGTACCACTAGTCGGCGCAGCCATATAGAGAGGAAGCCAGCCAGTTGAGCTTCCCTGGACAGAGGCCTGCGGCAGCGCCTCAAATAACTATAGGCCTTGGTACCTACGGGATACTTCCCTATCCCTTCGTCGAGGATCAAGTCCGGAGCCCCAGCATCTTCCATGAGATCATCGACTACCTGAGCATTAAGCACGTTCAGAGGTTTCAAAGGCAGATCCTAGCCTTCCAATACCTTCTCCGGCTTAGTGGTCCTAGACCAGTAAAAGAAGAGATAGGACATCCATTTACTGATGTGAGCCAAATCTAAAGGCTTGTCATAAAAATCGGTGCAGGTGAGATAGTGGCACATCAGCTCCTGATACACTTCCACTACCCGAGGGTCCGAATCCCCCAGCTCCCGGTTCATGGAAACATACTCTTCATATGGAGTATCCCCCATCGGCAGTCTCGAGATCTCTGCAATCTCGTGGAGGGCCTATCCCAACTCCCCCAGTGGAGTGGCGAAAGTCTCGGTGAGCGAGATATATCGCTCCATCAGTTCCGGAAACAGGTTGGGGTTGAGAGGCAACCCAACACTGGTGGCACTCACAACTGCAAACAGACCAATGTTCTCCAACTCAGTCTGAAAATGCTTCAGGGCCCAATTAGCTAAGCGAGCCCATCGAAGATTTGTGGGGGTGATCCACCCGCCTGTCCGAGGGTTCACCTTAGGGTATACTCCCCCGCGCCCCAAGAAGTCATTACAGAAAGTCAGTAGTTGGACCGGCTGGATCACTAAACTATTTTCACTCAGGATGCTGCCCGGGTACAGTCCCCTGAACATCGTCACATTATCGGTAGGGCGGCTAACAAACGACCCCTGGTCCGCTCCTTTCAGATGACATATCTTTCCTGGCCTGCCGTGAAGATCAAGAGTCAGCGTCCACGACATCCTCCTGGGATGTGTAGCATGGAAGAATGCCGAGATGGGATAGTCTCTCGGCATCTTGGGCAGATACAAAACCAAGTTCCCGGCAGGAAAAACCCAGAGTTCCTTCTTGGGCTTCGTCTGGGACTGCTTGTCAATCATGTCGAGGAAGAGGAAAGCTGGCTTTATATATTGGTCCCCATCTATGTACGTCAGGGGCTCTCCATTCATCATGCTCAGCAGCATCCGCTCTCCTTGAGCCGATATCAGGATTTCCCTTCCTTCAGGAAATTGGGGCCCGGAGATAGGAAATGTCACGTGCGACAGATCCTCCAGATAGTTGGAGTGCAGCATCCCGGCGGCAGAACCCATCACATCGGCTAGCGGAGACGCGTGCAAGTTAACTGCGAAAATGCAAGAAAGTCAAGTCAGTTTTTATAATCTTGCAGCATATGCAGAAAAATCAACAGTCTGTGCTTTACGACAAGACTGTAAAAACTTGATCATTACGCTGGAATCCCATTCCAAGGCGTAAAATTCAAGACTGGCAGTATACGCCAAAATTTGAGTTATTATGCCAGAATTTCCATCCCTGCATGACACTCAAATTATATAGCATACGCCAACTTTCGACAAGTCTACGGTTTTACGCCAGACTGCAAAAATATGGAGATTTGCGCTGACACATTAGAAATATGGGTGTAAAAGATGAAACATCTCTGTGCATCATCTTCCTCGAAGAGGCTATCAGCACAGAAGACGACCTAACGCGTTCACGTACAACGTATGCGAAGGATTTTCAGTCGTTCATTTTTGTTCCAAAAACTCTACCTTTAAGATCGGGTGCACTGCTAGTCGGCGGGATACTCCGTTCAGAATGAAGCTCGCCGTGCCCGACGGAAGTCGCCCCCGCTTGAGCAGAAGAACGAGAAAAAGAAGCAACCTTCTTTCCCGTAGAGGAGGAGACTTGTTTCGAGGCCATTACTGGAGACTTTGAAGACTCGGAGAAGAAACGAAGAACTCGAACAGACAAAAGCTTTCTTTCGCAGAAGACGGATGAAAAGTTTTTCTCTCAAAAACTTGGGGTATATATAAAGTTCGGATGGACTCCTCGAATCCCGAACCAAATCTCATATTTAATATTTGGTTATGATTGGGGACTACGTCAGCCTATTTACTCAGAGAAGGCAGACAGTCAGCGAATTCGAAAAGTTTTCGTGCGAAGAAGATTCGCGGTTTTTACGCTAAGGAGCTTTCTACGCTCGACAGCTACGGATCTACAGTTTTACGCTCACAGGCTACAAGTCTATGGTTTTACGCCCTGATGCTCTCATGCTCGGTAGCTTTTATGCTCGAGAGGCTACGAACCTATGACTTCACGCTCAGTAGCTACGAATCTATGATCTCACGCTCGGTAGCTTTTTACGCTCAGAGGCAACAGATCCACGACTTCACGCTCGAAAGATTTTCTTTTCAGAAGCTACAAATCTATAGTTTTTATGCTAAGGAGCTTTCTACGCTCGACAGCTACGGATCTACGGTTTTACGCTCACAGGCTACAAGTCTATGGTTTTATGTCCAGATGCTCTCATGCTCGGTAGCTTTTATGCTCGAGAGGCTACGAATCCACGACTTCACGCTCAGCAGCTACGAATCTATGATCTCACGCTTGGTGGCTTTTTACGCTCAGAGGCAACAAACTTATGATTTCACACTCCACGACTTTCCGCATATCTAAAAAAAATGCACAGGCCAGTACAGTACATCTGAACAATTCTCAAAGTGGTCAATTATAGGAGTTCACACAGAAGATACTCCTCCTTGACCTCAAAATATCCTAAGTACCCAAGGCATACAGAGTTCAAACATTGAAAGCTACTCTTCTTCATGGGTCGATTCAAAGTTCATCCAGAATCTAGTCTGAATATTTCGTCTAAACAGTTCAAGATGGCGACTCAGTTTCCAGCCAGTTCTTGCCCTGTTTCAAGGGACTTTCGAGAGACCATTCTTGAAAATGACGGTCTGAACAAAAACTCTGTTCATCAGAAGTAAATATAGTTCAGAATTCTACGCGGTTCATCATTCCTAACAGCAGGACAGTTCGAACACTCGACTGCTAAAGCGGCTTTCTGCGCATCCTTAGTTATGCATAAAAGATAGGACAGGACCTAACACTCTTTCTAAACAGAGTCAGCGTAAAGTATCAGACGTATCGAAGCTACACATATTCATACTTCACAGCAACGTATGGCAAGATGATCATATACACAGAAGAAAAATAATTTTATTGAGATTAAAGTCATGATTACATATGAGGGAAATCCAGCCTACAAGGGTTTTTCTTCATTTTCGTGATTACATATGAGGGAAATTCCGTCTACAAAAGGTTTTCTCATCATCGTCTGAAGATCGTGCCCTGTTCTTCCAGATTCTCGCATGGCGAAATTCTTTATCCATCTTCTCCAGCAGCCAGTCGGTGACCGCAAACCGATTGACATATGATCAACGGCGAGAGGATACAAAAATGGGCCTAGACCCATCCTCCAAAACGAGGAAGTAGGGTAAATCTGCTTTCCTACACCCAGCGCCGTGACAGATTGAGTTGAGATATTTCACCCAACTCAATCTCGGACAGCAGCCAGTTTGCCCGCTCTCGTCCGCAGGTAACGGGAGAAGGTACCGCTTGTAACCCTTCCTTTCTCCCGAAGAACTGCCATACAAAGTTGCTGATTATCCTGAGCAAGGGAGGCTATGATATCCTTCCATGATCCATCGTTGCAGAGGACATTTGCTCGAAGATGCCATCTTTTTTGGCTCCTTACATGCAGGAAGAACATGGTCTCCTTCTTCCTCAAGTCGACCCGACGAACTCCGGCCATCATCTCTGTGTGGTAAAGGAAATATGGAAAGAACAGGTTAGCTCCTCAGCCTTTTTATAGGCGAAAGAGATCACACCGATCCTGAATAAACTCTTCCAGAAAGTCAACCTTGAAAGAACGTGTCAGACTTGACCGTTTCAGGCTCCATTCAGAGCGTTTCAAATACCGAGGGACGGTTCATACTTCATTCAAAGCGTTTTAAATTACGAGGAATTTGAAAGCTTTGAAGGGGGTCTTGTAGAAGCATGCAAATATGCCGGATAACTCTACGTAGCATGTTGATACAAGGCAGTGTAAGCAGAGGACCTCAGAGCCATCAAACGTGCAACAGAGCTTTTCCGCTGGGCACAGCATAAAATATAGGCTCAAGGACCATCCGCGTAATACAATAGGTCCAGGCTGCTTCAGCGTAAAAAGGGTGCTATATCGCCTTTATGGCGTAAAACTCATCCGCTTTCAAGTCAGCATTGAAGTGTACAAGGAACGGTTTGTATTCTTCAAAATGAACCTGTCAGATCATGCAATAAACCTGACGTCTGTGCTCCTGACAAAGAGTACTGCACGATAACTCAAACGACGGCTATAATGATGGCGCGATACTGCAACCCAGGCTGTCATTTACTGTCATTTCCTTGGCGTAGACCGCTTTCACGCATACAAAGAAAAATGCTGCCTAGTTTTACACAGGCAAATGTGAGCTGTTTACGCTCCACAGAAGACAAACAACCTGCCACGTCAAAAGCTGCTCTTCGTACAGGTCTCGAGGCGCGTCTCTGCATTTAATGCGCAGAGCGGTGACAGGTTCTCAAGGCACGTCTCTGCATTTAATGTGCCGAATACTGACAGATGCCCGAGGCTAATCTCTACATTTTATGCACAGAAGGGTGGCAGACCTTCAAAATACGTATCTGCATTTAATGTGCAGGATGATGGCGGATCTCTACATTTAATGTAGGAGATTTGATTAAATATCACCGAACCGTCGTCTAGTGACATTCCCTTTGTGTCAACTGCTCTTACGAATACAAGGGATACGCTGCCCAGTTTTACACTGGCAGACGTGAGCTTCTTACGCTCCGCAGAAGGCAGACGGACCACCACATCAGCAATTACTCTTCGTACAGAATTTGAGGCGCATATCTGTATTTAATGTACAGAATGATGGCAAATCTTAAAGACAAGCCTCTGCATTTAATGCGCAGGATGGGGGCAGATCTCTGCATTTAATGCAAGAGATTTGATTATATCTCCAAGAGCCATAATTCTGGCTAAAACGTCCACATCATCTTGGCTTCTACGCCTGCTCGACTTCTATGCCCACTCGGCTTCTACGCCTGCTCGGCTTCTATGCCCACTCGGCTTCTACGCCTGCTCGGCCTCTATGACCACTCGGTTTCTATGCCCGCTCGGCTTCTATGCGCACTCGGCCTCTATGACCACTCGGATTCTACGCCTACTCGGCTTCTATGCCTACTTAGCTTCTACGCCTACTCGGCTTCTATGTCTACTTGGCTTCTATGCCATGGTGACAGTCATTGGCTTCTACGCCAACCTCTTCTACACAAGGGATAACTACCTACGTGGCTTCTACGCCATGATCTTCGCAGCAGCTATGCGCGTTTGTCCCTTAGTTGGACACGTGTTACATGCTCACTCAGAAGATCATCTATACGCAGGTATTGGTTATTTTAAACCATCGTGTAAAAGGGTGCTGTACTTTCCACTACTCGGTTTTTACACCGACTGTGTGGTCACTGTCACTAAAAACTCTATAAATAGAGACCTCTATCAACAGAGGAACAGGTCAAAAAATGAAAGTTCGGACGATTAGAGGTCAAAAAGGAGAGAGAGAGAGAGAGAGAGAGAGAAGAATCCAGAGCTCAGGCAAAGAGAAGGGATCGACGACTTTGGCATCGGGCATCCACCCTCTTTAGCAACCCACGAAGCTGCTTTTTTTCTTCCACGGCACTTCTTCAAACATCGTGTGGTCCAAGGGCTAAAGTGATCGACTGCAGATCAGACACCCATAGCAATATTTACCCAGATTAAATAAATTATACTTCGATATTCCTCGTGTAGGACCAAAATTATATAATCTTGTGTGTAAACACCGACGAAGCAGGGCGGGGCTTTCTTCTTTTAAAAACTAAAGAACCTTGTCGTCTCTCGTACACTTTTACTTTCGTTTATACATTTTTATCCGAAACAAACTTCACCTTCTCAGCCACATCCACGACCATCTCCGGTACCAATAAAGCTTGCTCGCCAATATCATCCCATGATAACGTAGGGCGGCATCTCCATCCATACAGCACCTCAAATGGTGATATCTCGATACTGGCCTGGTAGTTGTTGTTATAAGAAAACTCTACTAGGTGAAGGTGATCCTCCCAAGAGAATCCAAAATCCAACACAA
Source organism: Iris macrosiphon (assembly GCA_036927795.1). NCBI lineage: Eukaryota > Viridiplantae > Streptophyta > Magnoliopsida > Asparagales > Iridaceae > Iris > Iris macrosiphon. The sequence continues at coordinate 68,840,323 of JAYESA010000008.1, read as the reverse complement.
ATGTGCGTAGCATATCCTCGAGAGTCTGAATAGTCCTCTCCGATTTTCCGTCTGTCTGAGGGTGATATACGGTACTAAACTTGAGCTGGGTGCCCAAGCTAGCATGCAAACTCCTATAGAAGTGGGATGTAAAGCTATTATCCCGATCTAAGACTATGCTTACAGGAACTCTATGTAATATGACTATCTTCCGCATATACATCTCCGGGAGCTTCTCCGTAGACGTACCCACATTAAATGGCAAGAAGTGGCCAATTTGGTCAACTTGTCTACGATGACCCAAATTTCGTCTTTGCCTCCTAGAGAATGCGAAAGCCCCGATATAAAGTCCATCGTCATATGCTCCCACTTACACTCTGGAATGGGTAAGGGCTGAAGCAATCCACCTGGCCCCTATCTCTCTTCCTTTACCTACTGGCATACTAAGCATCTGGATACGAAGCTCGCCACCTCCCATTTCATACCATACCACCAAACATGCTCCATCATGTCTCTATACATCTTGTTGGTACCTGGATGCATAGAGTACTATCACGACTCGCACACGAATATTTGGACATGAGTACGTGGGTACGTCCAGCCTACGCTGCAACATCGACAGTAGAACGCTGTCTGGGTCAACTCTACTAACTAAATATCTCAGACAATATATATACATGGTATATGTCAATTATCTCAACTCCAAATGGAGGAACAATAAAGTATCTGATAAATGTAAACTATACTCAATCACAATACAAACTAAGGAAGATAAGCACGAGATGGAATAACGAAGAAAAGAGTCACAATACATCCACAAGTCTGAAATAATATATACATGCCATAAGCCTCAATAAAAGTCTAATACAAGTCTAAACAGATAATCTAAACCTCCTCAGACTCTGGTACTAGGTCCTCCTGCTCTAAAGGAGTATCCCCTAATGGTACGCCGTCCTGTGATCCGTAGTATGTGGGACACTAGTCTACGAGCCAATCATCTGAAAAATATATCCAGTCAGGATTAGAGCAAAGTACATACCTTTGAAAGTAGTTTTAAATACATAATCGAGCATATATAACAGATAATAGAAAAGAATTCAAGATAATTAACCATCAGAATAAAATAACTAGAGTGAATATGTAATATACATGAATGAAGAACAGGCAATAGAATAACTGTAATATAATAGAAATAAATAAAATCTAGCTAATGTACCATAGAATACAAGTTCCTTATGTGATCAATTTAGGTTGAACACGAATACAATATGGTAACTCAATTACACGTGTGATATGTAATCGACATGTACACGAATACACTGGGCTTGATCACATAACCAACTCCTATTCCCCCATCCCCAACTAATACCAACGGATCCAATCATGACACATTACAAACACAAATATGGGTACACTGATGTGTGAACACGAAGTACACGATCATTAATACCCGATACACATGATGAAATACATGTGAAGGAGTATCCACTGAACACGGTATGGGATAACATCTCCTGACAGGATCCATATAGTACCAGTCCGTGAAACCACTATGTCAGAATCAAGTATATAGTTCTAGAACATGATATATATATACTATTATAAAATTAAAACTAACAGAGAAATATACTCGCCTGTGGTCCTGAAAAAATAGTATAACTCGGTGCCCGAGCTTGTGTCACACAAACCTATATAGGAATCTACAGGTTACTAGGTATAATAAAAGATAAATAAATTTAAAAATGAAGCAATGGATAATCTTTAGGTCATACTAGCTCACTTTGGTCAAACAGGGTCAAACTAGGTCAAGAGTTGACTTTTAAAGTCAAACTAGTCAATATTGGTCAACTCTAGTCAAAGCTAGGTCAACCCTATCATTCTAAGATAAAACTATCTAGACTAGTCTATCTCCCAAGTGTGTTAACTATTTATATTAATACTAAGTATTGGTTAAAACCAATTATAAATATAATAGTTAAATATATAATGAACTACATTACCTATGGATATCAACTAGCTAATACTTACCTAACTAATACCTTGGTTGACACCCATTAAACTTAACCATTCCTAACATCTAATATTAAGACATAAACTCTTATTCAATAACTATACTTAAACAACATGTCAACTAACACTAACTACCCTCACTGAAATATATATTAACTTATAGTATTCAGGCTATAACTTATCTACCTAACTGCTACTACTTCAAGGCGAAGCCATTACCTACATAGTCATGTACAATCATCTATGAATTCATCCTTACCTATTTCCAACTGATACATAAATACATAAGTTCCAAACCAGAGCCTCTCTGCTTAGTTGCACTGTGCAAGGTGCACAGCAACTTACTGTCACCACACGTACACACACCCCTATCAACACACTGCCTCCTACGCTGATACATACTTGCTACACCACATCCACCTGCACATAACTGAGTCTCTTGTGGCTAATTATTAACCAACTGAAACCCTCTAACTTACTGTCCAATGCTTCTCTTGTTGCTGTGTTACACTGCTTGATACTGAGATTTTGCTGCTGCTATGTGCTATTGCTTGCTGCTGCAGCTATTGCTTGCTAAAACTGCTGCAGCTATTACTGCTTGCTGCTGCAGCTTTTATTGTTGATACTGCTGCAGCTATTGATGCTTGCTGCTACAACTATTGCTGCTGATACTGCTGCAGCTGTTGCTGCTTACTGCTGATACTACTTGCTACTGCAGTTGCAAAATTCGACCCCCTCTTACTATGTATATACATGAACCTGAGCACTTAACTTATCCTCGCCCGATACTCTATGAGACACTCAAACACGCTGTCACACACACACACACACACACACACATACATATACACACACACACACACACACACACACACACACACACACACACACACACACACATATATATATATATTGAGGTATTTAAACAAATATCTATAGTGCACCAAATAGAATATCTATGATACTCAACCCATTGAGGTGCCAAACTCTATATTCTCCACAATTGATCATTTCCTCAAGTCATATATATATAATTACAACTATTAGAAGTCATTACAACATGTAATGAAGAGAATTCAAATAAATCACTCAAAATTGGCCCCGTATCACACCGTATCGCAAAATACTGTAATATGGCCTATATGTATCCATTTGTGTACACGTACCTAGTCCTATAACCCTGATTTAAATCTAATTAGATCTAAATGGTCTTACGACACACAATTATTGTGTTAAGTTCATAATTCTCCCAACACACATACAAAACATCACATAGAGCTCACAATACAGATCAAAATTCAGAACTGCTTCCAAACAGTTTTTTGGCCAACTTTCAGTCAATTTTTCGATCAAACCAGGGTGCCTAAATTTGTTCCACTTGAAGGGAATCCTAGATGGTTAGGTTGTGAACGTACCAGCGAAGACGGAGAGCGAAACGGATCAGTGAGGAGGTCGAAAGCTCCACACGAAGGAGGGGACCACACAGCTGTGCGTGCGTGCATGCACCAGGGGGGGACGCGGTGCTACGGTACGACGGCGGGGCTACGGGCGGTGCCGGGGTGTCAGGGTGGTACGGCGTGGGGGATGGGTTAGGGTTTGAAAATATGTAGTATATATATATATATATATAGTAGAGAGTGGGTGGAGCTCCTGTACGTGGAAAATGGGGAGTTGGGTTTTTAAGTTGGTTTAGGGAATAGGTTTAGGTGTTGGGTTTAGGAGTTTAGGTTGGTTTAGTTGGTTTGGGTTTCGGGTTAATGGGTTTGGGTTTAAATTTTAGGTTTTTAATTTCTATTAATTAATCATATATATATATATATATATGTATATGGATATTTAAAAATAATTTTGGACCTCAATAAATTCTAGAAAAATTATACAATACACTATTAATAGTTGTACACCCAATAATATATTTTATGTACAATATTAATAATTAATTAATAGACATAATTATAAATTCAATTATATTATATATTATAACTAGCTAAAAATAGAATAAAAAATACCCTTAATTACAAAAAAATCAGAATACCAAAAATATTAAATTCTAAAAATCAGGGTGTCTTATAGAGACCAACTGCTCATGTGCCCCAAATTGAATGCTAATGCATCAGTTAATGCTATGTTAAACCAAGATGACCCCAAATCTACTGTCACACTGTTAGGTTGTTCTGGAAACAATTCTGCCACTGCTGGTGGTCAAGGCTGACCCGACCCCCAATCAACACACTTACTCCAAATATATTCAGGCACACACACACACAAGTAGATAATATCAGCAGGTATTCCCCCCTTATCTTTGAACTCAAATGATACTTTATCACAACACAACAACTGTAAGACACAGAGATTGAATTAAAGATACACACACAAGTTATCATGCCCCAGTACCGAAATACGGAGAAGAACATGGCCAGCTACCCTGTAAAAGGTGTTATACGTCGTACGACGATCATGGCTGTATAAGAAAAGGGGGTGCATGCTACAATTAAGTCTCCTATGGTCAAGAACTTTTATATCTCAATCATCAACCAAGAAACAATAAGAATGAACATGTAAGATAAAGCAGGTAGGCGTCACTGACGCTCTATCAGAATGATCATGAAACTAGTTATACAGGATGGTATACTAGTACATTGTTAAGAGTATATAACCATAAGTCAGTCAAGGCCTGAATAATGTATAATCATGTAGAGGAACTAACGTCCAGATAAACCGGCTAACAGGTGTCGTCGACAAAATGCCAAAAGGTAATACAAAATGATACTCATAGTGGGGAATAAGGAACCCACTCAAGTTCCTCGACGGACATCCCCCTGGTGTGCATCATCAAACTAATACATGACAGGATCCACGGGCTCTACTACTAAACCTGGCAAAAAAAACAGCGGGGTCAGGCCCCGATAGCAAGCACCACAAAGGCGCACAGGTGAATAAAGTAAAAACCAATCAAGTACATAAAATAGGAAATTTTGTGCCACAACGACAAGCATATGACTTTTCATCGGAGCAGTAGGACACCTCTACAACCAAACAAGGATAAGAGTGTCACACTACTCCGAGACAGGGTACGACTAACCAATTATGAACACGACAAAGATATAACACATCAATATAATCCAGGACACACATGCCATAATACAAGATAAGATATAGTTATAATATATAGCTTCATTATATGACCTATTTTGACACATTGAGGCAACCCTAAAACCAAACAAGGATAAGGGTTGAACCGTCGTACCACAATAGTTTTGGTCCCTAGACTACCATCACATACTCTGTTAGATTGGCCAATCAATCCTACAACTTGTTATGTGGAGTCTGAGTTATCTAAAAAATATTATATAATCAGTATCCTTAGATCATGTCAGTGCCGAACACGAGCTAACCGAACCAAATAAATAAAACATCCACTTGCAGGATGTACCAGTCACCCGTAGGGCTACCGCACAAAAAATATGGTAGTAGCGGTTCCGGTGTTCCTATAGTAAAACAGTGGATCGGCATTACAATAGTCTTATACTGCACTCCATTAAGGAAGTTAATATACAGTATCTGTGGTGGCCAGCCCACAGCGCACTTAGAATGAATCTCTAAGGAAAGGTTCGTTGGCATGATCATGGGATATCGTTCCCTCCTAATGTTACTACCACTTTTAGTTACCTAATTAACCCTATGTTGTTGTTGAAATCTCAAGGCTTGGTCATATGAGAATTTTTCTGAAAATGTCGTACAAAGTACGGGCACGCTAGATACGAATTTATGGAAGTCAAATCTGGATTCACCCGAGCGTGTATGCAACATTCATAAAATCAATATCTGTCACGACCCGCACCCAGAAAATTGGGCATGAGTCGTGGGTACGTCTAGTGCCACAGCATCGGCGGTAGAACGCTGTCTAGGTATACTATCTAGCTAACAATCTTACGCAATCAATATAAGTACCTGTCAAGATCTCAACTCCAAACGGAGGAGCAATATCATAATGATAACACAAGTACTCAACCACGAATCTAAGCACGATAAGGTAGCAAAGAAGTCTAACAACTACAAAGTCTAAACAATTGCTACTAAAATAACCACAACATCAATAATAATAATAATAATAATAATACAATATCCAAATCATATACAATAGAAGGTGTCAATCCAAAATCGGAGACAAATCCGGTACCAAAGGCTAATAATACAGCAACTGAGGTCTTAGTGATCCCGACTACCAACCCAAAAATTACTCCTTAACTAGAGGGTCCCTGTCTATACCATCGACAGGATGAGGTCCATAAAATGTCAGACACCAATCCTCCGGATACTCTGGAAAAAATATGTCCAGTCAGGACTGGAGCAAGTACACCTCTAACAATAGTTCCAGTTAAATGATAAAAACTGTAAAGCAGTTGTACCAAGTAGCAAGGTGAAAGAAATGAAGTATAAACAAGGAAATACATATCACTGGTGCATAAAGGTAAAGATGCATGAATATCAGAAGCAAGAAAGTAATTACTGCAAAATACAAGAAATCTAAACTAAGATCAACTATGTGCACAAGAACGTGTAGTGAGTCCAGCATGAATACATGTAATGAGTCAAGTCCAGAAACTATAAGTAAGACCAGCAAGAAATACAAGAGAGTCCAGACTAGAAAGAATGAATTCGTGTCTTTCAAATACCTGTTTCGATATGTAAACGGCTAGGGGGTAAGTATAGCT